>CM040244.1:159595203-159865816 GCA_022545495.1 Chrysanthemum lavandulifolium | reverse complement strand
CTGTAAACACTCACCATGATATCTTAAATCTCTAATTGTCGTATTAAGCTGACTTATTAAATGCAGATCTTCGCATAGTTAATGTTAAATGAATGAATATGAACAAGATATTTTCATATTTGTCTCACTCGTTTACAACCTTAATGTCAATTATTTTGATTTCATGCAAGTTCAGATTAACCTCTACGTATATCATCCCACTTTTTTCGTTCTCACAAGTAAGTGAAGGAATTGGCTTGATCTAAACTGAGTATTTTTTTTTTTATTTATTTTTTATTATTTATTTATTTTTTAATTGTCGTGTTGAGTTTGCGTTATAGTTGGGTAGGATGCGTTTCAAAGTGATATTTTAGCTTCAGTGACTAGAAAGTGGAGAAGATAATAATGCATGTGAGGTGGCAATGCGGCATGATCAATAAATCATGTTTAAACAAAAAGTCAATTAATTAGACGTTAAAGCTTTAAACATATTGATTTAATTCAACTAAGTGAATTAAAGGTGCACGTATATATGCTATTAATTCAAATATAATACTTTAGTTCTTAATTTATTTAAATAAACTTAGTTTCTTAGATATCATTCAACTCATTCAATTATTTAAAATGTAACTAATTTGATATTTTTGCTTTGTTGTTGTATACTATTTTTATTTTTACTATTATATACATCATATTTTTGATTTTCTTCTATTATATGTATTATGTGACAATATTACTCTTCTCTTCAATTAACAATTCTATTAACAAGTATGGGCAAAATAGTCATAAAATACATTCAGTAATGAAATTAAAAAGCATGATGTATCTGATAAGAAAATTAAAATCACTACACAATGAGTGACAAATTAATTATATATTTACATTTTTGTGCCGTTTATCTATTTTAAATAGTCATTTTATATATAGGTATTCCAACTTCTCTATTACTCCGTATATTACTTACTCCACTCAGGTGGAATTTGAAAAATATTAAAAAAATAAAAAATAGTAAAAATAAAATCCAAAGCTTACATTATTCAAACCTTTCAGAAGTAATTAATATGGCGGATTGAGCAAACATCCCTCCTGCCCCTCCCGTTCCCCCTCTTTGATGATGTGGTTCAATCCAGTATTTGGGTGTTTTGGCAAAATAGAAAAGGGTTATCTTTCATAACAAACGGTACAATAATAATGTGATTCTAATAAATGATGTAAAAGGGCAATGTTTTAATTGGATTTCAAATAGGTGTAGAAAAGATTTTTGTAATTGGTTCTCAAAACCTCAAAAACCTCTAAATATTCATTATAACTTTTACCCTAGCCTTGCTGAGGTCTTAATTCAAATGATGTTCCAAAAAATATTATTTGCTATAGTTCAAAGCATGGTGTTCGAAAAAAAAATTACTACTTACTACATGGTTGTGATAGATTATGTTATTATGGATGTTTGATTATATAACATGCTTAAATTTTGAAGGGTGTCCATTTTCTAATTAATTAATTCGTTAATTTCCATGGTAGACTTAAAGGAAGACTTACAGGACGAAATTTTAACTAATTTCCTATAATCGTCCTACGGTTACACTATTTATGCAACAAAATCGTGATCGTCCATAGGTCATAATTTAGTGTCGATGATCAAAAACCAGTTTCAGTTGGAAGGGTATTTTCTTCCTGTGAAACAGAATAACACAATGCGAAGCAAAAGATTAACAAAAACTCCTGAAGATATATAATTCGATTTTGTACTCTATATGTCTTGTTACTTTTTATTTTTTTCCTTTTCTGAAAGGATAAGATATATGATATATTACAAATTAAAATAATATTGAATAATAATCGTTACAAAATATTTGTTGCCATACAGATATGACATCTGTATTGAAAATATGCATTCACCAAATTACAAATAGCAGAAAATAATGGTAAACTAAGCTTGACAATTGCTAAAATTGTACAGTATAAATCATAAAACCAAAAATACTATTAATTCGTGTTGGCGGGATGTTGCATTTCAAGTTGAGATTGTTAATTAGAGTGTGATTCAAGATGATTACTAACTTTATGATTCTGCGATGATAACATTATCTCAGTTTCTATTCATTATACAAGCCACCTCAACGAAAACAATCATCAAGAGGAGTAAAGGAGCAATAGCCATATAAAGCGATATGTAATATTATTGATATGAATTGTTTTAACACCAATTCTATGTTTCACTCATCATCTTGAATGCCTTATCAACTAAGAATTTCAATATAATTTCAACAACGTATCCAAAACATAAACAAAAAACACATAAAAGCAAAACTGATCACTTCAGGTGGTGTGCATGTTTGATGTTTAAGATACGATAAATAAACTCGAACCAAAACACTATTTAAGAATAGTAATACGATATTATAAATATGCTTTATGTGTGTCAGCCCATTTGATGGTCCACCACAATTGAAACAATGGCCCAACAAAAAAGTTGAGATGAGAGTAATAATGAGTTTGCGTTATTTGTTTCAACCGCATGTGAGGAGATCATTGCTTTTTGGTTTTAACTTTTAATTGGTTGCTGCCAATTAATTGAGGTTAATTAATTGAGTAGAGTTATTTTACATCCAAATTTTTACATATCAAAATTTCATCTCCACCATCCATCAAAAGAAATCAATAGGTGAGATTAAGCGTTTTATTATTTCACTTATTTTTATAATTTAAATATCTGTAAACCGATTAATCGTTAAGTGAAAATATTTATCACCATGCGTGACGTTTAATTATCTTTTTATCAGCGGATGACTTTGATATCTTTCGAAAAAGAAAAAATTCGTTTTTACGTTTTTCGTTATTTTTTACGTTCACGAAATTTCGTGAAGAAAATCGTATATGATAAAACAGTGAAATTGAATATCGCATATGATATTAGTGTAAATATCGTATATGATATGTATAATATCATATGTGATATTACATTAATATCGCGTGTGATATTACATATAATATATGATACTCACTAATATCACGCGATATTCAATTAGTGTTTTATCGTATATATGATGTTTTATCTGCAAAATTCAATGGCGTAAAGAACGAAAAAATTAAAAAAGCGTGAAATATCTGAAAAATATTTGTGTCGAAGTATATCAAAGTCTTATCTATAGAAGAGAATTAATTGATAAGTCGCGATAATATTTTTTGAACGACTTAGCGATTAACGATTAAAGATATTAATATTTGAAAAAAGGATGAAAGTGAGTTTTTAAATTGTTGGGATTAATCATCCATTTAGATGAAATAAAAATGGAGGTGGAGATTAATCCATGGTTTTTCTATACCGAATGACCTTAAATCTAATTAATTAATGAGCTGAAGTTATCCCAAATATATATAGATCAATACACTCACACTTTCCGTTATACGTTAAACGTTTATTACAACTTGTCACTTGATGATTCCTTAAAACATAGAAGATAATTATTTTCGATTATTCCTTAAAACTTACAAAATATTACTAAAGACTCCCCTTTCATATCGATCAACGAATCCCTTAGTTTCCGTTCATAAAGTATTCGTACAATTGCACTTGCAATAAGCAGGGCATTAGTAAACCAAAGTTCTATTTATCAAAGGGTAGCAAATCTAATGAGGTTACATGCATACTTCTTGATGCTTCACGGTTGGCACCACCATCCAGGAGTGCTTCAACACTCAGTATCAAAGTTCACCGAGAAGCAGGTTTATCTAGCAACATTTCATAGCAATCAAGGCTTTTCAAGTTTTGATCCATTGCGTTGTCCATAGAAGGCAAATTCGGTCAATGTATCGATCTATAATTAATTTACGTGTAGGAGAATAAAAAGGTTAGCAAGGACCATATTTTAAGTATAGGCAGCGATGAGATAAACAACGAAACCTTTATTCGGATCTAAGTGCAATAGTCGACTTAGATTAATAATATCAAATGTTACAAGATTAGATTAATGTCAATGAGACAATAATCATATGAATGTAAAGACAAGACAAGATCGGTGAAATGATCTAAGAGAAGAAGAGAGTGATACAAAAGGCTGCACACTCAGTGTATGTAACCTAGAATAAAGGACTAATTAAATAGGGATTAAGTTACACTAAGACCCTCTAGCGACTATAATAATGAACTTGAGAGAAACAATAAAATGAACTTGGCGAGGAACAAGAGGCTTGTGAAATGATAATCTTGGAACTATAAACCACTTATGCTTTGTCCATGTTAAACCCACATAATATGCTGCAAAGAACATAGCTTGAAAGCCATTAGCAATTGATAGAGTGACATGTTTGCCACAGATTATTACCCCAATTTTAACATTCCCCTTAATCGATGGGCAAACATATCAAACAATATCAATTTTCACACAAAAATTTATCTTTGATAGACGAGGAGGTTCTTTGTAAGAATGTCGTGATTTGGTTTGAAGATCCAATCTTTTAGCATTTATAACACCTCTAGCAATTTTTCCACGATGAAGTGAACATCAATTTCAAAATGTTTTGATCTTTCATGGAAAGCAGGATTGTGACAAGTTGTAAAGCGGTTTGTTATCACAAAAAGATTAACGGAAGGTTGATATCAACTTTTAGATCTTTTAGGATTTTACGAATCAAATGATTTCCTGGCGGCGATGAACATAGATCTATACTGCTTACGTGGAAGATTTTGAAAGAGTGTTTTGTTTTTACTTTTCCATGAGATTAAACAATCATTAAAGAAAACACAATAACACATATGATTTCTGGTTTCTTACATTTGGCCCAATCGGCATCACTATATCCTTCAAGATGATTTTCGAGTTCTTTGAAATTGTACCTTAGACCTTTTCACGGAGCTCCTTTTAGATACCTCGGAACATTGAGGCACATTCGGATGAGATTTCAAGGAGAATGCATATATTGTGCGGACAATGAGCGAGTATGAAATGTCGGTCTTGTATGGGTGAGGTAGATAAGTTTCCCAAAAGCTTGATAACCGATGATGTTGACAAGTAAGGGGTCATCATCGGTGGGAATGTATGGAAGCACGAGTTGGGTTCCATAGGGGTGGACACGGTTTGCACCAAGAAGACCAAATTCTTTGAGGAGTTCAAGGCGGTATTTTCTTTGGGAGAGCAGATGTCATTCCAGTTTTAAAACCTCAATGCCAAGAAAATATTTTAGATTTCCCAAGTCTTTGATATGGAATTTTGATTTTAGAAACTCTTTGAATAGGTTTATCTCATCAACACGGTTTCGGTAAGAACTATATCATCCACATAAACAAGAAGAGCAATGAACTTGTCATTCTCTTTTTTGGTGAACAAAGAATGATCATTAACAGATTGGACAAAGTTGTTTTCCTTTAAAACAACGACAAGTTTTCATTCCATTTTACGGGAGCTTGTTTTAGACCATATAGAGACTTAACAAGTTTACAAACTTTATTTTATTGTTCTCATTCTGAGAACCCTTTGGGAATGGTCATATAGATATCCTCATCAAGGTCTCCATACAAGAAAGCATTGTTAACATCAAGTTGAAAAAGAGGCCATTTGTTTTTCTGACTAAGGCAATAAGACATCTAACGATGAACATTTTTACAACAGGAAAAAGTTTCATCATAGTCTATTCCTTCCCTTTGGTTGTAACCTTTAACAACTAATCTAGCCTTGTATCTATCAACTTCACCATTAGCTTTATATTTGATTTTAAAATCCATTTGTAGCCAATAGGAGTTCTATTAGGAGGTAGATCGGTTATATCCCAAGCATGGTTTTCATTTAAGGCTTCAATTTGAATTCATAGCATCTACCCAATTACTATCAAGGATAGCTTCTTCATAACAAGTAGGTTCAATACTTTTATTAAGACTAGAAGCAAAGCGATAATTGTCTTTGTTAAGATTTGAGTAATTAACAACTTTTCAACACCATATTTGACTTTTCCTTCAACAATAAAGTCATTTAGATTCTTGGGCAACTTAGAAACTCTAGTTGACCTCCTAGCGATAGTGGTGGCAAGCCTCTTTCTTGTTCGTGAGAATCAGAAGATGTATCGTGAGAATCGGAAGATGCATCGGCGGGATGTGATTCATGTGATATGTTGCCCTCGGGGTGTGTATTATCATCTATAGATGTTGCAAGCGGTTCATCAATCACGGTGGGATGACTTACCACCGTGCTATCATCATAGGATGTCACTCTCCCTTCATCATTGGGACTTGTTTGTGAGTCGAAGAAATTTTTGTGGTTTAAATCTTTAGGCACATAAGTTTCAACAAAGGTTTTGACACAAAATTTTCATTTTGAATGGGAACACGGTTTCATAAAATTTGACATCTACGGAATAAAAATATTTTTGTTTCTAGGCTCGAGAGTTTATAGCCTTTTTCTCATTTGAGTAACCAATAAGAACACTTTTTCGGATCTACTACCAAATTTGTCGAAGCGTTGAGAATGGTAGCATAGCATAAGCGACCAAGACTCTAAGGAGAGAGAGTGAAGGGTCATGCCCATACACAAAGAAGAAGGGGACTTGCAGACAGGCGAAGAGGCAACTGTTTATGACATATCGTGATTAGAACACATTCGGGCCAAAGATTTAGAGGTAATTCCCACAAAACATAAGGGATCTAGCAACATTAAGGAGATGCCTATGTTTCCTTTACACAATGCCATTTTGTTGAGGTGTATAAACACAAGAAGTTTGATGTAGAATTCCTTTTCATGATAAATTGTTGAAGTTTATTATTGACAAATTACGTCCCATTATCACTTCTAAAAACTTTGACATTGTGTTCAAATTGATTTGATAGCATATGAGTAAAGTTAACAATGGAAACATAAACATCATCCTTCCCTTAAGCATATAAACCCACGCCCTAGAATAGTCATCAACTATAGTTAAAAATATTTATAACCATCTCTGCTAGTAATTTTATATGGTCCCCAAACATCAAGGTGAACAAGTTGACCAATTTTAGTGGATTTATGTTCACTTAGAGAAATGGTTCTCTGGTTTGTTTGGCTTTATTACAAGTATCACGAGAGATGATCGGTTCGGATGAACTATCAAATTTAAGAGTGGGTCTAAGTATGTGTAGGACTTGGTCGGAGGATGACCAAGTCTTTGATGCCGATTTCTAGAGACATGACAAGCAGATATGCAATTATTAGAGGTAATCTTACATGTAGAGTCTATATCAAAATATATAACCCATTGTATTGTTTACCAATCCCACAATCCTTTTTGATGTAAATCACATATAGCAATTAGATTCATTAAATCCAACAAACATCTTGTTGTCTCTAGCAATCTTATGAGCAGATAATAAACTAACATTGTATTCGGGAACAACAAGAACATCAAAAGAGTTAGGTCATTATTGACCTTTAAATCACCAATTTTAGTAATTAGGGCACAGTACCATTGGGATGTCCAACAGTTAGGCCAAGATTTGAAATGTTAACAACATTGATTAAAAATTTTCGAACACGATCATGTCTTGATTTGCACGAATCAACAATCCAACCAAGGCGATGTTTCCGGTTAAGGATTTAGTGTTGTTGTTAAAAACTTGTTGAAGTTCACATTAAACTTGACACGCCATTAAAGAAGGTTCACGAAAAATTTTTACACCCAAGTTGGCATTAGCGGATGACACATTGTTGTCATTGAGAAGACTCATAAGTCTTGAGAGCATTCATTAGATAAAGAGGCAGGAGAATTGCTAGCACTATTATCGGTGACATGATTAGTTTAGTGAAACATTATTCTTCTTGAAAGGTTTACCATTAAAATTTCTCTTAACATATCCGGCGGGATATCCAACAATTTCATAACACCTATCAACAGTATGACCGGGCTTTTTGCAATTAGTACATTTGAGGTTCATATTTGGTCCTCTGCTATTAGAGCTATTACCGGTGTTAAAACCGAAACTTTGTTGTTAAAACCTCTTTTGTTATCAAAAATTTTCCTCCATCGAGAGGTTTTGCATTAAAAGCGTAGCATTGGGTTTAGCGAGCTATTCCCGGATGAAACATTCTGTGAGATTCTTCTCCGGACACAAGAGAAAGCGGTTTTGACATTAGGCAAAGGGTCTCGGTTAAAATATTGCTTGATGGGAACATAGGAGTCATCAAGACCCATAAGAAATTGCATTAACTTGATTAGTTGATTGTGTTTTCAAAATGTTTTGCGACCTCACAAGTGCGGGGAGGCAAGCTAATCATACAATCAAATTGTTTCCATAAAGAATTAAGATTGTTATAGTAATCGACTAGAGAGGACCCACTTTGACTAAGAGAGTTTATATTCTTATGCAGTTAAAATAATTTGAACCATCAACTTTGTCATAGGTATCTTTAAGATCATTCCACATTTCATAAGCGGTTTAGCATATATAGCACCGAAAGCGATTCGGGACTAAGAGAATTAAGAATCCAGTAACCACAGCGAGTTCTGGTATCCCATTGATTAGCAAGACTAGGGTTGAATCATCTCTTATCAAGTACCATCAATAAACCCTAACTTATTATGGTTCCTTAAAGCAAAAGTCATGGCCATATTCCATATTTTGTAATTTTCGGTTCCAGTGAGTTTAATAGTAATAATGGGATTGCCATTTGTATTGTTAGGATGCAAATACAAAGCATCACCAAAGACAAGACTTTTCTCGGTGGAAGAACGACCAATATTATCATCACCAACACCATAATACAAACAATAAGATGAGCGGATATAAGAAGATAGACAAAGAATAATCGAGACAACAACAGAGACGAGATAATAAGAATAAATAGTCAAGAAGATAAGACTTTATAATAAGAAACAACAAGCACTAAGCACATGGATTAGGATAAACCGAGGCGGTATTCGTACCACTCAAAGGTGGCGAGATCAAGATGTTAGTCTACCGTTTGCACCACAAGACTTAAGTCTTGTATGTTTAAAGAAGAGGTAAGACTTAGACTTACGAGAGAAATATCGTGGAAGAACAAATCACACTCACTTAGATTCACTTAGTCTAGGGCAAATATAAACAGAAGATAACCGGTGATTACGCCAGCAGTAACCCCAAACCACACCTTTGTTGCTAAAGAGAATCAATGAGCACGATGCTCGATACCATGTCACGAAAGTATAGGCAACGATAGATAAACAACGAACCTTTATTCGGATCTAAGTTGCAATAGTCGACTTAGATTAATAATATCAAATGTTACAAGATTAGATTAATGTCAATGAGACAATAATCATATGAATGTAAAGACAAGACAAGATCGGTGAAATGATCTAAGAGAAGAAGAGAGTGATACAAAAGGCGCACACTCAGTGTATCTAACCTAGAATAAAGGACTAATTAAATAGGGATTAAGTTACACTAAGACCCTCTAGCAGCTATAATAATGAACTTGGTGAAACAATAAAATGAACTTGGCGGGAACAAGAGGCTTGGAAATGATAATCTTGGAACTATAAACCACTTATGCTTTGTCCATGTTAAACCCACATAATATGCTGCAAAGAACATAGCTTGAAAGCCATTAGCAATTGATAGAGTGACATGTTTGCCACATTATTACCCCAAATTTTAACAGTTGTGATAAGATGGTGATCTAACAAGTGGTATCGAGACCGAGGATAGTTTAGGTTAATATTGATTAGATTTAATAGAAATCCGTTACTTAAAAGCGTGTTTTAGATTGAAATTTATGGATTTTTGGACTAAATCGTGTTCTGCGAGTTTCTGCGTTTCTCATGAATTTTGGCGAGTTTGGCGAGTTAGCCATGAATTTTAGCGAGTTTCTTTAATTTGTGAGTTTCTTATGAGTTTTGGCGAGTTAGCCATGAATTTTAGCGACTTTCTTTGAGTTTCTGCGAGTTTCTTATGAGTTCTGCGAGTTTGGCGAGTTAGCCATGAATTCTGCGAGTTTGGTTGAATTAGGCGATTTTCTTGAAATCTGGCGAGTTTCTTGAATTCTAGCAAGTTCTACATTACATTCTGGCGATTTCTGCTTTGAAATCTGGCGTTTCTTGGTCTGGCGAGTTCTCTTTGAAATCTGGCGAGTTCTGATGAATGCTGCGAGTTTCTTGAATTACGGCGAGTTTGTTAGATTACGGCGAGTTTCTCTTGAATTGGCGAGTTTCTTGAACCTGAGTTTCTTTTCAAGTTCTGCAGTTTCTCTGCAAGTTTCTTCTGCGAGTTTCTTCTGAGTTTCTTCTGCGAGTTTCTTACGTGAGTTTCTTACGCAAGTTTCTTCTGCGAGTTTCTTACGCAAGTTTCTTACGCAAGTTTGGTTCCACTACTAATCTACATAAACCTAAAATTTATCCTTTAAAGATCCATAACACATCATCAACACAAATTTAAAAAAAAAAAAAAAAAAAGTTTTCAAATTTTGTAGTGAATTTCAAATTTTGGGGAGAAAAGTTTTCATAATTATTTTGAAGGAAAATTATAATTCACTATATCAATGTCTCGAAATGCTTTCCTGAAATCTCTCTACGCTTCCATCTCTGCTTAAAACCTTTTCACCAAACCTTACTCTGATGATTACGAAGATCCATTTGTGGAATTAAACAAAGGAATGAGTTCTTGACTAAGATGATCTCACAATTTAAGAATTCAAAGAGTCGGACTTCATCGATCCACGAAATCAGCGGTCGTGCAAGGTGAAAGAGTTGATGTACAAGGAAGGAATGCTCGAAAGGCTTGTCAAGAATGATGAGAATCTGCAAATGTCGATGTCTGAACAATGAGGTTGTAGCATTGGAAGAAGCGGGATGGCGACGATTTGGGAAGATTCTTTTTCAAAAAATTGGAAAAGGGGAAAAAAAAAAATGGTTTTAGGAAAAAAGAAAATTTTTAAAAATTTTAAATTTTAAAAAATTTTTCCAATAAAACGGAAAATTTTAAAAATTTTTTTTCCCTTTTAGATTCCCAAAGGAAAAGCTTGATAAAGTTAAAACCCGAAAATGGTTTTAAAGAAAATAAAAAATTTTCCAAAAATTTTAAATTTAAACTTTCTAAATTTTGGGAAAAAAATTTAACCCTTGAAATGAAATTTAAAAAAAAAGGGTTTGGGGGAAATTTAAATTTAAAACTGGGAAAAAAAAATTTAAAATTTTTCAAAATGGAAAAAATTTCAAAGTAACAAAGAAATAAACTTTGGTTTCCCTAAAAAAGGGTTTGCACCATTTAAAATCAAATTTGGAAAACAAAAATTAAATTTTCAAATAGAAAAACAAAAAAGGAAAAAAATTTCTAAAATTGAAAAAAAAGTTACTTTAGGGAAATTTTGGTTTTTCCTAAAAAATTTTTTCCCGGAAACTTAAAAAGTTTGAAAAACCCAAAAAAAAAAATTTTTTTCCCCTTTCCCCTTAAAGTTTCAAAGGGAAAAATCGGGGAAAAAAAATTTGGAAAAAACATTCGAAAAAATTTTAAGGAAAGGTTTAAACGTTACTTTTTTTAAAAAAAAGCAAAAAAAGGTTAAAAATTTTTTGCCCGGGTTTTAAAATTTTAGGTTCCTTGGGAAAGTTAAATTTTAAAAGGGAATTTAATTCCCCTTTTTCCCCATCAAAAACCCTTTTTTCCCCTTAAGGGTTAGCGACTTAGTGCACTAATTTCTAGCGACTTAGTGCATTATTTGGTAGCGAGTTAGCACTTTATCATCTAGCAACTTGAGTGATTGTTTACGGTTTCTCTTGATTTAGTAAAACCGTGAAAGAATCTATTTCCGGTTTAATCATAGAGTTATAAAATCCGTATAATCTGTAACATGTCTACCAACATTCCCACCGCTCCCACCGCATCTCCATCATTGCCGAGGATGTTCAAGCGGTGGCTCGGATACTCGCCCACCAATGCTTGATGAACCGACTACGATTCTTGGGCTCAACGAATCAGATTGTATTGTCTTGGAAAGGAAAATGGTGTAAACATTCTCAAATCCATTGATGAAGGACCATATCGAGTTGAAACGACTAGAGACATACTTGATACTAATGAAGATGGTACTCTGTCTCACGGAATGGACAGACCTAAGATGTACAATGAGCTTGATAATGAGGAGAAAAAGAGATTCGATGCGTATATCGGGGCTTCAAACATTGTTCTTCAAGGTCTCCCAAAGACATCTACAAGTCGATCAATCATAACATGCAAAGGCTGTTTGGGATAACGTTAAGATGCTTCTCTCGGTTGAATTAACTATGGAAGGCAGAATCCCAACTCTATGATGAATTTGAGCACTTCAAGATGAAACCAGATGAGAGTGTCTATGAGTACTATGTGAGATTTCATAAGTTAGTGAATGACATGAGGAACATCAAGATGACTATGCCTAACATTCGCTTGAACTCAAAGTTTGTGAACAACATGAATCCCGAATGGCACAAGTTTGTCACATCCGTGAAACTCACTAAAGGATGAAGCATACAAACTATGAGCAACTCTATGCCTTCCTCCTTCGAATGAGAGACATGCCATGTTTGAAAAGTTGATTCTCAATCGGTTCAAAACCAACTGTAGTGAGACAAGTTAGCCTAATGACTCAACACTTTCTACTCAAACATTGGAATCACAACCAAAGCATCACAAGTCATTCCCTTGGGTAATGGTAATCACAAACTCATCCCCGATCCTCGGTTCAAACAAGGCGATGCTTGATGCACGCGTGGATAACATCGTTAATCAACTAGCTCTACTCATTAGTCAAAACATGAACTCTCTCCCACAAACCAACAACAACCTCTGAATCGCATCTAACCCATATAATCAAGCCACCGTTAAAGATGGAAGGATCGTGGTGCAACCATTCAGAAAGGCAGTATGATCGGGGAGAGGTGGAGTGGGAGAGGTTATGTTGGAAACCGTAATCGAGGAAGAAATGGTAACCAAGGTCAAGCTAAGCCAATCAAATGCTTTAACCGTGGTGGTGAGGACACTTTGCAAGGCGCACATCTCCAAAGCGTCCACAAAATGCCGAATACTTGAGAGATAAGATGTTCTTGGCTCAAGCTCGGGACAATGGTGCTACTTTGAATGAAGAGGAATGCATTTCTTCTTGAAGGCAATGCCAAGACCTATGATGCGAGATGTAGATGAGCGGCCCATTCGGAGATAGGTCACAATCATCAAAATGCCTTTCAAGTCGGTGATTGCGATGCTTCGACTACGATGTGGATGATGGACCTCACACACAATATTTATGGCTAGCATCTCTCCCATGGTGTCTCCCAAGGTCACTTCTTCACCACAAGTGGCCCATCAAAGGACAAACTCATCTACGAGGTATTAAAGCTATATGATGATCTTGATGTGCAACGGATGCATGACAAAGTACAACCAACCGAAACTTTTGAATCAAATATTGAAAATCTGGTAATATCAATATTGTCCCATATGATCAATCGTGAAACAAAGTGAAAGTGAAGTTGTACCTAGTGATGCATCTTCTGCAACAACAATGACTATGTCTTTGATGAATTCTTTGCATGTGCTCCCGATGATTCCATTATCTCGAACTAAATGCCTATAAGGGCGTGTTGCCATTTATGAACAACGTGCAAAATTTGAGTTGACCACTAATGGCAGAAATGGATGACCAAGCACGTCAAAGAATTAGAAAAAGTAACTTTAGAAAGAAGTATTGAAACAAGAATTAAATTCTTTGCAAGAAAACTTTCTAAAACAAATAAGCAAAAACAAGAACTTCAAGAAAACGTGAAATGCTTAAGCAAGAATTTAATGCAAAAGAATCAAAGCTCTTGAGAGATTTTTCTAATCGAAAACTTTGAAAACAAACTTGAAAACAAGTTGTACATACAAGGAAACACCATTGATTGCTTCACATGGTCACCAAACATCGAGTCTTTAGCGATAAGCATAGCATTCCCTTGTTGAGGAACCAAATCCAGGAGGTAATCAAAAGGCTAGAAATGCTCAAAGGTGATTTATGATGGTAATGAAATTCTTAAGCCTAGCGAGAAACCTAGTTGCGTTGAGTGCACCGAGGAAGATAAGAAATCGATGAAGTCACTAGGAAAGGATGAACAAAAACTAGATGACCCCAAATGCAAAGAGAAGAACATAAATATCACTCCTCATGATTATAAGAAGGAAAACTGGATTGCATTAAACAAGTTTAAGCCTCGAGACTTTGTTGACTCCAGAACAAGTCTTCGGAAAATGGATTTAGATAAGCGAAGTCAGAAAATATTGTAGAAACAAATCCTCCCTTTGGAAAATGCCTAAAACTACTTGATATCCTCCTAACACACCAATGCATCTTGTTCCTAGAACAATTGCCACTAAAAGCAATATCTTAATTAGCAATACGTTATTTTTCAACTATTTGTTGATTTTGAGAAAACTTGCAAGAAAAGGATCACACCCATCGGCATTCTGAAGGAGAAAGGGTTTTGAACAAATGAAAGAATGTTATTTAATCGAGGTCATGCCTTCTTTAAACTTTTAAAGTAACACTTTGAGAGTCTTAAAAGGGGATAAAACCATATTAAGGGAATGGAAAAGGAATTTGATGCAATAATAGTTGAAATTAGTGATTATGAGTGCATTAAAATATAATGAGATCGAGAGGAAGAACACCATACATTGAATGAGAATCTTATTCTTGAATGTGTTGCTCAAGATGTCTTTTTTCATCTTCAAATTGCTCTATTAATGCTTCCAAATTTCATGAACTATCATGGCCTGAAAGTCTCCATGATCGTGTCATTGAGCTTGAAAAACTAATTCTAAACTTAATGAGAAAATTGAACCGGATGATCATGACAATTTGGTTAAACATTTTCTAAACTAGAAGTTGAGTATTTTAATCTACAACTAAAATATCAACATCTCAAAGAAAATGTCAAAACTTCAAATTTCAAGACATCTTGGATGTTCCGAGTTTGATGCGTTTTCAAATAAACAAACGAGATGAGCAGATTCATGCTCGAAGTAACACGATCGAGAAAGTTGAAAGTCCAAATCTCTCAATTAAAGGGTCAAACGAACAATATGACAGTTCCCAAATGCCTCCTTCTAGATTCTCGAATTCTCAAGCGTTTCATCTTCAAAACCTAGTATATGCTTTACAAAAGGAAACGAAAGTTTCCTAGAAGAGAATGAAAAGGTTAAACGTCATTTCAATGAGTTGTTTGAATCAATTAAAGTCACTCGTAACAAAACAACGAACAAATAACTTCATTGCAAAAGGAAATCGAGAATCGAAGAGTCGTAAAAGGGAAAATGCCAATGATCAATGCGGAGAATGTTGTATCTAAGGTTCACTCGGTAATAAATCTACTTTATCATGACATATGTCCCCTCACCTAAGGAACAACAAACTTGCCATTCAAACATATTTCTCATCCCTTAAGGATTGCTTAGAATGCTGCGTGAGATTGTTGAAGAGGATAAGCTAGAGAAACCTCATGATAATGCAATTGGACATGCATGCTTATATGCCAAACGATCTCAAGAAATCTTAGAATGTTTGATCACTATATGCCCAAAGACATTAGGTGAGAGAGTTAACCCCGATTCCATGCTCAATGCCTAAGGCCAAACATGACATGCACTCGATTCCCAATGGTTTGAATGTGAGGAGTAGCACCGGTGAGTAGTTGATTTTAGATCTGTTAATACTAGGAAAGTGAACTCAAATGTGCCTTCTAGAGTACTAATCTCGGTACCTCTAATGTTAAGAAAGTGAACCTTAGTGTACACTGCATGTAGTTCGGATCCCAAAGACATCTAAGCGGTGGTGCAAAGAGTAGTAAAACAAACTAATGTTCCCATTCCTCTACAGAGAATGTGGTGACATTAAAGGGAGCAGTCAAAGTCTCAAGACAATACAAGGAATGATAGGACCTCTCAAGCTAAGAATGTGCCTTTGGAAGAGAGTAGAAGAACAATCTAGGAACCTTAAGTTTGAATCGAATAAAGCGAATCGTGTTGATTCTAGTATTAGCCATAGGCGATCTGTAATTAATTCAATTGATGCTACTTGCAAACCTTGTCTTGATGATTGCTTGAATTCGCTTTCTAATCTTGAATGTGATGTTAATGTTACGCTAATGATGTTAATTGTCCAGATTAATGTTGTTAATGCTATAAGTCATGCTAAAAAGGCTAAAAGGCAAAAGCGAAGAGAGTTAGAAAACAATGGAAACCCACAGGAAGAACATTCAAAGAATAGGCTTTATTGGATACTGTTGGTCATAAGACTAATCGGATAATGCCCACTAGAAAATGGATGCCTCTTGGTAGAACTATTCCTAAGAAGTGGTCACATCAGAAATAGGACTATCTGACACTAGTATTGCATCTATTCACAATGAGTCCACTACTTCACCGTCTCGATATGAATGCTTCTATTTCGATGTGGGTGGTCCAACTGTTACTAACCAAATGGAACCCATTCTTGCATGGGGATCCCAAATATCGATTATCCATTCTTGTCTGTGTTCAACCGCAGATCGTTCAAATCGCTACGTAATACCGGACTCAGTCGTTCCAAACATATGACCGGAGACCGGTCACGGCTCATGAACTTCGTGAGCAAATTCATCGGGCCAGTAGATTTGGTAATGATCATTTCGTGCTATTATGGGTTATGGAGATTATGTTGTTGGTGATAGTGTCATCTCCGTGAGTGTATTATGTGGAAGGTTTAGGTCATAATCATTCTCTGTTGGTCAATTTCGTGATTACGATCTAGAAGTAGCCTTGGAAAACATACCGCTTTGTTAGAGATCTTAATGGAAAGGCTGTTGAAAGGAACTCGTGGCTCAAACCTTTACACTATCTCTATCGATGACATGATGAGAGCTTCACCAATCGCTTGTTATCAAAGGCTTCTAAAACAAAGTCATGGTTATGGCATCGTCGTCTCAATCACTTGAACTTCGCACCATCAACGATCTCTCCGAAAGGACTTAGTTGTAGGTCTACCTAGACTAAAGTATGAAAAGGATCATCTTTGTTCAAGATGTCAATTGGGAAAAAGCAAAAGTATGCCCATAAACCCAAACCTACTAACTCGTCAGAAGTTCTTCATATGATTCATATGGATTTATGTGGACCAATGAGGTGCGTAATATCTTTGGGAAGAAATATGTGTTAGTTGTGGTTGATGATTATTCTAGATTCACCGGGTCAAGTTCTTAAGGACAAAGGATGAAACTCGATATCATCATCAAACTCATCAAGCATTTGCAGTTAGACTAAACAAAGCTGTCGAATTATCGAGCAGACAATGGGCGGAGTTTGTCAACAAACAACTTAGTGAATTCTATGAAAGCATTGGAATCGACCATCAAAGAAGTGTTCCACGAACCCTCAACGAGCGGTGTAGTTGAAAGGCGAAATCGTACTCTTGTTGAAGCTGCTAGAACAATCTTGATTTACTCAAAGGTTCCAATGTTTCTACGGGTCAAGCAATTGCCACACGCATGTTACACAAAATCGTTCTCGATTCACACCATTCATGGAAAAACTCCATATGAACTTGTCCAACAGAAAACCTAATCTATCTTTCCTTCGTGTATTTGGTGCCTTGTGCTATCCAACTAATGAAGGTCAAGACTCGGCAAAACTTAGGGCTAAAGTCGACATTGGAGTATTTGTAGGATATGCACCAAACAAAAGGGATACCGAATATACAACAAAAGAACCGAAATATCATGGAAACAATTCACGTTACGTTTGATGAGTGACCGGTCAAATGGCTCTGGACACTCCACTCGGGACCCGCACTTCATAACAAATTCTATTGGTTCATCCTTGTTCCAAACTCCTCTCAAGAAACACCATATGTACCTCCATCAAGATGATGTAAAGAAATTGTTTGATCCAATGTTTGATGAATCAGATGAGTCTACTACTAATGAGGTCTTCGATCCCTACAACGAGGATGCTCGATTCCATGAATGAAGTCAATCCATCGGTTTCAATATCGTAAGTCAAGAAGCACTGCTGGCGATCCTTGATCCTCATCAACAAATCATCATTCTTCAATGTACATCATGGAAATGTTTACGGCATCAATGATGAAGTTAATCCCTTTGCAACTCTGAAGATGCTCCATTTGAAAACATATTTGCTACTCCCGAATCATCGCCAGAACCATCTTCTTGAGACATCGACTCGGCTACCTCGGTTCCTCAACAAATGCCACATGAACACCTCGGAAAATGGACTCACGATCATCCATTAGACAACATCATTGGTAATCCCTCTCGTCTGTATCAACCCGGAAGCAACTAGCAACCGATGCCTTATGGTGCTTCTTCAACTCCGTCACTATCTAAGATCGAACCAAAAGGCGTTAAAGCGCCATGAATGAAGATAGTGGTTCAATGCTATGCAAGATGAAATTCATGAGTTTGATCGACTTGATGTATGGGAGTTAGTACACCTCGAGCATGTGCTATGATTATAGCTCTAAATGGATCTTCAAAGTAAAACTTGATGAGCATGGTGATGTGTTGAAGAACAAGGCTCGATTAGTTGCTAAAGGATATCGTCAAGAGGAGGTATAGACTTTGAAGAATCTTTTGCTCGAGCTTGCTCGAATCGAGGCCATCGAATCTTTACGGCAAATCTTGCTAGCAAGAACATGGTGGTTTATCGGATGGATGTAAAGGCGGCATTTCTAAACGGAGATCTTAAAGAAGTCGTCACGTCGGCCAACTGAAGGATTTGTGAATCAAGAGCATCCTACTCACGTTTACCGTTTGAAGAAGGCTCTTTACGGTTTAAAGCAAGCTCGAGGGCATGGTATGATACACCGCTAAGTTTCTTCTATCTACCGGATTCAAGAAAGGAGTAGTCGATCCAACATTGTTCACAAGGAAGTCGAGCAAACATTTAATTCACGTTCAAATTTATGTTGATGATATCATATTTGCCTCGATCGACCCCAATGAGTGACCGTTTTCAAATGAAATGGGTTCTAAATTTCAAATGTCAATGATGGGACAAATGTCATTTTCTTGGGATTACAAATTTCACAAAGTCCGGAGGCATTTTCATAAATCAATCTAAATATGCAAATGAGATTTTAATGAAATTTGGATTTGATTCAATGACCTGCTTGACACACCCATGATTGAGCGAACCAAACTAGATGAGGACCTCTCGGGGATCATGGTAGACCAAACGAAATATCGTAGTATGATTGGATCCACGATGTACCTCACCGCTAGTAGACCGTACATCTTGTTTTCTGTTTGCATGTGTGCTAGATACCGAGCTAAGCCTACTAAAAAGCACCTTGAAGCGGTTAAAAGGGTCTTTCGGTATCTCCAAGGAACCATCAATATGGGACTTTGGTACCAAGGACACCGGTATGTCACTAACGACATATGCGGATCTACAGATCATGCGGTGTCAAGATACTCGTCGAGCACGCGTGCGAGGTGCTCGATTTTGGGTGATAAGCTTGTGGTGGTCGTCAAAGAAGCAAATGAGTACTTCTATTTCCTCTACTGAGGCTGAATACATAGCCATGTCATCTTGTTGTGCTCAAATCCTATGGATGAGATCTCGATTAATCGACTATGGCTTTGTATTCAACAAATCCTCCGCATCGTGATAATAAAAGTGCTATTGCTTTCTCATGCAACAACGTACAACACTCAAGAGCAAAGCACATCGACATTCGACATCATTTCATCGTGAGCAAGTAGAAAACGGTGTGGTGGAACTCTATTCTCGTGAGGACCGAATACCGGTTAGCGGACATCTTCACCAAAGCTCTTCCAAGAGAACGTTTTGAGTTTATTCTTCCACGTCTTGGCTTGAAAAGCCTTCAACGAAAACACTCAAGCGTCTTCGGGAGGAAGACGAGGAGTAAAGGTCTTTCTTCTTCTATCTCTTGTATATATCTATTGAAAAACAAAATACAAAATTATAAAACCTTCAAAATCAAATAGAAAAATATAAAACTTTCAAAATCCATAAAAAAAAAAAAAATTTGAAAATTAGAAAATCTTCAAAAATATTGTCATTTTGTCATGTTTCTCTCGATTCGATAATATCTACGGTCTTGATGTTGTCATTCAAAGAATGACACGGACTTTAGATGTTGTTCGAATTTTATATAAAAAAAAAAAAAAAAAAAAATTCAAAAATCAAAATTATTTTTGGGAGAAAGAGAAACAATGGTTTATTGTCATCTTCGTGCAATAACTTGCTTTAAAGAAAGAACAGAGCCATATCTTACCAAGTTTTCAAATCTTATGCTCGATTCTATAAACTCTATCTCATTGAAAACTAAATGCTTTGAAAAATAACTCAATCTCTATTATTGATAATCATCATGACTTATTTGTCAAAATCTCTATCAATCAACAACCTCGTCATTGATTGAGGGGAGAATGATTTCAATTAAATTAAAAAGTTATTTGGCATTAAAATTGTTTTCAAAAGATATACATGCATGTTTTATAAATGGAGTTTAAAGTCTTAAAATCCGATCATTATCGAGTTCAAACGCTTTCACAATCATGTCACAATTCTCCCTAAAGCTTTCAAAATCAATTTAAATCTATACGAGATCACAAATCTCAAATGATTTGATAATTGTGATCGGGGAGAATGTGTGATTTAAATTAGATTTAAACCGATAATTAGGTAAATGGTTATAACGGATGTACATGCTATCCGCCCACATGTGACAAACGATTTCAATTTTTCAATGCACATGTTGAGGGGAGCATCTATCTTAAAACCTTTGATTTAAAACGTGATCATTTATCCCATATGCGGGTTCCTCTAGTATGTGCAAAACTCTTTTCAAACCTCGAGGCACATATTGAGGGGAGCAAATTATGGAAACCTCATCCTTCCCGGAATTGCTATATCTACTTGATTTGTTGAGGAAGTGATGTTGATATCTTTAGAAAATGGTAATCAAAAGAAGTTAATTCTTTCTCCCGCCTCCATGTGCAAAACATTTTCACTTGATGCACATGTTGAGGGGGAGTTCTCGTTCTAAAATATCAAAACAATTCAGTACAAAAGCTTTGATAATATATCACAAGTATCCGAATTGATTTTCAAATGGTTTTCAATTGGATCCAATGGCGGATGAACAATACCAAATAGACCGACCAACTTTACTTCATGTACGGTGATATAAGGATGATAAGGTTAGGTATGTGTTCCATGATCCGCCCGAATCGGAGGGATCTACCGAGGACAATCCACTAGTTAGTGTAGAAGTCCTTAGGTATGATGATAAAAGGAGAAAAATGAGATAAGGGAAGAGTGCGGACTAAGGCCGAGCTAGTCTTGGAATAAACCCAACAAGGTTCTAGCTAGGAAGTCTCAGTGGCACTGAAGGGTTGAAGAATTAAAAGAATTGAATGTAAAGGGTGAAAACAAATAGCCTCCATTTATTCAACCTTAGGGCGAAACCGGGTTCAATTCATATGCTACCGATGGTAACATCGGTATTGAAGACAAGACGTCATGGACCCGGTGGACGACTGCACTTCAACTTCCCAAACCACTCAAGTTCCTCTTAAAGGACTTGTTTCATTCTCACGGGAACCGACATTATCTATCGACTTTCTCTTGAGATGGTTGATATTGAAGTAGGAGACCCTCTCCCTAGTCTCCGACACATGGGATCCAAATATGCACAAATTGAGTCTAGAGCCACGAGATCATCCATAAATCTCATTAGGACACTTTCAATGAAGACTCTCTGTTTCACACAATGTGGAAAGAGATTATAACTTGAGTCCCACGCATTATCCTTGTGGTATTGCGGAACATCCGAGTGATGTGTTTATACATTCACAATGAAGATGGAAAGCCTTGGAGCCAACATCTAACAAGCTCTGGTAGGTGGCATGTGAGATCTATTATATAGATCAACCATGTGACAACCGAATGAAACTATGGGGCGATTCAATTTCTTGAATCAATCTCGGTTCGAGTTAGGGATTGACGGATACCTTTGAAAAACCGGTCTTTGTGCTTATAACTCTTTTCTTTAGTACATCGACCGTGTACTCATTTTTCAAACCAAAAGGTATTTTTATGATTGATAATTGATTTTCAATAAAACCTTCGTTGTATTGCAAAAACAATTTCTATTGAGCAATACACGATTGTTTTCAAATCTCTTTTCATCAATCAGCTGGACTTAAAAATTATTTGGTTCACTCACTCCGTGTTGTCTTCTTTGAGACGTTCCGTTTGAGAACAAATAGAGCAATTCTGAAACCCCATCAAGGAGATTCTTAGGAATCCTACCGATCATGAGCGCGATTGTCTTGATCAGCGGGAACCGTGGGCGTGTACCTCGATTCAACGAAGTGATCAAAGACACTTTCGTGCAATTTGTTGCTAAGCATTTGTATGCGGTGCCCGACGCTTTGCGGTGATCGTAATGAAGCGGTCAATCCATAGCCGCATGCTCACTTAACACATTCATCTCAAAAGAAATCATGATTAGTGCATCAATGACTCGATATTTTCACTCCATGCTTCGCTCTGCTGCGCCAATATCATGAATCAACTAAAGCTTCCGCTACTCGATGAGAAGAAATCATGATCCAAAATGTGAGCATGTCGGTCCCAAAGTCACAACACCACAATGGATGTCTCGTAGATTTTTGATAGCCGATGATCTCCAAAGATGGCTCAAACTCATCATCACGTGGATCAAGAAAGACCTCCACTTGGAATAACCAAACATGCAATGTGAAGAATCAATGACTACGAGCTTATGAGCAAAGGACTACATCAAGAATGCAAGATCAACTGTTAATGTAATATCTATACGTATTCAATGTAATTTTGATGTAAAATTGAGGTGACCTCCTTAGGGGAGATTGTTAGGAATTAGAAATTCCGGTATTAAAGAGTCGGTCACCTCAAGTATATGTAATCGTTAAAAGCTGTGAGTCGTAGTTCTTTTAAGTTAAGTAGTATTTTAGTTAAGTAACACCGTGGAGGACTTGACGGTCTTTACCCATCAGATGCCTCGATCCATGCCCTTGTGTGGCGGTTTATAAGACTATAAATACTCTACCTTCCAAGGTAGAGAGTGGAGCTCATAATAATATCTTCACTTTCTCTCACTAAGTTCCCTAAAACCTCTAACTTTCTCTCTCTAGAATTTCACCTTATTCGCCACCTTGTGTTATGGTTTGATGTGTATGTGAAAAGTTATATCTTACAAACCCAGTTACCCTTGGGTATCCATATTTCTTCTATCTTGCCCCTCCTATTTTCCTTACAGGTACAATAGCAATGGCTTCGGAATAATTCAGTTTCGGACCCGCACTTCAGCAATGGCTTCTAAGTACAACAGCTTAGGACCCGTTTCTCACCGTCTAAAGCATAATGATCCATCAGCTGCATCGCCATTGTACTCAATCGTCAAGAATTGGAAATTTTGTTTGCTCCACTGTTAAGAAACCTCATGGTAAGTATCTAAAGAAGGTGATATTAGAAGGACCGTTTCAAATGCCAACTGAAACTGTTCCCGGAGATCCTACAAATTGTTCCACCGAGACCCGATACTATCACAATTGTTCCACTTAGTCGTTTAACACCGAACAACTACTTCATCTTGAAGCCGATGAGCTTGCTATGCAACAAATACTTCTTGGAATTCGAATCCAATCTACAAAAGTATTGATGCACGATACAAGCTGCAAAAGCTATGTGGGAACAAATTCATCCATTAATGGAAGGCACCGAATCGAATAAGGTCGATATGGAGTCTAAGCTATATCACAACTTTGATGTGTTTACCATTGAGCACAGGAATCACTTGAATCATATTATCATCGTTTCACAAATGTGGTCAATGATTTGCATCGACATAAGATTGATCTTCCAACCATTGCTATTAACACCAAGTTTACGAACTCCTTAGGACCGGATTGGCACAAGTATGTTACTTTTGTTCGACAAGTCAAGGATCTTCATGATGTCAAGCATGGGTTATTGTATGATTATCCGAGACATCATCAATATGAAGTTCTCAAAGATAAAGAAGCCCGTGGCACATGGTTTCCTCAACCACCAATTCTTGATCAGTTGCTCTCATGGCACATGGTTATCCAACTCCCTACCCAAAGTCAAATCATGCTTTTGATCAACAACAACGTCACTTTAGTTATGCTCCACCTACACCTTCTCATCAACTCACTTTGAAGGAGATACTAACACCGCATACTCGCTCAAATCAATGATGATCAAGTTGATGCCTTTGAAGCATTAAATCATGGAATGGCCTTTATTGCTAAAGCCTTCTCCAAGTTCTCTACTCGGTCAAACAATCGTCTTCGTTCATCATCAAATCCCAAAAGTCATGCGGTTATCCGTGGTGGCAAAGTTGAGGTTCGTAACGAGAACTAGTGGTCGTCGTATGATTACAAGTGGGTATTACGGTACTCAGGAATGGTCAAACATCGGCGGGGATCGGGTAATAATAATTTCAAGAGAAATATTCAAGTTGTGGAAGCAGGAATTCACCGGCCAGGATCTCTTGCTCGTTGCTATAATTGCAAAAGCAAGGACATCTTGCTAATGCTTGTCTGAACCACGAACCGTAGGAGGAGATTACTATAAGCAAGTCATCTTGATGGCATATAAGGATGAAGCGGGAGGGGAACTCGGTGAAACTCAACAAGGTTTTATGGCGATACTCTTTCGGATGATGAATATGAAGATTTGGAAGCAAATCTGCGAGCTTGTTTTGATGGCAAATATGCAAGAACATCATATCGATCAAGCAATGAATGGACCGGTCTATGACACAGACGGTCTATCTCGGTACGACAACGATATATGTCTCATAAATGAAATTGTGTGCGCATACGCATCGATGAGCGACAATCATTCAACATGAATCATTATTTAATCATAATGAAGTTGATCAAATTAACCCGTGGTTACATTTGATGACCTAAGTGATGATGAAAATAATGAGCCTATTGAACAGTGAAGCAATTCATGGTCCGATTCGAATATCTGAATTCATTACTTACGCCATTGCAAGCCAAAACCGAAAATGTAATGAGATAAACCAAAACCTTAGGGTGAGATTACTTCCTTGATCACGAACTTGAGAGTTGTCGAAAACAAATAAATGATTTTGAAACAAAACCATTAGAAACAAGTTTTGAAGTGGCCTTTCAAAATCTTACGTTAACGAACAAAATCTTCAACATCAAATGCATGAAATTGTTGCGTCAAATAACGAAAAGATTTCTAAAATTGAACAAGAAAAGTCGAACTTGAGAAAACATTGAAAATCTTCAAACGGAACTTTCAAATACTAAACAAGATTTTTCAAAAGTCGGTCAAATTTTACGAATTCAAGAAGAAATCTAAAAACGCATTGATGATCAAATCGAGGAAATTCTTGATTGGAAAGACGGTTAAAAGATTTTGGCTTGTTGTATATAAGATTGGTCATTCAAGAAAGCATTGAAATGTCAACTTTACTTAGAGTCCCGATGACTCAAAACGTTTTGCTCTTGGGTATAATCACCCACGTTTTCTTCACACGACTCTCAAGGACATGCCCAAATTATATAGTGCTCAATGTCTTTTAGATCCAAGCATGCAACTTGTTGTATTTGATTGTGAGGAACAATGGGCACAAGATGATCAAGTCGCTTAAACATGCGAAAAATGGACTTTTACCATATGATTACACAAGAGAAAATCGTCTTACAAACTAAATGTCATTTCAACACCTTCGTATAATCTTTCCGAATTAACCGAGGCATCTTGTATTGAAGGCCCGTTCACAATGTTGCACAAATAAATGGTCCTTTATCGTCCTCTTGCAAAAGCAACTCATTGCCAAAACTCCTAAATCTTGTTTAGTATTACGGTACTTTCAAACATTTATGGAAGATATCTCGTTTTAGAAACGGCAATTGAGAAAATTACGAGTTAAAAGCATCTAATTTTCAATCGCTATGCAAGAGAGCAACGACAAATGTTTCAAACCCAAATCTCACCTCATGTCGCACATTTAAGATGCGTGTGCAACACATCGAAAGGAACTTCAACAAGAGGTGACTTCAATGATTGAAGCTTTTAACACACTTGAAAATCAGTGTTTCACAAGAACAATGCAAA
This sequence comes from Chrysanthemum lavandulifolium, assembly GCA_022545495.1. Taxonomy (NCBI): domain Eukaryota; kingdom Viridiplantae; phylum Streptophyta; class Magnoliopsida; order Asterales; family Asteraceae; genus Chrysanthemum; species Chrysanthemum lavandulifolium. Next base: position 159,839,697 of record CM040244.1, on the reverse strand, counting down.
ACCAAGATCTTCAAAATGCCTTTGATCAATTGTTAGAAGATGCTCTTCGCTAATATTGTTTACGTGGTTATATATTGTGAATGCTTACGTGAATGATACCGTGTTAATCACGAGAATCTCAATATGGTTCAAACGTTGGAAATGGACAATCGGATGTTAAGACATGAAATTGAGAAATTAAAAGAGGAAAATGAAAAATGTTTTCACAAAATGATGATGTCCAATCTAAACTTTCAATGGAGATTTACGAACTTAAACGAAGACTTCAATGGTGTCGGTCTAAGACAATTGAATCAAATTGCTTTACAAAATCACATGGAAAAGGTGTCTTTGGATCGGTTGCAATTTCAAAAGTCGAATGTCTTGATGATGAAAATGCATCGTTAAAATGTCAAATTTTCAAATATGAACAAGAGATTGCACAAGTCAAACAGAATATAAAACGATTTTGATTCTCTCAAAGCTGCTCGCTTACGAGCGTCAAAAGAACTTGATCACCATGTTGAATATACTCGACAAATGTTGGGTGACCAAGGAAGATTAAATTCCATAATTCAGGATCAAAAACACATCATCATTGAGCTTAAAGAAAAGCTAGCTAAACATGAAACTAGCAAGTCTAGTAAAACAAAAGTGATTGCTCCTGGCATGTATATAGTTGATAAAACTCAGGGAACTAATTTGCTTTCTTCCACTTCTACAGGAATAGTTAGTCTACTAATGTTAGAAGATCCGAGAGTAAGAGACAACAAGAAAATACTAGGATCTCGCAACATAGAAAGAGCACTCGTCCGACATCGAGTAGAAGTTCATCTTAGGAAATCGAATAAAAATCATGTTGCATCCGCTTTAGATTCAAATTTGGCAAATTGTAATTCTAATGTCGATTAACGAATGATAAGTCCGTAAGCGTTTCAAACGTTAATGCTTCTGTGTTTTTGTCGTAAAAGTATGATGTCCGGTAATCATGTAAAATGTGTTGCAAATTCTCCGTTAGCTCGTTCTAAGAAATCATTATTGGCCCTTCCTCTAGGTCCACTATAGTTGCAAAATCGAATTTAGGGAAGGTGCAGTGTAGATTACGAGAAATCAGACACACCCATTCTTGCAAAAACATCTCCTAAGAAAGTGTTCTCACCTAGTGACTTCACTAAGACCAAAGCAAAAATAATTGGTTATGGCAACAATGGTTGCAACAGCCTCAAGTTTTAAATGGATTCCTAAATGTGCAAATGTGTAACACTAACATAATGGAACCCACTAACTCTTTGGGTTCCACCGCTTCTATCATACCACCCTCTTTGTCTTCTTGTGTTGCGGTGATTCAACTCGCTACGTGGATTGTTGATAGCGGATGTACCCGGCATATGATGAGCAATCTAAAGCTCTTAGTAAATTTTGTTTCAAAGTTCATCGATCTTGTCGATTCGGAATGATCATTTCTTTGCAATAATGGGATATGGAGATTATATTAATGGAAACATAGAGATCGATCGGGTTTATTATGTTGAAGGTCTTGGACACAATCTTTTCTCGCTTGGACAATTACGTGATCTTTGATTTGGAAGTTGCATTTCGCTCCAACACATGTTACGTACGTGATTTGGAAGGACATGATTTACTCACCGGCAATCGGAGCACAAATCTTTATACGATTCCTATGTCCGATATGATTGCATCTTCACCAATTTGTCTTCTCTCCAAAGCAACTTCGACAAAATCATGGTTATGGCATAAAAGGCTCTCTCATCTAAACTTCAAAACCATGACTGAACTCGCTCGTCATAAGTTAGTTGATGGTCTTCCAAGGTTCCGATACACCAAAGATCATTTATGTTCGGCTTGTGAACAAGGCAAGAGCAAGAGATCTAACTTTCCTTCCAAACCAGAACCAAGTTCTCACCATGTTCTTAACTTGCTTCATATGGATTTATGTGGCCCCATGCGTGTACAAAGTATGAACGGAAAACGTTACATTCTGGTTATTGTTGATGATTATTCACGATGGACTTGGGTCTATTTTCTCCGAACTAAAGATCAAGCTCCAACGATGATTATCACCTTTCTCACAAAGATTCAGGTTCAACTCAAAAACACTGTCCGCGTTATACGAACGGACAATGGAACTGAATTCAAAAATCAAACACTTCGTGCATATTTTGAGAAAGTTGGAATCACACATCAGACCTCGATTGCTCGTACTCCTGAACAAAATGGTGTTGTTGAAAGACGAAACCGAACATTAGTGGAGGCTGCTCGAACAATGTTGATTTTTTCACACTTACGGATTTCTTATGGGTCAAGTTTGTTTCAACTTCTGTTTTACTCAAAACCGTTCCATCATTCATACGCCATAATAAAACTCCATATGAGATTGTTCACAACCGCAAACCGGATATCGGATATTTTCATGTTTTGGTGCACTTTGCTATCAAAAATGATCGTGATGATATTGGTAAACTTGACCAAGTGACATTGGAGTGTTCATTGGTTACTGTGAAAATTCGAAAGGATTTAAAATTTGGAATCGTCGAACTCGACAAATGATGGAAACCGTTCATGTCAACTTTGATGAGCTTACCGATATGGCTTCTGAGCAAAATCGCTTAGGACCCGCATCCAACCGTCTAAACTTTCCTTCTTCATCAGCTGTTCCACCCATGGAATTCACTCGTCAACAATTGGAAACTTTGTTTGCTCCTCCGCATTTGATGAGATTCACGAAAGTAGTGCTCGGATGTATCATTGTTTCACGCACACCACGATCATAATCCAATACCGATACACTGCTCCAACAACAACAAGCTGTTGCACCGGATGCACCTCGAATGATTCTCAATCAACGAAGAACACATTGCTTCCAACAACGACACGGTGATGAATCACAAAATCATGAAGTACCCGCACCGCAGATTATGACGGAAATGCTTTCTTGAATCCATTTGCTCGGCTCCAACCATTCACGACATTGGCGAGTCATCTTCACGCAATTTGGATCCGTCTAATATGCGAGCAACATTCAATCATCATCCTTCGACACATAAATGGACAAAAGATCATCCACTTAGTAAATGTGATTGGTGATCCTTCCAACCCGTCATGACGAGACAACGACTTCATCACGATCTTTGAAACTTGTGTTTATGCACTCACCGTTTGTCAAGATGAACCACGAAACATTAAAGACGCTATGACATATGACAATTGGATTGAATCAATGCAAGAAGAGTTGAATCGGTTCAAGCGTCTCGAAGTCCGGGAACTTGTTCCAAGACCGGATGGGATTTATGTCATTGGACTCAAATGGATCCGAAAAACAAAGCCGGATCTTTGAAGGCAATGTTATTCGCAACAAATCTCGTCTTGTGGCTAAAGGGTATTCTCAAGAAGAAGGAATCGATTATGAAGAATCGTTTGCACCAATAGCTAGGCTTGAAGTCATACGGATATTTCGGCATATCTTGCACACAAGAATATCACGGTTTATCGGATGGATGTGAAAACGGCGTTTCTAAATGGTCAACTCCGTGAAGAAGTTTATGTGGGTCAACCGGAAGGATTCGTTGATTCGAGATCATCCTAACTACGTGTACAAGCTCAAAAGGCTCTTTATGGTCTTAAACAAGCCCCACGGGCATGGTACGACAAACTGTCAAAATTTCTTCTCGCTAATCGGTTTATCAAAGGCATCGTTGATCCAACATTTTCATTCAACGTCACGGGAGGATATTTTAATTGTTCAAATTTACGTTGATGATATCATTTTGGTTCAACACATAAAAAGTACTCAAACGCTTTTGCAAAATTAATGAAACAAAATTTTGAAATGTCCATGATGGGTGAACTAAAGTTCTTCTTAGGACTTGAGTTCATCAATCTCCCGTGGCATATTTTTAAATCGGTCCAAATATGCTCTTGAAATCTTAAAGAAACATGGAATGACCGGTTGTGATACTTATAACACACCTATGTCTCGCAACCTCACCAAAGTCGACGCGATTTACATGGGAAAGTGATTGACCCTACAAAATACCAAGTATTATTGGGTCTCTCATGTATCTAACGACCAATGAGACACGATATTGTATTTGTTTGTATATCTTTGCTCCGTTATCGGTCAAGACCAACTGAAAGACACCTCAATGAGGCTAAAAGAATCCTTCGCTACGTAAAGGGAACCATTCACTTGGGAATCGGTATCCGAAGGATTACGGTTTTACACTAATCGCTTTTCGATGTCTTGATCACGCAGGTGTTTAGATACACGCAAAAGTACATCGATGGTGTTCGGTTTCTCGGAGATAAACTTGTGTCTTGGCGATCAAAGAAACAAGGCGTACATCCATGTCATCAATGAGCGAAATACGTTGCCATGTCGAGATGTCGTGCTCGAGATAATTTGGATGAGATCACAACCGATGGACTACGGCTTTGTATTCAACAAGATACCAATGTCTTGTGACTCCAAGAGTGCTATTGCCATCTCCTGCAACATGGTTCACATTCCAAGTCAAAGCATATCGCTCTCCGATATCATTTCATCAAAGAGCATGTCGAAAAGGGTACAATTGAATTATACTTTGTGGGTACTCAATACCAATTGGCGATTTTTCACTAAAGCTTTGCCACCCGCAAGGTTTCTTGAGCTTGTCCATCAAATTGGTATCGGTGTTTGACTCGAAGATCCGGAATCTTTTCTCAATCGTTCTTAAACGTCAAACACCAAAACATCTTTCTTTGTAAATACATATTTCAAAAACAAAATACAAAAATATAAAATCTTTCAAAATCAAAAAAAAAAAAAAAGATTTTCTTTTATTAAAAAAAAAAAAAAAAAAAAAAAAAAAATTTGTGACTTTGAAATTTTACATAAACATTCGATGATTCTGTTTTTCGAGTTAAACCTTGAGTTCGAATTTTCATAAGTACAACAAATATGATAATATGTTTTACAACGTATTAATCGATTCAAATTGCCTCGAAAGGCTATCTCTCAAATATATTTCCGTATTTGAGGGGGAGTACTTTTGTTCAACGAAAACAAAATATTATTCCACGAAAGGACCCTGTGGTACGTTTCAGTGCCTCAATCCTAATAAAAGGAGCGAAAGCTTCTTAACTGTCTTGCAACAAAAAAATCTTTGTTCGAAATCAAATGTTCTTGAAATCCATTTCTTCCCAAATGAATTTTCAATGCCTCAAAAAGCATATTTTAATCAACATGTTTTTCAAAAACACCATTCATATGCTATTTTTGAGGGGGAGAAATGTGATTAAAATTGATTGATCGTAAGTTATGGAATCTCATATCGTGCTCGACTCGAGATATCACCAATGAATTGACGAACTTTGAAATGTCGATGTCGAAAAGACTTGTTTCCAACAAAACTTGTCTTAGTAGAATGTACCAATTCGAGACACTCTTGATTGACATGAACTTTGTGGGTCAAACCTCCTTCTTCAAGGAGAGTTTACATCTTCAAGATAGTTATTAGAGCTAGTTGTCACCTAAAAGGCGATAATGGAACTCTCTAACTATACAACGTAACCGTGTCTCGCAAGGAATTGTCTATCAAGAGTCGATCAATTTAAAAGTCGAGCTCTACCCTCACCGTGCGATTTGGTCAAAACTCATAAGCACATGTGGAGGGTATTTCAAAACCAAAAACTCTCAAGGTGTTACCAAAACATGTTTTCATCATAAACATCTTGAGAGATTTTCAAGAAAAAGTTTTGTGGCAACATAGGATAGTCATGGAGTTAAAAGGTAACTAAGTTTAGGAATAAGCGTCCTATGATCCGCCAGAGTCGGAGGATCTACCCAAGGACACCACAAATAGTTAGTATTTAGAAGTCCTTAGGTATGATTGAAAAAGGAGAAAATGAGAATCGGAGAAAGAAGGAGTTGAAGAATTAAAAGAAAAGTTAAAAAAGGGTGAAAAGAAATAGCCTTCCAAATTATTCAACTTAGGCGCGGACAATCGGTTCAATTCATATACTCTTGGTTGTCACAAGATGACATCGGTATTAAAGACAAGTCGTCATGGACCCGGTGGACGCAATACACTAAACCTTCTAAGCCACTCAAGTTCTCTCAAAAGAGCTTGTTTCATTCTCACAGGAACCCTACGTAATCTATCGACTCTCTCTTAGAGATTGTTGGTATTGAAGAAGGAGACCCTCTCCTAGTCTCCGCTCAGAAAATCAAAACGCACTAATCGAGTCTAGAGCCATGAGATTCATCAAAAGATCTCTTAGGAACACTTATATATTTCATCACTTGTTGTCCAAACAATAAGGACACAAGTGACATTTTCCAGAGTCCTACGCAGATCTTAGCAATCTGCGGAACATTTATGAGGGATTCACAATTGTGATCCTCGGTGATTGAATGGAAATTCTGCCGGTCAACATCAAACGACCTTGACAAAGAGTCACTTGGTAACTCCTTGTGGGTTACGCTTAGTGTGTCTCAAACGGTCTACGATCGTGGGGTGATGCTTGGTGTACCTCGGCGACTCATCCGAGCTAGGTGTATTTCAAGACATCGTGTTATCTCACTTGTGGGACTCAGGTTCGAGAACGACCTTTGTAAGAATTAGAGATGTGTTTTCACACTATGTTGTTAACACTCTCGAGTTCAAACTTGTAAGCTACTGGATTATTTCTAACCCATGTTTTATGTTTTCTTCTTATGGATGCTCACGGGTAGAAAAGATCGTGCGGACTTCTCACATGCTTCTACCAACATCAACACTAATTGAAAGTTCTCTCAAAAGCAAAGAAAATTTGAAAAGATTCTACATCAAAGTCAAAGAATCGCAAAGTTATGAGATAAAGATCAAAGTTAAAGATGTTGATAAAGGCGATTTCTGGCCCGATCACAACAACAAGAACAAAGAACAAAGATGCAAAGAATCAAAGGCGTCACAAGCCATGAGCGCCAAAGAAGTTCAAGGCGTCAAGCGACCTAAGCAAGACAACAAATGATGACCAACCCTTAGGGGAGATTGTTAGGAACATGTTTTAATTATCAAGTGTAGGTCATTTCATTTGTAATAGGTCGTTAATAAATATGGTTTATAAATGTTTGTAATTGATTTCACACTCATGTAGTAAGCCCATGAGTCGTGATAGAAGGTTCTTCTAGAACCAAGGGAAACACCCTACTTATGTAAACACTATAAATACCCCTCCATAGAAGGGAGAGGGTTGTTGGTTCTAATTGCAATTATCATTTTCATTAATCCTTCATTAGTTCCTTCCACTTTCTCTCACTAAAACTTTCTCTCTCTAGAAATACATATTGTTGTGATAAGATGGTGACCTAACAAGTGGTATCAAGAGCCAAGGGATAGTTTAGGTTAATATTGATTAGATTTAATAGAAATTCGTACTTAAAAACGTGTTTTAGATTGAAATTTATGAACTTTTTGGACTGAATACGTGTTTCTGCGAGTTTCTCATGAGTTTTGGCGAGTTAGCCATGAAGATTAGCGAGTTTCTTTGAATTTCTGCGAGTTTCTCATGAGTTTCTGCGAGTTTGGCGAGTTAGCCATGAATTTCTGCGAGTTTCTTTGAAGTTCTGCGAGTTTCTCATGATTTTCTGCGAGTTTCTTTGAAGTTCTGCGAGTTTCTGTTTGAAATTTGGCGAGTTTGAATTCTGGCGAGTTTGCCTTGTATTTTGGCGAGTTTCTTGTAGTATTTTGGCGAGTTTCTAGTATTTTGGCGAGTTTCTTGGATTTTGGCGAGTTTCTTGTAGTATTTTGGCGAGTTTCTAGTATTTTGGCGAGTTTCTTGGATTTTGGCGAGTTTCTTGTAGTATTTTGGCGAGTTTCTAGTATTTTGGCGAGTTTCTTGGATTTTGGCGAGTTTCTTGTATTTTGGCGAGTTTCTTGTATTTTGGCGAGTTTCTTCTCTGCGAGTTTAGTTCTTGCGAGTTTCTTGCGAGTTTCTTTCTGGCGAGTTTCTCTCTGGCGAGTTTCTTTAGCGAGTTTCTTCTCTGCGAGTTTGGTTCTTGCGAGTTTGGTTCTTGCGAGTTTCTTCTCTGCGAGTTTGGTTCTTGCTAGTTTGGTTCTTGAGAGTTTCTTCTCTGCGAGTTTGGTTATTGCGAGTTTGGTTCTTGCGAGTTTCTTGTGCGAGTTTCTTCTGCAAGTCTGGATTTCTGCTACTAATCTACATAAACCTAAACAACATCTATCCTTTAAAGATCCATAACACATCATCAACACAAATTTTCATTAAAAAAGAGTTTTTGGCGGGAAAATTTGAGTAAAATTTAATTTCTAGGGGAGACTAAATGTTCAATTTTTACGCGAAATTCAAATTTTGGTTTAACTGTGAAAATTTTGGTCAAAAAATCAAATTTTTGGGCCCAAATTCGAATTTTTCGGTCAAATTTGGCGTCAAAATTGTCAAACCTCAAATTTTTCTTCCAACCTTAAAACTGCATTTTATAGTGAATTTCAAATTTTGGGGGAGAAAAGTTTTCATAATTATTTTTGGAGGGAAAATTATAATTCACTATATCAATGTCTCAAATGCTTTCACAAATCTCCTCACCTTCCATCTACTGCTTAAAACCTTTTTCACCAAACCTTGCTACTGATGATTCTGAAGATCCATTTGTGGAATTAAACAAAGGAATGATGTTACTGACTAAGATGATCTCACAATTTAAGAATTCAAAGAGTCAGACTTCATCTGATCCACGAAATCAAGCAGTCATGCAAGGTGAAAGAGTTGATGTACAAGGAAGGAATGCTCAAAGGCTTGTCAAGAATGATGAGAATCTGAAAATGTCGATGTCTGAACAATGAGGTTGTAGCATTGGAAGAGCAGGATGACAATGAGCAGATTTGGGAAGATATCATACCCAACTATGACACCGAGCCCAACTTTGATGAAGAACAAATGGTTGAGGAAGATATCGTTCTCACCTATGACACGAGCCTACCTTGGAAAAGGGATGACAATGATTTGAAGAAGATATCATACCCAACTATGACACGGAGCCCAACTTTGATGAAGAACAAATGGTTGAGGAAGATATCGTTCCCACCTATGACACGAGCCTACCTTTGACAAAGAATGGATGGTTGAGGTACAATTCTTCGTTGTTCATATTACGCTCAGCAAATGCGCAACAAACCGAACAACCCGAATTCGAAAATGAAGAAGAGGTTAACCAGTGTGTTGCACAATGTCCGGACAACTGTCTCATGCCTGAGCCCTTAGTTGCAAACAATACAAGCGAATCATCAAATCAAATTCTTGAATCGAAAACATTCTTCTCAAAGGACCATTGCTCAATTTCAAAAGATTTTTCAAAACTAGAGGCACATAGCAAATCTCTTGAACTTAAAATGCAAAGTAATCATGTGGATACATTAGTAAAAGAAAATGAGCATTTAAAGGCTCAAATTCAAGCAAAGGGCTTCGCATGTTGCTTTACAAAACAAATTGAGAAGATTAAGCGGCAAGAGTGTGGATACTAAGTTTACAAAACCAACAATCTTGGGAAATCGTCACCACAACCAATCGAAATCAATCAAGAGTTAGACAACCAACGCTTTTAAATCGAGCGATCAAAATCTTCAAAACCATGGTGTACCTCCCAAGTTGTTGAGAATAATCATTTGTCAAATCCAATCACTCCACATTCTTGGCACGAGAAAATACTTACATTTACATTAAATATGTTTCATTAAACATGTTTCATTAAACCTCAACAAGTAGTTGCAATCGGCCCATCTAGGATTAGTTCGAACACTATGTCTAAACCGAGCATTAAAATTAAAAATTCATATGATTCAAATGGCGCGTGACAAGAACTATGATCTAGAAAAGGCTAGAAAAGGGCACTACTCCAAAAGATGGAATCTTAGGTTCACGACCTAGTGTGATGCTTTCTAGTGTGTTGCATAACACCGCTTGTAGTAGCAAACCAAAACCTAAGTTTAATCAACAAACAGTTAGAAATAAACCCGTTGATCCGAATGTAAAATTTCGAAACCTAATAGGTGGATCAATATAGGACGCAGACTCTTCCCAAAAGAAGTTTCAACATCCCCTAGATCTAACCTTAGATGGATTCCAACGGGTAGAGTTTTCAACACTGTTGGTCTTAGGTGGATTCCTACAGGCAAGATACTAAGTAGTTGCATCAAAACAAGTGTGAAACCCACGACATCTATCCCTGAGGTAGGAAAGGAAATCACCAAAATGGCATGTTCAGGTGTCAAGAAGATTATTGACACTACATCTTTATGCTTCTAACATCTGGAACCCAATTACCCTTGGGGATCCATGTTTCTTCTATCTTGCCCCCTCCTATTTTCCTTACAGGTACAACATCAATGGCTTCGGAATAATTCAGTTTCGGACCCGCACTTCAGCTATGGCTTCTGAGCAAAATCGCTTAGGACCCGCATCCAACCGTCTAAACTTTCCTTCTTCATCAGCTGTTCCACCCATGGAATTCACTCGTCAACAATTGGAAACTTTGTTTGCTCCTCTGTTTGATGAGATTCCTGAAAGTAGTGCTCGAGATGTATCGACTGTTTCCGCTGCACACCCTGATCATAATCCAATACCCGATACACCTGCTCCAACAACAACAACTGTTGCACCAGATGCACCTCTGAATGATTCTCAATCAACAGAAGAACACATTGCTTCCAACACTGACACAGCTGATGAATCACAAAATCATGAAGTACCCGCACCCGCAGATTATGACGGAAATGCTTTCTTCAATCCATTTGCTCCGGCTCCAACCATTCCTGACATTGGCGAGTCATCTTCACGCAATTTGGATCCGTCTAATATGCAGGCAACATTCAATCATCATCCTTCGACACATAAATGGACAAAAGATCATCCCTTAGTAAATGTGATTGGTGATCCTTCCAACCCAGTCATGACGAGACAACGACTTCATCACGATCTTTGAAACTTGTGTTTATGCACTCACCGTTTGTCAAGATGAACCACGAAACATTAAAGACGCTATGACATATGACAATTGGATTGAATCAATGCAAGAAGAGTTGAATCGGTTCAAACATCTCAAGTCGGGAACTTGTTCCAAGACCGGATGGGATTTATGTCATTGGACTCAAATGGATCCGAAAAACAAAGCGGATCTCAAGGCAATGTTATTCATAACAAATCTCGTCTTGTGGCTAAAGGGTATTCTCAAGAAGAAGGAATCGATTATGAAGAATCGTTTGCACCAAAGAGCTAGGCTTGAAGTCGCACGGATATTTCGGCATATGTTGCACACAAGAATATCACGGTTTATCAGATGGATGTGAAAACGGCGTTTCTAAATGGTCAACTCCGTGAAGAAGTTTATGTGGGTCAACCGGAAGGATTCGTTGATTCAGATCATCCTAACTACGTGTACAAGCTCAAAAAGGCTCTTTATGGTCTTAAACAAGCCCCACGGGCATGGTACGACAAACTGTCAAAATTTCTTCTCGCTAATCAGTTTATCAAAGGCACTGTTGATCCAACATTTTTCATTCAACGTCACGGGGAGGATATTTTAATTGTTCAAATTTACGTTGATGATATCATTTTTGGTTCAACACATAAAAAGTACTCAAACGCTTTTGCAAAATTAATGAAACAAAATTTTGAAATGTCCATGATGGGTGAACTAAAGTTCTTCTTAGGACTTGTGTTCATCAATCTCCCGTGGCATATTTTAAATCGGTCCAAATATGCTCTTGAAATCTTAAAGAAACATGGAATGACCGGTTGTGATACTTATAACACACCTATGTCTCAACCTCACCAAAGTCGGACGATTTACATGGGAAAGTGATTGACCCTACAAAATACCAAGTATTATTGGGTCTCTCATGTATCTAACGACCGCCAGACCGATATTGTATTTGTTGTATATCTTTGCTCCGTTATCGGTCAAGACCAACTGAAAGACACCTCAATGAGGCTAAAAGAATCCTTCGCTACGTAAAGGGAACCATTCACTGGGAATCGGTATCCGAAGGATTCGGTTTTGCACTAATCGCTTTTTCGAGATCTTCGATCACGCAGGTGTTTAGATACACGCAAAAGTACATCCGGTGGTGTTCGGTTTCTGGAGATAAACTTGTGTCTTGGCGATCAAAGAAACAAGATCGTACATCCATGTCATCAATGAAGGAGAATCGTTGCCATGTCGACATGTCGTGCTCGAGATAATTTGGATGAGATCACAACCGATGGACTACGGCTTTGTATTCAACAAGATACCAATGTCTTGTGACTCCAAGAGTGCTATTGCCATCTCCTGCAACACGGTTCAACATTCCAAGTCAAAGCATATCGCTCTCCGATATCATTTCATCAAAGAGCATGTCGAAAAGGGTACAATTGAATTATACTTTGTGGGTACTCAATACCAATTGGCAGATTTGTTCACTAAAGCTTTGCCACCCGCAAGGTTTACTGAGCTTGTCCATCAAATTGGTATGCGGTGTTTGACTCCAGAAGATCTGGAATCTTTTCTCAATCGTTCTTAAAACGTCAAACACCAAAACATCTTTCTTTGTAAATACATATTTCAAAAACAAAATACAAAAATATAAAATCTTTCAAAATCAAAAAAAAAAAAAAAAAGATTTTCTTTTATTAAAAAAAAAAAAAAAAAAAAAAAAAAAATTGTGACTTTGAAATTTTTACATAAACATTCGATGATTACTTTTTCGAGTTAAACCTTGAGTTCGAATTTTCATAAGTACAACAAATCGATAATATGTTTTTACAACGTGTATTAACTGATTCAAATTCGCTCAAGAAGGCTATCTCTCAAATATATTTCCGTATTTGAGGGAGTACTTTGTTCAACGAAAACAAAATATTATTCCACGAAAGGACCACGTAGTACGTTTGATTGCCTCAATCCTAATAAAAGGAGCGAAAGCTTCTTAGCGTCTTGCAACAAAAAATCTTTGTTCGAAATCAAATGTTCTTGAAATCCATTTCTTCCCAAATGAATTTTCAATGCCTCAAAAGCATATTTTAATCAACATGTTTTCAAAACACCATTCATATGCTATTTTTGAGGGGAGAAATGTGATTAAAATTGATTGATCGTAGTTATGGAATCTCATATCGTGCTCGACTCGGATATCACCAATGAATTGACGAACTTTGAAATGTCGATGTCGAAAAGACTTGTTTCCAACAAAACTTGTCTTAGTAGAATGTACCAATTCGAGACACTCTTGATTGACATGAACTTTGTGGGTCAAACCTCCTTCTTCAAGGAGAGTTTACATCTTCAAGATAGTTATTAGAGCTAGTTGTCACCTAAAAGCTGATAATGGAACTCTCTAACTATACAACGTAACCGTGTCTCGCAAGGAATTGTCTATCAAGAGTCGATCAATTTAAAAGTGCGAGCTCTACCCTCACTGTGCAGATTTCAGTCAAAACTCATAAGCACATGTGGAGGGAGTATTTCGAAAACCAAAACTCTCAAGGTGTTACCAAAACATGTTTTTCATCATAAACATCTTGAGAGATTTTCAAGAAAAAGTTTTGTGGCAACATAGGATAGTCATGGAGTTAAAAGGTGACTAAGTTTAGGAATAAACGTCCTATGATCCGCCAGAGCCGGAGGGATCTACCCAAGGACACCACAAATAGTTAGTATTTAGAAGTCCTTAGGTATGATTGAAAAAAGGAGAAAATGAGAATCGGAGAAAGAAGGAGTTGAAGAATTAAAAAGAAAAGTTAAAGAAAAGGGTGAAAAGAAATAGCCCTCCAAATTATTCAACTTAGGGCAGACACCGGGTTCAATTCATATACTCTTGGTTGTCACAAGATGACATCGGTATTGAAGACAAGTCGTCATGGACCCAAAGGACGCAATACACTAAACCTTCTAAGCCACTCAAGTTCTCTCAAAGAGCTTGTTTCATTCTCACAGGAACCCTACGTAATCTATCGACTCTCTTAGAGATTGTTGGTATTGAAGAAGGAGACCCTCTCCTAGTCTCCGCTCGGGAATATCAAACGCACTAATCGAGTCTAGAGCCTTGAGATTCATCAAAAGATCTCTTAGGAACACCTTATAATTCATCACTTGTTTGTTCAAACAATAAGGACACAAGTGACATTTTCCAGAGTCCCACGCAGATCTTAGCAATCGCCGGAACATTTATGAGGGATTCACAATTGTGATCCTCGGTGATTGAATGGAAATTCTGCCGGTCAACATCAAACGACCACAAACGGCGAGTCACTTCGGTAACTCCTTGTGGGTTACGCTTAGTGTGTCTCAAACGGTCTCACATCATGGGGTGATGCTTGATGTACCTCGTGACTCATCCGAACTGTAGGTGTATTTCGTACATCGCGTTATCTCACTTGTGGGACTCGGTTCGAGAACGACCTTTGTGAGAATTAGAGATGTGTTTTCACACTATCTTTGTTAACACTTTCAAGTTCAAACTTGTAAGCTACCGGATTATTTCTAACCCATGTTTTATGTTTTCTTCTTATGGATGCTCACGGGTAGAAAAGATCGTGCAGACTATTCACATGCTTCTACCAACATCAACACTAATTGAAAGTTCTCTCAAAAGCAAAGAAAATTTGAAAGATTCTACATCAAAGTCAAAGAATCGCAAAGTTATGAGATAAAGATCAAAGTTAAAGATGTTGATAAAGGCGATTTCTGGCCCGATCACAACAACAAGAACAAAGAACAAAGATGCAAAGAATCAAAGGCGTCACAAGCCATGAACGCCAAAGAAGTTCAAGGCGTCAAACGACCTAAGCAAGACAACAAATGATGACCAACCCTTAGGGAGATTGTTAGGAACATGTTTTAATTATCAAGTGTAGGTCATTTCATTTGTAATAGGTCGTTGATAAATATGGTTTATAAATGTTTGTAATTGATTTCACACTCATGTAGTAAGCCCATGAGTCGTGATAAAAGGTTCTTCTAGAACCAAGGGAAACACCCTACTTATGTAAACACTATAAATACCCTCCCTAGAAGGGAGAGGGTTGTTGGTTCTAATTACAATTATCATTTTCATTAATCCTTCATTAGTTCCTTCCACTTTCTCTCACTAAAACTTTCTCTCTCTAGAAATACATATTGTTGTGATAAGATGGTGACCTAACATATAGATCAATACACTCACACTTTCCGTTATACGTTAAACGTTTATTACAACTTGTCACTTGATGATTCCTTAAAACATGTAAGATAATTATTTTCGATTATTCCTTAAAACTTACAAAATATTACTAAAAGACTCCCACTTTCATATATCGATCAACGAATCCCTTAGTTTCCGTTCATCCGAGAGCTGTTTCGCAAACCTGCACTTGCAATAAACAGGCATTAGTAAACCAAAGTTCTATTTATCAAAGGGTAGCAAATCTAATGAGGTTACATGCATACTTCTTCAATGCTTCACGGTTGGCACCACCATCTGGGAGTGCTTCAAACACTCCGGTATCAAAGTTCACCCGAGAAACAGGTTTATCTAGCAACATTTCGCCAACAGTCACAAGGCTTTTCAAGTTTTGATCTGTTGCGTTGTCCATAGAAGGCAAATTCCGGTCAATGTATCGTCCTATAATTAATTTACGTGTAGGAGAATAAAAAGGTTAGCAAGGACCATATTTTAAATAGGAAACAGCACGAATGATTAAATGAGTATCCTATAAAAAGTCATACTTGAATGATTAAATGAGTGGAGCATACCTGAATGCGGAGATAGCTATCCACAGAATTGAATGTGTACGAAAGTATAGGCAACAGTAGATAAACAACATAACCTTTATTCAGATCTAAGCTGCAATAGTCAGCTTAGATTAATAGTATCCAAATGTTATAAGATTAGATTAATGTCAATGAGACAATAATCATATGAATGTAAAGACAAGACAAGATCAGTGAAATGATCTAAGAGAAGAGAAGAGAGTGATACAAAAGACTGCACACTCAAGTGTGTGTAACCCTAGAATAAAGGACTAATTAAATAGGAGATTAAGTTACACTAAGACCCCTCTAACGGCTATAATAATGAACTTGATGAAACAATAAAAAGAACTTGGCGAGGAACAAGAGAGGCTTCAGCAGAAATGATAATCTTGGAACTATAAACCACTTATGCTTTGTCCATGTTAAACCCCTGTAATATGCCTGCAAAGAACATAACTTGAAAGCCATTAGCAATTGATAGAGTGACATGTTTGCCACAGATTATTACCCCAAAATTTAACAGAATGCTTCAAAGACGATGTTGTTATGAAAACCAACCAAATCTTCGCTAGCATGCGTGAAAACTTCTATCAACGGGGCTGAACCGTTATTGACTAACCAACCGAGCACCCCCCATTTCGAGGACATTTTGGCTTCATATCGTGGTTCTTGATTTTCTGTGCCCGTCCCTAGTGATAGCACAAGATATCGCTCGTAATTTAGAGGGGTATTTTCTGAGAAATTCGGATTTGATTTTATGAGTTGCCTTGACACTTCTCCTATAGCAACCAGAGTCTGCCAATTTAGATACAAAGGTTGCATTTAATTAGTATTTGTATTTCATATGCTACTTGAAACTGTAAATAAAAAAGCAGTTGTGCTTCATGTGTCAAGAATTTTAGTTAGAGTTTTATATCATTCCAGTAAAATTGTCCTTCATGCATGCAAAGGTGCAACTCTGTACAAGACACATATGTATTACTTGGAGTGCTTTTTTCATGAAGGCATGATGGGGCAACTTTGTGTTTTTTTAATTGTTACCGGGTTATTAGCTGCGACACCACCATCAATAAGATTGAACTCTCGATAGTTGTTTTCAAAATAGTGGCCCGGGAGATAGGTAGGCGTCGCTGATGTACCCAGACATATATCTGATAACTGCGCATCCATGCTGGGCTCTCTTGCAACCTTCAATTTAACCACCATAAATAATTGTTAACTTTAAAGTAACCTCAAGCCTAAAAGTTTAATTTTTTACTATAAACATAAAGAGCTAACCTGAAATGAGCTAAAGATGACAGGTTGCATATGCTTTATATCAAAAGTAGTATGACATTGTTAGTCAATGTTTGATTAAGCCTTTTCGTTCCTAATATGCTGGCTACTAGTTCTCTAAGATACTTCTCGTTGTATTGTGGCCCTATCAATGCCTTCAACCGTTTTATAATTCCAGCAAATGGTCCTCTAGAATTGTACAAAACAAATCGTCAAAACCAAATTAGATTGGGACACATTTACAATATATGTGCATAGTAAAATTCATCTCACCTAATTTGGGGGAAAATCTTGGGACAGTTTTCAAGGTAAAAAGGAACGATGTCTTTAGCAGCATACAAAGGCCTGTTGTTTTCATCTGGAGTCGTTAGCATAATTGTCACCAGACCGCCTGTGCTTGTTCCAGAAATAACATCAAAGTAATCCGCTAGCCTTGCTTCCTTGCCATCTAATTCCTGCTATTGGATGATAATTCATTAATCCATGTTTAAGGGTCGTTGTGTAATTAGTGTAGTATTTATGTATGTATATAAGTTAAAGGGTCTAGTGTGTCAAAAGTAAAGTTTACAACCGAAAAACAGTTAAATTCGGTTATGGTAGTTTAGGATAAGTTGTGTATGTTAATGAACCGGTATGATGGTTCATAAGTGTCGGTTGATGGGTTATAAATACCCGTGTAAACCAAGTCTGTAAAAACTAACGATTGTTTTATATCAATAAAATTAGTATACTTTATCCAATTGTTCATAGAAACACAAGAGACTAACAGTGGCATCAGAGCCAAAGGATTCGAACCAGAGAAGAGAAACAGAGACCGATTGATTCAGGGAATCAATCAAGAGAAGAAACCGACCGTGCGCATACCGGTCAATCAAGAAGAAAGAAAGACAGTGAAGAGATTGATTCACAGGAATAAATCAAGTGAGAAACACGATTCGATTAAAAACAATATCGAATCAGGGAATTAGAAAAAGAGAATAGAAATAAAACATACCCGGTTATGCGAAATAGAATCCGCCGCCGTGTACTTGCCGGAGAAGAGAACAGACCGAGCGACCATCATTACAAGAAAAGAAGAGTGAAACACCGATTAACCACCACCACCATTTGATTAGAAAGAAAAACCAGAAGAGGAACAACATCAATTACAAGGTTTTGCCCTAATTTGTGTAGAAGGAAGAAGGAAGAGAAAGGCGCTTTGTTTGGGAACAAAATAGCTGTTGCTATTTATTTGGAAAAGGAGCCCTCAAAAGTCTAAGTAACAAGTTTTATTACTCATTCAAATACTTGTTATTTTTTAGAAAAGTTGAGAATTTGCATATTAGTATTGTGGATTAGATAGAAAGATTTAAGTTTGGTTTTAGAAGAAAATCAAATCGAAAGATATGACGGGAGATAAAAACGAAAACAGAGCTGTTTTCACCACATCGTTACCATCATATCAATGCCCAGTTTTAAGCAATACAAATTATACATTATGGGCATTAAGAATGAAGAAGATACTATTGGCAAATGGAGTATGGGATTTAGTAGAAGGAACAGGTACATCAAAAGAGATTGATGTAAAAAAAAGACAGTTCGGCGTCAACATACCTATTTCAAGGGTTACCAGAAGATTTGCAAATGCAAGTTGCGGGATGTGAAACAGCAAAAGAAATTTGGGACTCTCTAAAGTCCAGATTTATTGGGACAGAAGATGTACAACAGGCACACTCGCAACAACTTAAATCAGAATTTAAGAGACTTGTGATGAAAGAAGATGAAACAATAGATTCGTTTGCTGGGAGGTTGATGAGTATTATTACAAAGGCTGCTACATGTGGATTGACGTTTGATGAACAAACAAAAGTACGGAAATTACTGAATGCAGTGCCAGATAAGTTTGTACCAGTAGTAGCAACCATTGAAATGGTTGTTGATTTTAAGAAAGCAAAATTAGAGGAGATTATTGGGAAACTTAAGACTTATGAAGAAAGGCTTAAGTTTAGAAAAAGAAGTGAGGGAGATAATAGTGAGAAGTTGTTGTTCACATGTCAAGGGAATAACAGAAATTATGAACGCAACTATGGAAATGATAGACGAGGAGGTGGTAATCAGACACGAGGAAGAGGCCAAGGAAGATTCACAAGAGATAGTAAGAATGAAGATAATTATGATAGAAACAAGAGAAACCATGGAGATCAAAACTACCATAGGAGAGACTTTAGAGAAATGGAGTGTTATAATTGTCATGAGTTTGGACACTATGCTGCAAATTGTCCAAAACCAAACCGTAGAGAAGAAAAAGCAAACCTTGTGTTTGAAGATGACGAACCAGCACTATTAATGGTTACTAGTAAAGATGAAAAGGAGATAACATCCTTAAAGGAAGAACCGAGAAGGAAAGGAATTGTCATAGAGAAGGATGAAATTTCAAAAGAAAAGTTAGAAGATATGCGGTCAGAGATAGAAATTGACTTGAATAGTAAATTAGAGTTTTGGAAGTTCGAAATGCTTCAAGAGTTAGAGATGGAAAAACAAGAGTTTGAGAAGAAACTAAGAAATAGAGAAATGGCATTTGAGAAACAAATGCAGATAGAGTTAGAGAACCTCAAGAAGTTGAGAGATTGCACAAGTAAAGAGATGAAAGAGTTAAAGACATTAAGAGAACAATTTAAGAAAGAAAACCATGGAGTTATTTCAGATAAGAAACTCCTAGAAGAAGACAGAGTTGACAAGGGCGAATGCAAGAAACATCGAGAGACGCCATCAAGGTTTCTGAAGGAAAGCCAGATTGAGAAAGACATCAAGTCAAGAAACAAGAAAGCTGAATCAGAAGATCGTGATACTAGAAATAGTGTGTTGGAGATTCAAGAGTACGAAACAATACAAATGAAGAAAGTTGGTGACAAAGATGATCAAGATGAGATTGAAGACAAGGAAGATAGAAGACCGATCAAGGAGAAAACTCAAGACATATTTAGTGTTGAAGATCAAGACAAAGGAAGTGGAAGCAAGCCAAAGTTCAAAGATAAAGATAATGGAGTTTGAAAATATCGAAGACATGGATTAATAAATTAGGAGGGAGTATTGGATGATAATTCATTAATCCATGTTTAAGGGTCGTTGTGTAATTAGTGTAGTATTTATGTATGTATATAAGTTAAAGGGTCTAGTGTGTCAAAAGTAAAGTTTACAACCGAAAAACAGTTAAATTCGGTTATGGTAGTTTAGGATAAGTTGTGTCTGTTAATGAACCGGTATGATGGTTCATAAGTGTTGGTTGATGGGTTATAAATACCCGTGTAAACCAAGTCTGTAAAAACTAACGATTGTTTTATATCAATAAAATTAGTATACTTTATCCAATTGTTCATAGAAATACAAGAGACTAACACCTGCGTGTATCGTGTTTATCAATATTACTACAGTCGAATAAAAATAAGTAATCTATAAATAAAGTAACTGTAGGGGGTTAGTTCCCAGAACAGGGTTAATACAATCAATAGCAACTGCAAATACCACTAGGTGGTTACCGGATATCACTTGGAATCGTGTGATCACTTTCCAAAGTAAACTATTCGACCCTAATGCCTGGGTTACACGAATATCTACTTGGGATAAGACCAAATGTTTGTTATTGAATTAGGCACAAATCAATAACCCTTGCGCTTATAAGTGTTATTCATTTTCTGTATATTCTTTCATGCATGATCAGATTTCCTATTTATAGCAAAATACTCTTAGCTAGTCAAATGGAATTAAGAGAATTAATCGCCCCATTAATCGCCTCATAATTATCCCCATTATAGCTGTTAGTGGTTAAATGACCAATTAAACGTTGTCATTATGCAGTTGTAACTGCCACTTGAATAGGTCAATGCCCGTTACAAGCAGTACTTTCACACTAGCAGTACTTTCATACCACTAGCAGTACTTTCATAACTGTAACATATTGAATTTCACAACACATCATACCAAATACATAAGAGGCGTATATAAGGTTTTGAAGCTCCAAATACATAGAGAGAGAAAGTGAAGAGAGTTGGGAACTATGTGAAACAAAGAAAAATGGTATTGAAGCTCCAACCCTCTACCTTGCATGGTAGAGGGTATTTATAGTGTCTTAAAATAAACGCCACCTACGGGCTGTGGATCAGGCATACAGTGGGTAAAGACCCGTTCGTCCTCCACGGTATTACTTAACTAACTACTTACTAACATTAAATAACTACGACTACGAGCTTTCTAATGATTACATATACTTGAGGTGACCGACACTTTAATGACTGAATTTTCTGATTCATAACAATCTCCCCGTAAGGGAGGTCACCTCAATTTACATAGAATATAAACAGATATTACATTAAGATTGTTCTTGAATTCTTGTTTAACTTCATTGCTCTGTAGCTCGTAGTCTTTGATTCTTCATGTTTTGCATGTTTGGATAATTCAAGTGGAGGTCTTTAACTGATCCACGTGATGATGAGTTTTGAGCCATCTTTGAGATCATCAGCTTGCATAAATTTCTGACTCTTCCATTGTGGTGTTGATTTAAGTGATGTTATGACAGTGGACCGACATGCTCACATTCTGGATCATGATTTCTTCTTATCGAGTAGCGGAAGCTTTAGTTGATTCATGATATTTGCGGCGTGGCGAAGCATGGAGTGAGAATATCGAGTCATTGATGCACTAATCATGATTTATTTTGAAATGAATGTGTTGTGTGAGCATGCGGCTATGGATTGACCTCTCCATTACGATCACCGCAAGCGTCGGTGTACCGCATAAAACAATTAGCAATAAAGTGCGAAAGTGTCTTTGATCACTTCGTTGAATTGAGGTACACGCCCACGTTTCCCGTTGATCGATACAAGTCTTGCTTGTGATCGGTATAATTCGAAGAATCTCCTTGACGAGTTTCACAATTGCTCTAGTGTTCTCATACGGAACATCTCAAAGAAGACAACACGGAGTGAGTGAACCATCGAATTTGAGATTCAGCGATTGATGAAAAGAGATTTGAAAACAATCGTGCCTTTGCTCAAAATAAAGTGTTTTTGCAATACAACGAAGGTTTTAAAGAAAATCAATTATCAATCATAAACACCTTTTATTTTTGAAATATTAATACACAGTCGATGTGCTAGAGAAAAGAATTTTAAGCACAACGACCGGTTTTTCAAAGGTATCCGTCAATCCATAACCTGAACCAGGATTGATTTATAAATTTGAATCGCTCCATTATTTATGTTCAGTTGTCACATGGTTGATCTATTGGATAGATCTCACATGCCACCTACCAAGAGCTTGTTTGATGTTGGCTCTAGAAGGCTTTCCATCTTCATTGTAAAGATGTTTGCATATCCCTTAGATGTTCTGGCAATACCACAAGGATAATGCGTATGACTCTAAAAGTATATTCTCTCTTTCCACATTGTGTGAAACATAGAGTCTTCATTGATTGTGTCCTTAATGAGATTTATTGATGATCTCGTGGCTCTAGACTCAATTGTGCACATTTGGTTCCTATGTCGGAGACTAGGGAGAGGGTCTCCTTCTTCAATATCAACTGTCTCTAAGAAAAAGTCGATAGATAATGTCGGTTCCCCGTGAGAATGAAACAAGCCCTTTTAAGAGGAACTTGAGTAGCTTGGGAAGTTGTAGTGCGGTCGTCCTTTGGGTCCATGACGTCTTGTCTTCAATACCGGCATTACCTTGGTAACCACCGATAGCATATGTATTGAACCGGTTTACGCCCTAAGGTTGAATTATTGGAGGCTATTTCTTTTCACCCTTTTCACATTGATGAGTGTCTAAATACTCATCATTTACATCTAATCTAAAGCGCAAAATCATCGAAAACACTCGAAACACATCAAAATGATCAAAATATCACAAATCGGTGTTTTATGTGTTTTAAATGCAAAAATATCAAAATCGGATGAAAAATGATTCAAGTTTGCAAAATTGGCGGTTTAGTCCCCAAGTTTTAAAAGTTGTCAAATCTAGTCCACGGAATATCAAAATGTGGAATTTTATCATTCAAGGTCCCTAAAATATTCTAAAATGTCAAAATGGTCCTTGAATGATTCTTTGGTCAATTGGCAAGAAAGGTCCCTAAACTTTGGAAAATTGCAAAATTAGTCCTTGGACCTTTTAAAATGAATTTTATGCAAAAGTGGTCCTTGTACTATTCATTTATGGCAAGTTTGGTCCTTGTGAGAAGTTTGGAAAAGTGTCAAGTTCGGTCCACAAGTTTGGATAAATTGCAAATTTGGTCCTTGTGCTTATTCTAAACCAAACCGGACACCATTTTAATATCAAGCCCAAATCCAATCCATGGCCCAACATACCTTAGCCCAATCCCAAGCTTGACCCTTGAACCTTGGCCCCACTGAGCAGTCCACATATTCATTATGGCCCGGTCATAATCTATTTTGACCCCTTTGTATTATTAGCCCACGGTCATGAAGTCAAATCCACCCACGCCCAAAAGCGACCTTCACTGTAGCTCTCCCTCTACCCAGCTGAAACACCAAAACCAGGCATGGTTTTCCAACCTTTTCAACCCCCCTCCCCTTACCTTGTCCCCTCCACCTCCACAACCTTTAATTATCTCAAACCACTCCATTTAAAGCTCAAACCTGCTAAGAAGAAAATGGCGCCAAAAATCCACTTGGATGGTTATGATGTTTCTGAGAGATCCAATGGCTCAGAATTGGTGGGATAGATTCAGAGGACATCAAGGAGTGCTAAAAGTCTATAAAGAGGAGCTAAAGCAATGTATCTATCCATCTAGTGTAAAATTAATTTTCTTATGTCGTTTTAGCTAACTTTCCATTTTCGATGTATGATTTAGCTTTTAAGCTCTTTATTTCAAGTATTGATGTATTATTAAACTTTTGTAACCATCAATTTCGCTTTTAAACTTCATTATCAAGTTTGTGAAATTTCAAGTTAAAATCTCATATGCTTCAAATGTTGTTTTAGTTAATTGTATGGGTGAGTTAGCTCATATAAGCTCCTATAAAGCTTCTTCAAGCTTTTAGAAACAATAAAATACTGGTTTAGCATCAAAAGTCAAAATCACCAAAATACAAATTAAATAGTTAAAAAATCAAAAATCATATGGAAGTGATGTACACAGTGGGCGGGGTGAATTATGGATGGCCTTGGGTTAGTGGCTTAGTGGTAAGCCTATAGGATTGGTCTTGTGATCTTGGTTCTCTGTTTTCGGTTGGAAAGCTTTTGGTTAAGCCTTTTTAAAAACTTTTGAAAAAGGGGTTTTCCTTATTTTGGGTTGATATAACAAAGGTTTAAAAAAAATTTCGAAGATTAGTAGATTTACTAAATGAACTTCCCCATCAATCCTTTTGGGAATCTCAAGGCCTTACTTTCTGCGGGAATTAATTAAGAAGATTTAACCAACCTTCAATGCTTTTTCCGAAATATTTCTTCCGGACCAGTCAACTGTTTGGGGATTTTCCCTTCCTTAAACATCACAAGGAAATCAAAAACCAAAATTATTGGTTATTGATTGCCGATCTTCACTTTTTCAGGTAATTTTAAACGTGCACCGTTTCTGATTTAAGAATAAATGAAGCAAGTTCAAAATTCTTGTCATGGAAAATTTCCCAATTTTAAAGGTATCAACCCTTTATTAACTTTTGATTAACCAAAGTTTTTAACCATGGTTTTCTAAAAAGGTTAAACTTTGAGAGAATTTCGAATTCTTTGACCTTCTTCAATCCGTGTTCAAATAGGTTGGATTAACCGAATCCTTAATCCACCCAAAGGGCTGGCTTTAAAGGTGGTTAATTAAAAATTGGAAACCAAAGGAAATGTGAATTTGAAACGGTTGCTAGCCGCCCGGGAACTATACCAGAACCCAAATCCACAGTTTAGTGAGATTTCATCTTGTTATGATGTCCTGGAACATTTGGCAATCCGTCATATGGATTGTATGGAATTCAAATCTTTACAAATGCTTCATTGAAATCTTAATGAAAGCAAATTCTGTAATCAGAAGGTAATGGTCAGACTTTTGCAATTAAATTTAAAATTGAAAGGAAGTTGGACCATTCAGTTATCCATCACTTTAGGTTGGAATTTAATAATGGTATGGAAGTTTTTGAAAATTTCCCGTTTTCCGATCAAACCCTTCCCTATCCGAATAATCGTGTTATAATATAAAAGGTTCACTAAGAAGTTCAAACCATTTCCTTCTTCCCATGACTGTTTGACCATGGCAATATTCTTAAAGAAAATTCAAAATTATTTCCTTACAGAATTTATTTCCAAAATGGCATAACATTAATTTAATGTCTTTAATTTTAATCCTTTTCAATTGGAGAAGTTTTGCAAAAGCACAATTTGGTTCCGTCCATTTATAAAAAAAAGGAATCTTAAATCCACCCAAAGTCCTAAATTTTAAAAAAATTAAAATTTTGAAGCAATTTCTTTGTAACTCCCCATTCATGAAAAATGGGGTGCGAATTTGGTATGTAAACCCGAGACAAACCAATTTAAATTGGCCTCTTTTTTCACAATTTTGAGTTTAAAACGCAAATTCTCAAAACCAATATTTTCAATAAGCCAAAACTTTTTTTGTTTATTCCAATATTCATATTAGCTGAAACATAAAATTTCCAAATAATTCTAAGATTTTTAGATAAGTTTTCAGAATCATTGCTGGAGTATGGAGGGTTGTGGAAAGGTTCTAAACATCTTGGAATTAAAATTGCAATGGTTCAAATACCAAAAATCAAATTAAATTTTTTAACAAAAATGTTTTAGTATTTACAAAACAAATGAAAATATTAAGCAAACGTTTCCCATTTAAATTTCATTATAACCCAAAAAGTTTACAAGGCCAATTTCTTTTAAAACTTGTACAAAGGCTTGAAATTTCTCCGTTTCAATTGCAAAGGTCTCAAACTTATGGGGATTGCAAATAGAGCCTTACTTCTTAAATTAAGAAACAAAAAAAAATGTCCTTAAAATCAATAAATTGTCTAAAACGAAAAATGATCAAAAAGTTAGTCAGAAAATAAAATTGCAAGTCTTTATTTCACAGGTAATTTTAAAGTCAATGTTGCAATACCATGGCATTAAGGTACCTTTGACCGTTCTTTTCCGTGAACCTTTTTTGAGGCCTGTCTTTTTGCATTTCTGGTTTTGTACTTTTTAACAATTACCGGTCAGAGATAAACAATTTGTTCACCTAGTTTAACCAATTTTTATTCCCTCCTTTCCCTACCCCTTGGTTGATTCCCACTTTATAAATTTAAAAAAATCAAAATCTTTTATTTGTTATTAATAGATTGGTAATTCAAACTATTTGTATGGCTTTTAGGAAGCAGTATATATTTAAATTAATCCTTTTTTTGTTAGTAATTTAATTTCTTATATTCCTTTTAAAAGCTAAAGTTCCAAAATGGTGGTTTTTAAATAAATTTGTTTGGTTTAGCTTCAATTGTTGGTTTCAATAAATCTAAGGTAAAAGTTTAACGAGTTTAGTTGTAAAAATTAATTCTCAAGTTTGATTCATTTGTTTGAATCTTATCAAATTCAAAAAATTAACTCATTAATTTTTTATAAAGTTTATAGCGGTAAATTTTAATATACCTTTCCAAAGTTGGTTTAGTTAAGTTATATTAATTATCTTGGTCCTATTTCTTAGTTTTAGTTTAAATCATATTTTGATTAAATTCCAAATAAAAATTAATTTAAAATTATAAATAATCATAATAAGTTGTTGTTAAATTTAAGATTAAAATCTTTTCTTAAAGATCGTGAAATTGGGTTTGTCCTTTATTTTTTGTTTAATGTCCTTTTAAGATTTTAATGTTTATCATTGTCTAATAGGTTATTTATTGTTTAAAATTCCTTAATGACTAATTTTGGATTTGTTCTTAAGGGTTTATTGTAGGATTTCATAGTCCTTTCCTTAAAATTTATACGTTTTTTAATTCCAATGACCTTTTTGTCTTGTGGTTTAAAGTTAAGTGTCTTTTTGTTTATAAGTTTCTGTTTCAAACTTAATACCTAAAACAAGCCAAACTGGTATATAGAATCAAGTTATTACCTTGTTGTAATTCAATTTTTCCATTATTTGTTTTGTTTTTAAAAAAAGTAATCCTCAGGCAAAATTAGTCTTAAAAACCTTGGATATTTTAAAGTCAACCTTAAAAAAAAATTTTTGTTTTAAACTATTCAGTATTAAAGCTAAAATAATTTGTCGAAAATCAGTATTTTCCAAAAAGATTAATGCTTGTAATTGTGGATTTAATTTTGGTAACTTTTGTAAATTTTATTGAGTAAGCTTAAGTTATTTTATTTTCTAAAAACCAACTTGTTTGTTTTCAATTTATTTTTCTACTTATGTTGCTTCTTTATTTTTTGATTCATTTTTATTTTTAATTTCTTTCCTTTTATATTTTTTTAATAATTAAAATTATTTAAATTAAAGTTAAAATATTGTTTGAAAATTTTCTTTTGTTAGTTTTCAAAATAAATTTTGTTTCAAAAAGTTAAAATATTCAAATAAAATTATTTTATAAATTTTATAGAATTAGTTATTTTAAACTTTTAATACTAATTGTTCAATTGAGTTTCATTTTTATTTTTGATTTTTATTTTTAAATTTTTATTATTTTATTAAATTAATTTTATTTTTGTTTAAGTATTAATAAATTAGTATTATTTTAATTAATTAAAATTTTTCTTTCAGTTTTATTTATTTTATATTTTTGAGAAATTTCGGCCGTACTTAATCTTGACCAAATCGTGGTGTATACGGATCACTCGGCTCTCAAATATCTCTTTGCAAAACAAGATGCAAAGCCGAGATTGCTTCGTTGGATTCTCCTCTGCAAGAATTTGATATCATCATACGTGATAAAAAGGAGGCGAGAATCTAGCTGGCGATCATCTGTCGATTAGAAAACCCTCACCAAGATGTTTTCGAGAAAAAGAAATAAATGAAACATTTCCTCTCGAGACACTCAATGCGGTTTCTTTTAGTGGAAATTCTACCACCCCATGGTTTCTTGACTTTGCAAATTACCATGCGGGTAACTTCATTAATGAAAGGGATGTCGACCCAGTGGAAGAACAAATTCTTCAAAGATGTTAAACATTATTTACGGGGCGACCCTTTCTTATTCAAAATCTGTGCGGATCAAGTCATCCGACGGTGTGTTTATGGACGAAGCTATTGATATTCTCACGACTTGCCATCTGGACCCAGGGGCCATCATAGTCAAACTACACCGCCAAAAGGTGTTTGATTCGGGTTTTATTGGCCCACAATCTATAAGGATGCCCGAATTTGTCAAAACACAGTGACGCTTGTCAGCGTCACGGAAATATATCTCAAAGGAATGAAATGCCACAAAATGCCATTCAAGTTTGTGAGATATTTGACATCCGGGTATTGATTTTATGGGGCCATTTCCTTTGTCTCGTGGTAACAAGTACATACTCGTGGTGTTGACTATTTGTCAAAATGGGTTGAAGCAAAAGCTTTACCCACCAATGATGCCGAGTTGTTGTGAAATTTTGAAATCTCTTTTGCGGGTTTGGAACTCCGGAGCGATAATCGGTGATCGTGGTACACATTTTGCAATGACCAATTTGAAAGAGTCATGCAAAGTATGGTGTTACCCACCGACTCTCTCGCATACCACCCCAAACAAGTGGGCGGTGGAAGTTTCAAATCGTGGTATTAAAGAATCCTTGCAAGGACGAGAGGCGAAAATCGTGCATCCCGGTCGGATAAACTTGATGGCGCTCTGGGCCTTCCGTCGACTTACAAAATACCCATCGGTGTACTCCATACAAGCTAGTGTGCGGAAGGCATGTCATCTTCCGATTGAGTTAGAGCACAAGGCATCTTGGGCCTTAAAACATGCAAACTTCGATATTGAGACGGTGGTGATCACGAAAAGTTCAAATGAATGAACTAAATGAACTTCGTGATCAAGCTTACGAGAACTCTTTGATCTACAAGCAAAAGACAAAGAAGATTCATGACTCAAAAATCAAGAACCGCGTTTTCAACGTTGGTGATCGAGTCCTTCTTTTCAATTCAAGATTGAAGATTTTCTCGAAAGCTCAAGTCCGTTAGTGCGGTCCATTCACTATTGCTAAGGTTTATCCTTATGGTACCGTTGAGTTATCTCAACCCGATGGTCCTAATTTTAAAGTGAATGGTCATCGGTGAAGCATTATTTTGGAGAGGACATTCCTCGTGGTTGTCCCGGATCTACAAACTTTCCCCATGAACCAATGAATGCGGGATCGAGTCAAGCTAGTGACTCGGGAATAAAAACGTTAGCACACACCATATGGGTTTTCACCCATATTTACATCTTCTCCTCCTTTCTACCACCCTAGTGTGGGGAGTTTTCCCAGCACTGTTGTATATAAAATCTTCAAAAAAAAAAAAAAAAAAAAATCTTTCATAATAATGGTGTAGTATTTCCCTTTTCGTTCTTTGTTTCGCATAACCACGGTACTTTGAATATTGAGGGCAATATTCATTTCTAAGTGTGGGGGGGAATTCTCACGAATTTTATCATATTTATCCACCTAATTCCCCCGTTTTTGGCCAATTTTTTTTTTGGAGTAAGTGTTTTGCCCTTACTCATTTGGTTATCAGTCCGCCTTGTCTAATAAACAAAAGGATTAGCTAATCCAGGAGCAAACGGCTCTTGGTAAAGATTTCTCAAATCCGTTTATATGGCTTGCAATTTGCCCAAAATTGTATGGTTCTCAACTCACCATATCCTAAGAAGTGAAAAGTTGGCTAGCCCGCAAGTTTATGGCTTGTGGTAAAGGCGAAGGAAAATCCATAATTGGTATTGACTCACCAAAGATAATTCGATAATTTATCTAAGAGTTGGCTAGTCCGAGCAAGCGGCTTCGGTAAAGACACATCAAATCCGTTATATGGTTTATGATTTGCCAATAAATCGGATGGTTATCGATGTACCATAGTTCTTACTTGAATCTGAAACATTTGGCTACTCCGAGTGATGGCTTTTGGTAAAGAGTTTTCAAATCCATTAAGTTTTCTCAAATCATTGCTAGGGACTAGCAATATCTCGATGTGGGGATTGATGAGTGTCTAAATACTCATCATTTTTGTACAATCTAAGCGCAAAATCATCCGAAAACACTCGAAACACATCAAAATGATCAAAATATCACAAATCGTGTTTTATGTGTTTTAAATGCAAAAATATCAAAATCGGATGAAAAATGATTCAAGTTTGCAAAATTGCGCTTTAGTCCCCAAGTTTTAAAAGTTGTCAAATCTAGTCCCTGGAATATCAAAATGTGGAATTTTATCATTCAAGGTCCCTAAAATATTCTAAAATGTCAAAAATGGTCCTTGAATGATTCTTTGGTCAATTGGCAAGAAAGGTCCCTAAACTTTGGAAAATTGCAAAATTAGTCCTTGGACCTTTTAAAATGAATTTTATGCAAAAGTGGTCCTTGTACTATTCATTTATGGCAAGTTTGGTCCTTGTGAGAAGTTTGGAAAAGTGTCAAGTTCAGTCCCTGAAGTTTGGATAAATTGCAAATTTGGTCCTTGTGCTTATTCTAAACCAAACCGGACACCATTTTTAATATCAAGCCCAAATCCAATCCATGGCCCAACATACCTTAGCCCAATCCCAAGCTTGACCCTTGAACCTTGGCCCCCCACTTGAGCCAGTCCACATATTCATTTTGGCCCCGGTCATAATCTATTTTGACCCCCTTTGTATTATTAGCCCACCGGTCAACATAAGTCAAATCCACCCACGCGCGCCCAAAAACAGCCTTCACTGTAGCTCTCCCTCTACCCAGCTGAAACACCAAAACCAGGCATGGTTTTCCAACCTTTTCAACCCCTCTCCCCTTACCTTGTCCCCTCCACCTCCACAACCTTTAATTATCTCAAACCACTCCATTTAAAGCTCAAACCTGCTAAGAAGAAAATGGCGCCAAAAATCCACTTGGATGGTTATGATGTTTCTGAGAGATCCAATGGCTCAGAATTGGTGGGATAGATTCAGAGGACATCAAGGAGTGCTAAAAGTCTATAAAGAGGAGCTAAGAAGCAATGTATCTATCCATCTAGTGTAAAATTAATTTTCTTATGTTGTTTTAGCTAACTTTCCATTTTCAGTGTATGATTTAGCTTTTAAGCTCTTTATTTCAAGTATTCAGTGTATTATTAAACTTTTGTAACCATCAATTTCAGTTTTAAACTTCATTATCAAGTTTGTGAAATTTCAAGTTAAAATCTCATATGCTTCAAATGTTGTTTTTAGTTAATTGTATGGACTGAGTTAGCTCATATAAGCTCCTATAAAGCTTCTTCAAGCTTTTAGAAACAATAAAATACAGTTTAGCATCAAAAGTCAAAAATCACCAAAAATACAAATTAAATAGTTAAAAAATCAAAAATCATATGGAAGTGATGTACACAGCTGGAGCAGGGTGAATTATGGATGGCCTTGGGTTAGTGGCTTAGTGGTAAGCCTATAGGATTGGTCTTGTGATCTTGGTTCTCTGTTTTCAGTTGGAAAGCTTTTGTAAGCCTTTTTGTCTATTTTGCATTTTACTGTTGTAATTGTTCATAGGCTTAAATTTCTGTTTATTTGTGTTAATTAGTTATATTTAAGTGTAGTTAATCATTAAAATAAGTTGGTTGTACTTTTTAATTTGAAGTTTATAAAAATTTCCTTTTAACAGTTAAAACTGCATCTTGGTCAATTCTTAGTTTGATGTTGTTATGGTTGTTGTTTAAGGGTTCATTAGTCCTATAAAGAGATTATATAAGGTCTGAAATCAGTTTCATGGTTTAACTTTGTGATCTGCTTTGAAAAGGTTCCATATCAGACACTTAAAGGGTGTTTGGATTTGCTTGCTTAAACTGATCAGGTCTTGTTTGTGTTGAGTGCTTGTACTGTCTTTGTGTCTCACTAGTCCTTTATAACTCAAGTAAACCAAGAAAAACCAGTGGTCATTTAGTAAAATTCAAAATCTCAAGTGATCTCATTTTCCTTGTTTACTGTTGGAATTACAAGTTTAATGCTCATGTATTTGTGTTTATAAGTTGTTAATACAGGTCAAATCAGTTTTAATATACCTCAAAACAACAAAATCAGTGATTAGTAGTGAATCAAAGTTCATCTTGGTCAACTATTTAGTTTTTCTCAAAAAGTCAAATTTTCATTTGGGTCGTTTTTGAATAAAAAAGATAATTTCATTGTGTGTTCAATAATAAGTTTTAGCTTAAAAGCTCTTAGGATATTAAAGTCTAGTTGCTAAACAAAAATAGAAAAATGTTAGTTCACTTCTGTCTAGCTTATTAAGTGCTTTTTAATTGGCTTATTTGTGGTACCTGTTTGAAAACACTGCCCTGTGCACAGTGAATAGGTCCATATTGATAAGCTTGCACGAGCTTATTAGTGGGTCAAATCTTGTGATCTTTGTTTCTTTGGAAGCTAACACGGTCATCTTGGATTGTCAAGCTTAAGTCTTCATTTTCTAGTTTGTTTGCTAGAAATGCAAAAGCCCTAAGCATCCCATTCTGTTTTAATCACAAGTGCTTATCTCTTATTCTAGCTTATCGGTGTGCTTCTTTTACCTTTTAGCTTCACTTGAGTAGTTTTAGTTTATTGTATCTTATTCCATCTTTTGTTTAATTTGGTTAGCTTATTTGAGCTTATTTCACCAAATAAGCTCACAAGCATCTTGTTTGGATTATAAGCTTGTAAAACGCTTATTTGTAGTTTGCAAAATTTTGTCTTTGTTAAAGTTTCATAATATCGATATTAAAGTAGTTTTCAAAAAGAAAATCCAGAAAAAGATCATTTAAAAATCAGTGATAGTGTTTATTTAATATTTCTTAGCTTTTTGATTTTTCTTTTCAGCTTATTAATAAGCAAATCTTGTTTTTCTATTTTTTTTAGTTTTCTGTCATCATATAGTATTTTTAGAAAAAGTTTCATATTTTTCTCTATCTTTTTAGTATTTATTATAATTTTAAATAGTTAATAAGTATTAAATAATTAGTAATAAATAATTAAAAAGCATAAAAAATATCTTTTCAGTTTTAAAAATAGTTTTATCATATTTTAGATTTTTCTAAGTTAAAATTTCATTTTTCCAAGTTTATTTTATATTTTCTAGTAATTAAGTGTATTTTAAATAATAATTAATTAATAATAATTAGATAAAAAGTGTGAAAAATATATTTTTAGTTTTAAAATTAGTTTTATAATATTTTGGATTTTTCTGAATCATAAGTTTATTTTTCTAGCCTTATTTCGTATTTTCTTCTATTTTAGAGTATTTATTAAATAGTTAAAATAGTTTTAATTAATAATAATTAATTAAATAGTGTTAAAAATAATTTTCTTTTCTAATAATTTTCTTTTATTTTAGGATTCCAAAATGTTATTTTCATATTTTTAGGTCTTTTATTTCTTAGATTTTACTTTTTATTTTGTGCGTGATACGTGGTTTTTAAACTTACGTTTACGTGTCTCTTATCGATTGTTGTGCTTTCCTATTCGTATTCCATTCCTTTCCAAGCAATCGGTAGTGTAATATTTCTAATCAAAACCTTTACCGATCACTATCCTTAGTGATCACTCTATCATCTGAGTTTGTTTTGACACACCATTGAGTCTCAGTGGGACTAAACGACCGGGAATTCATTCTATTCTCCGGACTTCATTGTATTTGTGTTTTAAGCGGTTTTAAGTGCATTACGGTTAGCCATTCACAAGTGGCTAGCTTGTGTGATTAGACTTGACTAGTTTAGCACAGATCAAATTTTAGGCGCCGCCGGAGGCTTTAGCGTGTGTTTAGCCATTTTCGGACCCATTCTTGCACATAACCCATCATTTGTAAAAGTTTTTTTGTAAAGTTATAAAAATCAAAAGTTCATTAACAGATTTTCCTAAAGTGTTAAAAACACCAAAAATATAAAACAACAAAACAATCGTAACGTTTTCTATCTTGTATTGTCTTTAAGGTGATTCTTAAAACAAGACGATTTGGTTAAACGGACGATACCAAAATATTGTCCAAAAGTTTTAAACCCATTTGCACAAATCATTACCTACGTCTTTTCAGTGGTACTTAATATATACATAAAAATCAACCACCGCAAATCAAGGCAGTGCACTACCTAACTGGGGGTGCGACCATAATAAGTTCCCGAACATCAGATTTAAAACTTGCCTTTGTGTTACTTGTGATTTGGTGTACCTTTTTCAAAGAAGCCATTTCATTTGTGATTATCTCATTACAAAGAGATAATGAGAAAGTCGAGTTGCTTCGCAAGTGTCCGCATCACGGTTTTACCGAATTAATGCAAATGGATACTTTCTACAATGGTCTCAATCAGACTAATCAAGACTCTTTGAATGCCTCCGCGGGAGGTAATTTCCTGAGCAAGACCACAAAAGAGGCCTTGCAAATCATTGAGAACAAATCTCGGTCCGTCCTTTCGTAGCAAAGACATATCGGTCTCATGCTTTGGACCTTCTTCTTCTTCATCCCCGTGAGTACATCTAGCACCGATGCTAAGATTGACAAACTCACAGACATTGTTCGAGCTTTGGTTCTTGCTAACGGAAGAAAGTCTCCTTCACTCGACACCAACACATGGTGAAGTGAAGAAAGTCGAGAGTTGTGTTACTTGTGGTGGTCCTCATGCTTACTACAATTGTATCGCCACCGATGGTAGTCCTTTTGAAGCCAATGCTCTAGCCGGTAGTTCACGCAAGGAGGTAATCAATACCGTCCTCAAAATGAACCACACTACCGTGCTAACACTAATCGAGCACCACCCGTTTCAACGAAATCATAACATGCAAACCGGAATCGTAACCAACCAAGAATGAACCAAGGTTATCAAAACCAAGGTAATTTCTATCCTGGACCCAATCAAGGTTTCCAACATCAAGGAAACCCTAATCAAAACAATTTCAATCGAGGAATCAATTTCATGGGAATATGAATCCTAATCAAGGGAATTTTGGCTATAATCAAAACATACGGCCTCAAATTATCCTCCAGCTCCTCCGTCATTATTCCTCCAGGACCATCATCGATGAGTTCTTGAAGCAATTCATGAAATCCCAAGATGAAATGAGCAGTTGTTGGTCGGTCGATTACGATCTTAAGAAGTCTTTAAATGATCAACCCTCGGGCCGGAAAACTTCCGAGCAACACGATCGCTAACCCGAGGGGCGATGCAAAGCGATCACAACCGTAAGTGGTGTTTCATATGATGGACTGCTGTTCCTACTACCTCTTCTTCTTCTTCTTCCAAAGGTAGTGGAAAGTGAACCTCAGACACACAATGGACCCACGACTCCAATGCCTCCTCCTCCGTGGCAATGAGTCAAGTTACCAAGGAAACAACGGACAAGGTGCATTATTCAAGCCCACGGTACAAGCACGCGTCCTACCTTCTGTGAGTCCAACCTCAGTGGTCCGAAACCCAAGTCAAATCAAGGAGTTGTTTTGAACCTCCTGTAGCTCTGTTGAGAATCGAATCCAAATCTTCTATTCCTTACCCATCACGTTTGAATGAGCAAAGCTCCGCGAGAAAGCTACCATCAAATGGACAAATTTTCCAAATTTTCCAAGAATTACACTTTGACATAAGCTTTATGGATGCTATCATGTCGATGCCCAAGTTCGCATCGACTCTCAAACACATGTTAAGCAATAAGGAAAAGTCGTTTGAAATGGCAAAACTCCTCTTAACGAGAATCGGCGAGCTATTACGAAGAAGCTTCGAGAAAAACTTGGAGATCCCGGAAAATTTCTCCTACCTTGTGTATTTCCGTGAATGGTTGAATGCTTTGCCCTAGCGATCTTGGTGCAAGCATAAACCTTATGCCTTATTCAGTGTGGAAGAAACTTTCTCTTGGAACTCACTCCTACATGCATGACTCTTGAGCTTGCAGATCGTTCCATATCCCGTCCTCTTGGCATTCTTGAGGGCGTATTTGTAATGGGGCGCCCATTTTCCACCGACTTCGTGGTTGTTGATTTTGATGCGATCATCGGGTTCCTCTCATTGTTGGTCGAGGATTCACGAGAACGGGCGTGCTCTCATTGATGTATTTGAGCAGAAATCACATTGCGTGTTGGTAATGAAGTCACACCTTCAACCTTGATCAAACTTGAGGTACTCCGCAAACTATGATTCCGAATCGGTTAACCGAATAGATATCATTGATGTTGCTTCAAGAGTACTCTCAAAGTTCTTGGTTATTTTCATAATTACGTGAGTGGGATTCCACCACATCTTCTCAACCTATCATAGCCAATTCTACTCCTTCTCTCACTCCGTTTGAGGCGACTTCATCTTAGATGAGATTGAAGCATACTTGGCTAGTGATTCTGCTCCATGGAAATTGATCACGCCCAATTGATATTGAGGGGACATACTTCTATTGAGAAGTTTCTCAATGATGATCCATCATCAACCCTCACTCTAGTGATTCAATCCCGGATGAGATTAATCTTGTAACACCCCGCCTTATCTCGACCACAATATTGTCCGCTTTGCCCGCGCAGCTCACGGTTTGTTTTGTGGCCTCATTTGAAGACTTCCCGGCGGTCACCCAAGCCAAGATTACTCTCACACGAGCACGCTTAACGCGGTTCTAAGAACTCCACCCGCAGAGACCACAAAACGCGTTGTGTCATTGTAAGGCGAATGTTATCTTATGAGCCCAACATCTCTCGAGCCACGGCCGATGTAGGATTTGCCTAGGGTGTTACAATCACCCCTTAGGGACTCATCGTCCTCGATGAGATTTGCCCCACCATCCCGAACGGCTCGGAGTGGCTCGATACCACTTGTAACACCCCGCCTTATCGACCACAATATTGTCCGCTTTGCCGCAGCTCACGGATTTGTTTTGTGGCCTCATTTGAAGACTTCCCGCAGTCACCCAAGCCAAGATTACTCACATGAGCACGCTTAACCGCCAGCTCCTAAGAACTCCACCCAGAGACCACAAAACGCGTTGTGTCATTGTAAGGCGAATGTTATCTTATGAGCCCAAGATCTCTCCAGCCACAACCGATGTAGGATTTGCCTAGGGTGTTACAAATGGAGGAGATATTCTTCTTAAGAAGTTGTTAAATCGGGACACTTCTCCTCCTCTCCTCCCATCAAACTTCATAACAAGGAAGTCAAATCGGTTGAGAAAATCAAGAATTTCCGAGGTTGAGCTTAAGGACTTACCTCCTCATCTCGAGTATGCATTTCTAGAAGGTGATGATAAATTACCCGCATTATTGCTCGAGATTTGAGTAAAGATGAAAAAGTCGCCTCATAAAAATCTTGAAGTCACACAAGCAAGCAATTGCTTGGAAACTCTCCGACATTAAGGGTATCAACCCCAGTTCTCGTACTCATAAAATCTTGATGGAGGATGACTTTAAACCAAGCGATTCAACATCGAGAAGAGTAAATCCAAAAATCCATGATGTTATCAAGCAGAGGTTATCAAACTTCTTGATGCAAGATTGATTTACCCGATCTCGTATAGTCCTTGGGTTAGCCCAATTCATTGTGTTCCTAAAAGGGTGGCATAATCATATCACAAATGAAGATAACGAGTTAATTCCAACTCGATTGGTGACGGGATGGCGTGTTTGCATTGACTATCGTAAGTTGAATGACGCCACCAGAAAGACCATTTTCCTCTACCCTTCATGGACCGGATGCTTGAGAGATTAGCGGGAATGAATACTATTGTTTCCTTGATTGTTTCTCGTGTTACTTTCAGATCCCTATTGATCCACGGGATCAAGAGAAGACCACATTCACCGCCCATACGGAACTTTTGCTTACAAACGTATGCCCTTTGGTTTATGTAATGCTCACAGCACGCTCCAACGATGTATGATGGCCATATTCCACGACATGATCGGGAAACAATGGAGGTGTTTATGGATGACTTCTCGGTCATTGGGAATTCTTTTCAAACATGTCTCCCATTTAGAAAAATGCTTCAAAGGTGTGAAGACACCAATCTTTGTCTAAACGGGAGAAGAGTCACTTTATGGTCAAAGAAGGCATAGTCCTTGGCCATAAGATTTCAAAGAACGGGATTGAGGTAGATAGAGCAAAAGTCGATGTTATTGCTAATTACCTCATCCTACTACCGCCAAAGGTATTAGGAGTTTTTAGGTCATGCCGGTTTCTATCGAGATTCATACAAGATTTTTCCAAAATCGCCCGACCTATGACCCATCTTCTTGAAAAGGATGCTCTTTTATCTTTTCACCCGCGTGCATAGAAGCTTTTGAAACATTGAAGAAAAAGCTTCTCAAGCACCCATTCTCGTTGCTCTGATCGACTTGCCTTTTGAGCTCATGTGCGATGCAAGTGATTTTGCTATCGGGCGATCCTAGGGCAACGAGAAACAAGCATTTTCGGCCTATCCACTACGCAAGTAAAACTATGATCAAGCTCAAACTCATTACACCACCACCGAAAAGAGCTATTAGCCGTGGTGTATGCATTTGAGAAATTTCGGCCGTGTTTAATCTTGACCAAATGCGTGGTGTATACGGATCACTCGGCTCTCAAATATCTCTTTGCAAAACAAGATGCAAAGCCAAGATTGCTTGTTGGATTCTCCTCCTGCAAGAATTTGATATCATCATACGTGATAAAAAGGAGCCGAGAATCTAGTCACGATCATCTGTCGATTAGAAAACCCTCACCAAGATGTTTTCGAGAAAAGGAAATAAATGAAACATTTCCTCTCGAGACACTCAATGCGGTTTCTTTTCGTGGAAATTCTACCACCCCATGGTTTCTTGACTTTGCAAATTACCATGCGGGTAACTTCATTAATGAAAGGGATGTCGACCAGTGGAAGAACAAATTCTTCAAAGATGTTAAACATTATTTACGGGACGACCCTTTCTTATTCAAAATCTGTGCGGATCAAGTCATCCGACGGTGTGTTTATGGACGGGAAGCTATTGATATTCTCACGACTTGCCATCTTGACCAACGGGGCCATCATAGTCCAAACTACACCGCCAAAAAGGTGTTTGATTCCGGGTTTTATTGGCCCACAATCTATAAGGATGCCCACGAATTTGTCAAAACACAGCGGCGCTTGTCAACGTCACGGAAATATATCTCAAAGGAATGAAATGCCACAAAATGCCATTCAAGTTTGTGAGATATTTGACATCCGGGGTATTGATTTTATGGGGCCATTTCCTTCGTCCTCGTGGTAACAAGTACATACTCGTGGTCGTTGACTATTTGTCAAAATGGGTTGAAGCAAAAGCTTTACCCACCAATGATGCCCGAGTTGTTGTGAAATTTTGAAATCTCTTTTGCGTGTTTGGAACTCCGAGAGCGATAATCGGTGATCGTGGTACACATTTTGCAATGACCAATTTGAAAGAGTCATGCAAAGTATGTTGTTACCCACCGACTTTCATCGCATACCACCCCAAACAAGTGGGCGGTGGAAGTTTCAAATCGTGGTATTAAAAGAATCCTTGAAAGGACGAGAGGCGAAAATCGTGCATCCCGGTCGGATAAACTTGATGACGCTCTGGGCCTTCCGTCTGACTTACAAAATACCCATCGGTGTACTCCATACAAGCTAGTGTACGGAAGGCATGTCATCTTCCGATTGAGTTAGAGCACAAGGCATCTGGGCCTTAAAACATGCAAACTTCGATATTCGAGACGGTGGTGATCACGAAAAGTTCAAATGAATGAACTAAATGAACTTCGTGATCAAGCTTACGAGAACTCTTTGATCTACAAGCAAAAGACAAAGAAGATTCATGACTCAAAATCAAGAACCGCGTTTTCAACGTTGGTGATCGAGTCCTTCTTTTCAATTCAAGATTGAAGATTTTCTGGAAAGCTCAAGTCCCGTTAGTCCGGTCCATTCACTATTGCTAAGGTTTATCCTTATGGTACCGTTGAGTTATCTCAACCCGATGGTCCTAATTTTAAAGTGAATGGTCATCGAGTGAAGCATTATTTTGGAGAGGACATTCCCTCTGTGGTTGTCCCGGATCTACAAACTTTCCCCATGAACCAATGAATGCGGGGATCGAGTCAAGCTAGTGAATCGGGAATAAAAAACGTTAGCACACACCATATGGGTTTTCACCCATATTTCTGTCTTCTTTCCTCCTTTCTACCACCCTAGTGTGGGGGAGTTTTCCCCACGCTGTTGTATATAAAATCTTTAAAAAAAAAAAAAAAAAAAAAATCTTTCATAATAATGGCCGTAGT
The DNA here is from genome assembly GCA_022545495.1 of Chrysanthemum lavandulifolium. Taxonomy (NCBI): domain Eukaryota; kingdom Viridiplantae; phylum Streptophyta; class Magnoliopsida; order Asterales; family Asteraceae; genus Chrysanthemum; species Chrysanthemum lavandulifolium. The sequence goes on along the minus strand of CM040244.1, from coordinate 159,799,369 downwards.
ATTTCCCTTTTCGTTCTTTGTTTCGCATAACCGCGGACTTTGAATATTGAGGGCAATATTCATTTCTAAGTGTGGGGAGGAATTCTCACGAATTTTATCATATTTATCCACCTAATTCCCCCGTTTTTGGCCAAATTTTTTTTTGGAGTAAGTGTTTTGCACTTACTCATTTGGTTATCAGTCCGCCTTGTCTAATAAACAAAAGGATTAGCTAATCCAGGAGCAAACGGCTCTTGGTAAAGATTTCTCAAATCCGTTTATATGGCTTGCAATTTGCCCAAAATTGTATGGTTCTCAACTCACCATATCCTAAGAAGTGAAAAGTTGGCTAGCCCGCAAGTTTATGGCTTGTGGTAAAGGCAGTGGAAAATCCATAATTGGTATTCAGCTCACCAAAGATAATTCTGATAATTTATCTAAGAGTTGGCTAGTCCAGAGCAAACGGCTTCGTAAAGACACATCAAATCCGTTATATGGTTTATGATTTGCCAATAAATCGATGGTTATCGATGTACCATAGTTCTTACTTGAACTCAAACATTTGGCTACTCCGTATGATGGCTTTTAGTAAAGAGTTTTCAAATCCATTAAGTTTTCTCAAATCATTGCTAGGGACTAGCAATATCTCGATGTGGGGATTGATGAGTGTCTAAATACTCATCATTTTGTACAATCTAAACTGCAAAATCATCTGAAAACACTCGAAACACATCAAAATGATCAAAATATCACAAATCGTTGTTTTATGTGTTTTAAATGCAAAATATCAAAATCGGTGAAAAATGATTCAAGTTTGCAAAATTGGCGCTTTAGTCCCCAAGTTTTAAAAGTTATCAAATCTAGTCCTCGGAATATCAAAATGTGGAATTTTATCATTCAAGGTCCCTAAAATATTCTAAAATGTCAAAAATGGTCCTTGAATGATTCTTTGGTCAATTGGCAAGAAAGGTCCCTAAACTTTGGAAAATTGCAAAATTAGTCCTTGGACCTTTTAAAATGAATTTTATGCAAAAGTGGTCCTTGTACTATTCATTTATGGCAAGTTTGGTCCTTGTGAGAAGTTTGGAAAAGTGTCAAGTTCAGTCCCTCTGAAGTTTGGATAAATTGCAAATTTGGTCCTTGTGCTTATTCTAAACCAAACCGGACACCATTTTTAATATCAAGCCCAAATCCAATCCATGGCCCAACATACCTTAGCCCAATCCCAAGCTTGACCTTGAACCTTGGCCCCACTCGAGCCACCACATATTCATTTGGCCCCACCATAATCTATTTTGACCCCTTTGTATTATTAGCCCACCGGTCAATGTAAGTCAAATCCACCCACGCTACCAAAAATGCCCTTCACCGTAGCTCTCCTCTACCCAAATGAAACACCAAAACTGGGCATGGTTTTCCAACCTTTCAACCCTCCTCCCCTTACCTTGTCCCCTCCACCTCCACAACCTTTAATTATCTCAAACCACTCCATTTAAAGCTCAAACCTGCTAAGAAGAAAATGGCGCCAAAAATCCACTTGGATGGTTATGATGTTTCTGAGAGATCCAATGGCTCAGAATTGGTGGGATAGATTCAGAGGACATCAAGGAGTGCTAAAAGTCTATAAAGAGGAGCTAAGAAGCAATGTATCTATCCATCTAGTGTAAAATTAATTTTCTTATGTCGTTTTAGCTAACTTTCCATTTTCAGTGTATGATTTAGCTTTTAAGCTCTTTATTTCAAGTATTCAGTGTATTATTAAACTTTTGTAACCATCAATTTCAGTTTTAAACTTCATTATCAAGTTTGTGAAATTTCAAGTTAAAATCTCATATGCTTCAAATGTTGTTTTAGTTAATTGTATGGACCGAGTTAGATCATATAAGCTCTATAAAGCTTCTTCAAGCTTTTAGAAACAATAAAATACAGTTTAGCATCAAAAGTCAAAAATCACCAAAAATACAAATTAAATAGTTAAAAAATCAAAAATCATATGGAAGTGATGTACACAGCTGGAGCAGGGTGAATTATGGATGGCCTTGGGTTAGTGGCTTAGTGGTAAGCCTATAGGATTGGTCTTGTGATCTTGGTTCTCTGCTTTCAGGTTGGAAAGCTTTTGTAAGCCTTTTGTCTATTTTGCATTTCTTCGTTGTAATTGTTCATGTGCTTAAATTTCGCTTATTTGTGTTAATTAGTTATATTTAAGTGTAGTTAATCATTAAAATAAGTTGGTTGTACTTTTAATTTGAAGTTTATAAAATTTCCTTTTAACGATTAAACCGCATCTTGGTCAATTCTTAGTTTGATGTTGTTATGGTTGTTGTTTAAGGGTTCATTAGTCCTATAAAGAGATTATATAAGGTCCGAAATCGGTTTCATGGTTTAACTTTGTGATCCGCTTTGAAAAGGTTCCATATCGACACTTAAAGGGTGTTTGGATTTGCTTGCTTAAACCGATCGGTCTTGTTTGTGTTGAGTGCTTGTCTGTCTTTGTGTCTCACTAGTCCTTTATAACTCAAGTAAACCAAGAAAACCAAGTGGTCATTTAGTAAAAGTCAAAATCTCAAGTGATCTCATTTTCCTTGTTTACTGTTGGAATTACAAGTTTAATGCTCATGTATTTGTGTTTATAAGTTGTTAATACAGGTCAAATCAGTTTTAATATACCTCAAAACAACAAAATCAGTGATTAGTAGTGAATCAAAGTTCATCTTGGTCAACTATTTAGTTTTTCTCAAAAAGTCAAATTTTCATTTGGGTCGTTTTTGAATAAAAAAGATAATTTCATTGTGTGTTCAATAATAAGTTTTAGCTTAAAAGCTCTTAGGATATTAAAGTCTAGTTGCTAAACAAAAATAGAAAAATGTTAGTTCACTTCTGTCTAGCTTATTAAGTGCTTTTTAATTGGCTTATTTGTGGTACCTGTTTGAAAACACTGCCCTGTGCACAGTGAATAGGTCCATATTGATAAGCTTGCACAGAGCTTATTAGTGGGTCAAATCTTGTGATCTTTGTTTCTTTGGAAAGCTAACCTGGTCATCTTGGATTGTCAAGCTTAAGTCTTCATTTTCTAGTTTGTTTGCTAGGGCTGCAAGAAGCCCTAAGCTTGTCCCATTTCTGTTTTAATCACAAGTGCTTATCTGCTTATTCTAGCTTATCAGTGTGCTTCTTTTTACCTTTTAGCTTCACTTGAGTAGTTTTTAGTTTATTGTATCTTATTCCATCTTTTGTTTCAGCTGGTTAGCTTATTTGAGCTTATTTCACCAAATAAGCTCACAAGCATAACTGTTTGGATTATAAGCTTGTAAAACAGCTTATTTGTAGTTTGCAAAATTTTTGTCTTTGTTAAAGTTTCATAATATCAGTATTAAAGTAGTTTTCAAAAAGAAAATCCAAAAAAGATCATTTAAAAATCAGTGATAGTGTTTATTTAATATTTCTTAGCTTTTTGATTTTTCTTTTTAGCTTATTAATAAGCAAATCTTGTTTTTCTATTTTTCTTAGTTTTCTGTCATCATATAGTATTTTTAGAAAAGTTTCATATTTTTCTATCTTTTAGTATTTATTATAATTTTAAATAGTTAATAAGTATTAAATAATTAGTAATAAATAATTAAAAGCATAAAAATATCTTTTCAGTTTTAAAATTAGTTTTATCATATTTTAGATTTTTCTAAGTTAAAATTTCATTTTTCCAGGTTTATTTTATATTTTCTAGTAATTAAGTGTATTTTAAATAATAATTAATTAATAATAATTAGATAAAAAGTGTGAAAAATATATTTTTAGTTTTAAAATTAGTTTTATAATATTTTGGATTTTTCTGAATCATAAGTTTATTTTTCTAGCCTTATTTCGTATTTTCTTCTATTTTAGAGTATTTATTAAATAGTTAAAATAGTTTTTAATTAATAATAATTAATTAAATAGTGTTAAAATAATTTTCTTTTCTAATAATTTTCTTTTATTTTAGGATTCCAAAATGTTATTTTCATATTTTTAGGTCTTTTATTTCTTAGATTTTACTTTTTATTTTGTACGTGTACGTAGTTTTAAACTTATGTTTACGTGTCTCTTATCCGATTGTTGTGCTTTCCTATTCGTATTCCATTCCTTTCCAAGCAATCGGTGAGTGTAATATTTCTAATCAAAACCTTTATGATCACTATCCTTAGTGATCACTCTATCATCTGAGTTTGTTTTGACACACCATCGAGTCTCCGGACTACTAACGACCGGAATTCATTCTATTCTCCGTGACTTCATTGTATTTGTGTTTTAAGCAGTTTTAAGTCTGTTACGGTTAGCCATTCACAAGTTGCTAGCTTGTGTGATTAGACTTGACTAGTTTAGCACAGATCACACATTCAATTCTTTTTCATTCTTCAACCCCTTCAGTGCTTACCGAGACTTCATAACTAGAACCTTGTTTGGTTTATTCCAGTTCTAGCCCTTTCTCAGTCGGCACTCTTCCCATATCTCATTTTCTTCTTTTTTTCATCATACCTAAGAACTCTACACTATCTAGTGGATTGTCCCTGGGTAGATCCCTCCGGCTCTGGCGGGATCGTGGGAACGAATACCTAACCTAACCATCCTTATAACACCATGCATAAAGTAAACTGGTCGGTCTTTTTGGTATTGTCCATCATCCATTGGAACCAATTGAAAACCATTTGAAAAACAATCCAAGAACTTGTGATACATGATCAAAACATTTTGTACCTGAATCGTTTTTTGATATTTTAGAAAACAGCTCCCCCTCAACATGTGCATCATATGTTTGAAATCATTTTGGCACATGGAGGCAAGAGGAAGAATTCACTTCTTTGATAAATATTTTCTAAAAATCTTGACATTACTTTCCCGATCAAAATCAGTGTTTCAATACAGTTGAAGATATTTTCGGTAAAGAATGTGGTTTTCAAAAATTTGCTCCCCTCAATATCTCAGATCGATTTTGAAATTTTTAGCACATATTAGGGAATCTCGCACTTAGAGACAAATTAGTCACGCTTTAATCCATTTTGATTTGATATAAATGCTCCCCTTATCATGTGCATAAAAATTTGAAATCGTTAACATGCAGGAGGAGAGCTTGTTAATCACGTATAAAACCATTTATCAAATTATCGCTTTAACCAATTTAAATCACAAATTCTCCCCGATCATAATTTTCAAATCTTTTGAGAGTTGTGATCTCTATTGATTTAAATTAAATTTTGAGAGCGTTTGAGGAGAATAGTGACTTGCTTTTGAAAGACATTTTAACTGATAAGGATTAGATTTTGAGACTTTAAACTCCATTGACCATTCATACATAAATATCTTTTGAAAACATAACAATAGCCAAGGTCTTGAACCACTTGTATAAAACATTGTTCATTTTGATTATCCAAAAGTAGACCTTGCTCTTTTTCGTGCCAATTGTTTGAAAAATAACATTTTTGATTGAATTGAAATCATTCTCCCCCTCAATCAATGACATGAGTTGTTGATTGAGTGTTAGAGATTTTGACAAAGATAAGCCCGGATGATTTTCAAACATGGAGTTCGAGGTATTTTCAAAGTAATTTTGTTTTCATTAGATGACAAATATTTTTCATAAGAATCATTAGACGGAAAAATGTTTGAAAAGAAAACATTTGTCTTTTTGGTGACAAATATTTGTTTTAAGAATCAGAGCATGAGATTTGAAAAATAAGATTAAGCATGACTCTGTTCTTTCTTTTTAAAACGGGTTACTGCCTGAAATGACAATAAACCACCATTTTTCTCCGCCTCATTTTTATTTATTTATTTATTTATTTATTTTTTTAAAGCAATTTATGTACATTCGAAGAACATCTAAAAACCCGTGACATTCTTTGAATGTCAACACAAAGTTTGTAGATGATATCGAATAAATAAAAATATGACAAAATAAAAATATTTTTGGGATTTTTCAAGATTTTCTAATTTTTATGGATTTTGAAAATTTTATATTTTTCTATTTTCTTTTTGTGGGTTTTAAAATAAGTATATACAAGAGATAGATGAAGAAGAGAAAACCATTTACTCCTCGTCTTCCTCTTGAAGACCTTTGAGTGTTTCCGGTTGTAGGCTCTTTAGACCAAGTCGTGGAAGGATAAACTCAAAACGTTCTCTAGAAAGAGCTTTGGTGAAGATGTCTGCTAACTGGTATTCAGTCCTCACAAAATAGAGTTCCACCACACCAGTTTCCACTTGTTCCCGAATGAAATGATGTCGAATGTCAATGTGCTTTGCTCTTGAATGTTGAACGTTGTTGCAAGAGAGAGCAATGGCACTTTTTTTTATCACAATACAGAGGGATTTTGTTGAATTCAAAGCCATAGTCAGATAATTGGGATCTCATCCATAGGATTTGAGCACAACAAGATGACATGGCTATGTATTCACCTCAGAGAAGATATAGAAGTGCTCATTTGTTTCTTTGAAGACCACTCACAAGCTTATCACCCAAAATCGAGCACCTCTTGACGTGCTTGACGTGTATCTTGACATCCTGCATGATCGGCATTCCGATAGGTCGTTAGTGACATCTTGGTGTCCTTCGGTACCAAAGTCCCATATTGATGGTTCCTTGAGATACCGAAGACCCATTTATCCGCTTCAAGGTGCTTTTGGTAGGCTTAGCTCGGTATCTAGCACACATGCAAACAACGAACAAAATGTCTGGTTCATCGGTCGTGAGGTACATCGTGATCCAATCATACTACGATATTTCGTTTGGTCTACCATGATCCCCGAGTGGTCCTCATCCGCTTTAGTACGCCTATCATGGGAGTGTCAACGGGTCACAAGAATCAAATCCAAATTTCTTTAAAATTTCATTTGCATATTTAGATTGATTAATAAAAATGCCTCTGGGACTTTGTGAAATTTGCAATCCCAAGAAAAATGACATTTGTCCCATCATAGACATTTGAAATTTGGAACCCATCTCATTAGAAAATCGGTCACATTCATTGGGGTTAGTCGAGGCAAAGATAATATCATCAACATAAATTTGAACGTGAATTAAATGTTTTCCTGACATTATGTTGAACAATGTTGGATCAACTGCTCCTTTGCTGAATCAGGTAGATAGAAGAAACTTCGATAGCGTATCATACCATGCCCTTGGATCTTGCTTCAAACCGTACAGGGCCTTCTTCAAGCGATAGACATGAGTAGGATGCTCTGGATTCACAAAGCCTTCCGGTTGACTGACGTATACGAATTCTTTAAGATCTCCAATAAGAAAAGCCGTCTTTACATCCATCTGATAGACTATCATGTTCTTACTTGCAGCATTAGCCAAGAAGATTCTGATTGCCTCGATACGAGCAACTGGAGCAAATGATTCTTCAAAGTCAATACCCTCCTCTTGACGGTATCCTTTTGCAACCAATCGGGCCTTGTTCTTTAATACATCACCATGCTCATCAAGTTTTACTTTGAAGATCCACTTTAGAGCAATGATCATAGCACGATCGGAGCGGTACTAATTCCCATACATCTAGTCGATCAAACTCATGAATTTCTTCTTGCATGGCATTGAACCACCGCCTTCATTCATAGCGCTTTAACGCCTTTGGTTCGATCTTAGAGTACAGAGTTGAAGAAGCACCATAAGGCATCGGTTGTAAGTTGTCGATGAGTGGATACCGGACGAAAGGGTTTCCAATGATGTTGTCCAATGGTTGATCATGTGTCCATTTTCTAAGGTGTTCATGTGGTTGTTGTTGAGGAACGTATAGCATAGTCGATTTCTCCCGATGACGATGGTTCGGATGATGATTCGAGAGCAAATATATTTTCAAAGGGTTCATCTTCTAGAGGAGCAAAAGGATTTTCATCATCTCAGAATCGCAGAACATTTCCATTGTGTACGCTTGATGATTGAGGCATTGATGATGAGACCGAGTGATCGTGACGCTTCTTGACTTAGTGACATAGAAACCGGCGTTAACTTCATTGATGGTATAGGAGCACCTCTGTTGATGGATTTGACAGATCATTAGCAATTGGCTCATAGTGTTCATCAAACGTTGGATCAAACAGTTTCTTCAATGCATCTTCTGAAAGGGGTACATATGGAGTTGTTGGTGAGGAGTTTGGTACAATAGAAGAACCAATGGGACTATTTAGAAATGCGGGTCCAGAACTGGATTGTCCAGGAGCCATTTGACCGGTCAGCTCATCAAACATAACGTGAATTGTTTCCATGATATTTCGAGTTCTCTTGTTGTAGATTCGGTATCCTTTTCTGTTTGGTGCATATCCTACAAATACTCCAATGTCTGCTTTAGCTTTCAATTTGCCTAAATCTTGACCCTCATTAGTTGGGTAACATAACGCACCAAACACACGAAGGTATGATAGATCAGGTTTTCGATTGTGGACAAGTTCATACGGAGTTTTTCCATGAGTTGTGTGAATTAGGGACCGATTTTGAGTGTAGCATGCAGTGGCAATGGCTTCAGCCCATAGAAATGTTGGAACCTTTGAGTAAATCAGCATTGTTCTTGCGGCTTCCACTAGAGTTTGATTTCATCTTTCAACTACACCGTTCTGTTGAGGAGTTTGTGGAATACTTCTTTGAGGACTGATTCCAATACTTTCATAAAATTCACTGAGTTCTCTATTAACAAACTCAGTTCCATTGTCAGTTTGGACGATTCGACGGTCTTGTTAAGTCGAACTCGCACTGCTTAATGAGTTTAATGATGACATCGGAGTTTCATCCTTTGTCCTCAAGAACTTAACCTAATTGAATCGGGAGTAGTCATCACCACAACTAACACATATTTCTTGCCATTAATAGTTTGCACTCATCGGTCCACATAAATCCATGTGAATGGTATGTAGAACTTCCATAATGTATTTGTGGGTTTGGGTTTGTGGGCATATTTCTTGCTTTTCCCCAATTGGCATGTCAAAAAGATGATCCTTTTCATACTTTAACTGGGTAAGCCTCTTACTAAGTCCTTTTGGAAAGATTATTTATGGTGTCGAAGTTCAAGTGATTGAGACGACGATGCCATAACCATGACTTTGTTTTCGAAGCCTTTGACAACAAGCAGATTGGAGAAGACTTCATCATGTCTTCGATAGAGATGGTGTATAGATTTGAACCACGAGTTCCTCTTAACAATTCCACACCATCAAGTTCTCTAATGAAACAAGTATTTTTTCTAAAAGCCACTTCTAGGTCAGAGTCACAGAATTTACCAACAGAGAACAAGTTATGACCAAGACCTTCAATGTAATATACCCTGGAGATAACACTATCACCGACAACATAGTCTCCATAACCGATAATTGCACCGAAATGATCATTCCCGAATCTAACAGTCCTGATGAACTTACTCACAAAGTTCATGAGCCGTGACCGGTCTCCAGTCATATGCTTGGAACAGCCTTAGTCCAGGTACCACAAAACGATTTGAACGATCTGCAATTGAACACAGACAAGAATGGATAACTGGATAATTGGGATCCCCATGCAAGAATGGGTTCCATTTGGTTAGTAACAGTGATTGGAGCACCCACATCAGAAGTAAAAACAATGGAATCATCAGTGATAGATGCAATGCTAGTGTCCGTATTTGACCTACTCAAAGTATGTTCACTTCTTAAAAGAATAGTTCTACCAGTAGGCATCCATTTCCTAATGGGCATTGATCTAGACAATTTAGGGCACATCACATTGAGATTGAATTTGCGGCCAGTAGGTATCCACTGATAACCTATGTTACTAAATTTCCTTCCTGTGGGTTTCCAATGTTTTCTAACCTTCTTTCGCCATTGCTTTCTAGCCTTCTTAGCTTGAAATTTTGTGTTCACTATCTTAACAAGGCATTTAACAGCATTAATCAAATCATTCACACCACATTCAAGATTAGTAACAGAAACCACGCAATCATCATTACATGTTTTTCCAAAAGTAGTAGAATTCGCATTAATTACAGTAAGCTTAGAGCTAACACTAGAATCAACACGATTCGTTTTATTCAAATTCTCCCTAAGGTGATCTTCTACTTTATCCACTGAACATTCCTAGCTTGCAAGGTCCTATCATTCTTTGTGTTGCCTTGAGGCTTTGACCTGCTCGTTTTGGTGTCACTTTTTACTCCTGTAGAGGGAATTGGAACATTAGTTGGTTTTGCTACTTTTTGCATTCCTTAACTAGAGGTGCAGGGATCTAAACTACTTGAAGGCACTCTAGAGTTTACTTGCTTAATACTGGGCATAGAATGAGTTGCATGCTTATCACTAGGCATCGATCACGGCATCACAGCTTTACCTTTTGCACCTAAGGATTTAGGACATGTTGCTATTAAACATTCTAATAGCTCTTGAGATCGTTTGGCCTGAATGCAAGCAAACCAAATTTCTCTATCAAGTGGCTTATTTATGAAATCCTCTTCTACAATCTCTCGGAGACATTCTAGACTATCCTTAAGGTAAGAGAAATATTTATAAAACACTAGTTCGTTATTTCTAAGATGAGGAGGAATGTATTTAACAGTCACAGTATATTTAGAGTCTGCAGATGACTTTGATGAAACATTCTCATTAAAGACAAGTGGCATTTCCCTTTTACCTGACTCCTCAGATTCTCAATTTCCTTTTGTAACGACGTTATTATTTCGTTGTTCTTGTCACGAGTGATTTTAATTGAATCATATAACTCTTTAAAGTGTTGTTTCACCTTTTCATTTTCGTCTAGAAAACTCTCATTTTCCTTTTGTAGAACATTAACCAAGTTTTTAAGATGAAAAATTTGAGAACTCTGAGAATCTAAAGGAGGAGGCATTTGGGATCCAGTCACATTGTTCTTTTCACCCTTTAATTATGAGATTTGGTTTCTCATTTTCCGATCGTGTTACAATGAGCTCGAATCTGCTCATCACGTTTGTCGATTTCAAAATCGCATCAATATCGTGAGCATCCAAGGATGTCTTGATATTTGAGGTTTTAACATTTTCTTTTAGATGTTGATATTTTAATTGCAAAGCAAGATGCTCAACTTCTAATTTAGAAAACTGTTTCACCAGTTATCATGATCATCCGCTCAAATTTTTCATGCAATTTAGAGTTAGTTTTCTCAAGCTCAATGACACGATCATGGGAGACTTTCGAGCAACAGATAATTCATGAAATTGAGATGCATTAATTGAACAATTCGTGGCAGTGTAAAACACATCTTGAGTGATACATTCAGAAACCAGATTCTCATTTAAGGTATGCAAGTTTTTCCTCTCAATCTCATTATATTTTAGTTCTCACTCACAGTCATTGACCTCAACTATCATTGCATCAAATTCCTTTTCCATTTCTTTAATATCAAAATCCACCCCCTTTTTAAGATTCTCAAATTGACCTTTTAATTGTTTAAAGAATGGCATGACCTCAGTTAAATATCATTCTTTAGTTTGCTCAAAACCCCTCTCCCCTTCAGTTATCTCAGTAGGTGTGATCCTTTTCTTACATGTCTTCTCAAAATCAACAAATAATTAATAATGACATACTGACTGATTAAGGTCTTGCTATTAGTGGCAATAGTTCTAGGAACTAAGTGCATTGGTGTATTTGGAGAATACATAGTAGCTGCAGGCATTTTCCTAAAGGGAGTGTTTGTTTCAACAAAGACATTAACTCTTTGCTTATCCACATCTTTCTTCCAAAAGATCTGTTCTGGGGTTAATAGAGTTTGAGGCTTAAACATGTTCAGGGAGATCCAATTTTCCTTAGTTTAATCATGGGGTTTGATCGTTATGTTATTCTTTTTACACGCAGGATCGTTAAGCTTCTTTTCCATTTTCTTCCTAGATGCATCATCTAATTTTCTATCCTCTTCCGTGCTTCCAATACATGATCGTGTTTGCCTAGGTTTAAGAATCTCATTGCCATCATATACAATCTTATGAAAAGCTTTAGCTCTTTTGCAATATTCTGGATTTGGTTCCTCTACAAGGGGAATACTGTGCTTATCGCTTAAGACTCTATGCTTAGTGATCATGTGAGCGATCGAATGGTGTTCCTTGTACGCACAACTTATTTTCAAGCTTGTTTTTCAACGCTTTTAGATTAGAAAATCATTCAAAAGTTTTGATTCCTTAGTATTGAATTCTTGTTTAAGCACTTTAACATTATCTTGCGCTCTTGCTTTTCTTAATGCTTTAGAAAGCTTTTCTTGTAAGGAGTTTAACTCTTGTTTTAACACTTCTTCTCTAAAATTACTTTTTCTAATAATTGTACGCATTTGGTCATCCATTTCCTGCTCACGAGTAGTTAACTCAAACTTAGAACGTTGTTCATAAATAGCAACTTGTTCTTTATAGGCATTCAGTTCAGAGGTAATAGAATCATCAGGGGCACATGCAGTGTATTCATCAAAAACATAGTCATCATTGACTGCAGAAGATATATCACTTGGTACAATCTCACTTTCACTTTGTGTCACATATTGATCATATGGGACAATATTACTATTTCCCTCATTATCAATATCTGATTCATAAGTTTCAAGAGATTGTACTTCATTATGTATCTTTTGCTCATCAACCTCATCGTATAGTTTTAATACCTCTGAGATGATTGATTCTTTGGATGGACGAGCCTGTTGTGGTGAAGAGACCTTTGGAGAGACCATAGGTCAGATGCTAGCCATGAAGATTGTCTCAGGCGATGGGTTCATCATCGACATCGATTCAAATGCATCATAGTCGCAACTTGAAAGGCATTTTGATGATTGTGACCTATTTCCTAAATTGGTCGCTCATCTACATCCGCATCATAGGTCTTAGCATTCCTTCAAAGAAACAACAATTCCTCTTCATCCGAGTCGCTCCATTATCTTGAGCTTGCACAAGCAACATCTTGTCTCAAGTATTCGCATTACGTGGATGTTTTGGAGATGTGCAGTTCCTCGCAATATGTCCCTCACCACCACAGTTGTAGCATTTGACTGGCTTTGCTTGCCCTTGATTGGCATTTCTTCAACGATTCGAATTTGCCACATATCCTCCACCTACTCCAGCATTAGCATAACCTGCTCCAACCATCCCTTGTTCATATCGTCTTCCTTGCACATTCTGCACCACAACCTTACCATCTTTGACAGTAGCTTGATTGTGTGGAATGGATGCTGTTCTGAGATTATTGTTGGTGTGTGGGAGGGAATTCATATTTTGACTAACCATGAGAGATAGTTGATTGATGAGATTTTCCATGAGTGTGTTTGAGTCAGGAGGCTTATATGCTGGATCAGGGATAAGCTTGTAATTACCATTACCCGTGGGTATGACTTGAGAAGCTTTGGTGGTAATTCCAACATTGGTGTAAAAGGCTGTAGAGTCATTTGACGAACTAGTTTCTCCCCGCTTAGATTTGAACTGCTCGAGAATCCTTCGCTCAAACATAGCATGTCTTTCATTCAAGAAGGAAGGCATACATTGCTCATAGTTGGTGTTCTTCAATCCTTTGGTTAGCTTCACGAGGTGACAAATTTGTGCCATTCAGGATTCATGTTGTTCACAAACTTTGAGTTCAGCTAAATATTTGGCATGGTCATTTTGATATTCCTCATATCATTCACAAGCTTGTGGAATCTCACATAATATTCATAGACACTTTATTCTGGTTTCATCTTAAAGTGCTCAAATTCATCATACATTTGTGATTCTCTGTCTTCTTTGGTAAGTTCTGAACCAGAGAGAAGCATCTTGACATTGTCCCAAACTGCCTTAGCTTCAGTGTTGTGATTGATCAGCTTGTAAATGTCTTTAGGAAGACCTCAAGTATAATGTTTGAAGCCCCGATATCAAGATCGAATCTCTTTTCTCCTTATCATCGAGCTCATCATATGTCTTTGGTCCGTCCAATCCAAAGATCATTGTTCCATCTGCAGCAGTGTCAATTATGTCTCTTGTAGTCTCAATCGATAAGGTCCTTCATCAATTGACTTGAGAATGTTGACTCCATTTTCCTTTCCAAGACAATACAACCTAATTCGTTGAGCCCATGAGTCATAGTCGGTTCTATCAAGCATGGGTGGAAGAGTGTCTCAACCAAATGCTGAACGCGTCCTCACCACTGATGAGAGATGATTGTAGGCACGTTGGTAGACATGTTTACAGATTTCACGGATTTTATAACTCTATGATTAAACCGAAATAGATTCTTTCACGGATTTTACTAAATCAAGAGAAACCGTATTAGAAACAAATATTAACCAAGTCGCTATAATCCTTGAACCAAGTCGCTAAGCACCAAGTCGCTAAGTAGCAACTCGCTAAACCTCAAGTCATTTGTGAATCAAGTCGCTAAGACCCAAGTCACGAACACAAGTCGCTAAAGCACCAAATCGCTAAGGCATAAGTCGCTAAAGAACAACTCGCTAAGTATCCAAGTCGCTAAGAATCAACTCGCTTGGTTTCCAAGTCACTAAGTAGCAACTCGCTAAGAACAATAAGGACAAGTCGCTAGAAATTATAGAAACAAGTCGCTAACCCAACCAAGTCGCTAGCCGTAGTGGAACCTTTACTAACTTGTACTGTTTGTCGGCTTGTCTCAATAGACAAGTCGCTAAGATCAAGTCGCTACGACTTAAACTACCACTCGCTGGAAATTACTAAAGCAAGTCGCTACTGAAGAAAACACTCCGAGACACAAGTCGCTAAGTTGAAAACTTCAAAACCACACTTTTCAATCCAAAACAAGCCCAACCACGTTGATTCAAGCTTTCCAAATCAAAACCCAAGCACTTACAATGATTCTAAACACAAAAGTACACTCAAAATTCAAACTTTAACACAAGAAATGATCCAAATGATGCAAAACCACTAAACTTTTTCAAACCCAAAACCATATAAAACCACTAGAAATCCAAGGATATGTAAGAGATGATCAAACCATGGCTCTTGATACCAATTGTAACATATTGGATTTCACAAACACATCATACCAAATACATAAGAGGCGATATAAGGTTTTAGAGAGAAAGTGAAGAGAGTTGGGAACTATGTGAAACAAAGAAAATGGTATTGAGCCCAACCCTCTACCTTGCAAGGTGAGGGTATTTATAGTGTCTTATAATAAACGCCACCTACGGGCCGTGGATCGTGCATACAAGAGGTAAAGACCCGTCCGTCATCCACGGTATTACTTAACTAACTACTTACTAACATTAATTAACTACGACTACGAGCTTTCTAATGATTACATATACTTGAGGTGACCGACACTTTAATGACTGAATTTTTTGATTCCTAACAATAACACTATCAGTGGAAACACTGCCTATCAATGCTAACTAAGCATTAGCAGTGGAAACACCGACTATCAGTACAAACCACTATTAGAGTCAGGGTGTTCAGGGACCATATGGGTGTACACTCCGTACCTCCTGACCCATTACCAGGTGTGAACTAATCCCACAAGTGCACTAAATTTTCCAACAATCCTCCCCAAATTTAGTTCACTTCCTTTGCATGAAAAACAACATCAAACAAAACATGTGCATAAACGAAAATATCCCGAGGATTGAATTTCCATCTTAGTACATTATACGTTCAAATATTCGAGAATCGTGGTGTTCTAAGAATTGAACCCTTCAACCCATTTGAATACCAAGATAAAATACACACAAGTTTTCTAAACACTTATGACTCCTAACACTATACAAGCCATGTGTCCATATCCAAATTCATAAATGTTGTAAAAGCTAAAAGTCCAAAAGCTTCACAAGCGGCAAAACTTTAACATTTACATAGGTGGTTCCTCTTTATTCATGCTCCCGCCAAGAATTTTTCAAAGAAAATTAACCATTAAGAAGTAAAGACTTCATCCTCCTTTCAAAGAGTTCTCGAGCACAACCTTGGGATGTAAATAAAACATGTGCTCCACCACCGAATGTTCGACTTTCCACATTGAACTCGGCTCCCAAGTTTCCTTAGGATGGAGTTGGGTGTCCTAGCATTCGATGACTAAGTTGGACTTAAACCCATCCCTTTAGCGACTTTATAACCAAGTCTCTAGCCATACCCTTCGTCAAGTGATCGCCTAAATTTTGTTGAGATCTAACAAACTCTATAGATACCACCCCATTCATGATAAGCTCACGAATCATGCTATGTCCGACACCTAAGTGTCTAGACTTACCATTGTACATCCGGCTATAAGCCTTAGCCAATGTAGTGCACTATCACAATCGGATAGAAATAGGTGCTATAGGTTTAGGCCACAATGGAATCTCAAGAAGCAAGTTTTTCAACCATTCAACCTCTTTACCAAAGAAATGATAAAGCCACAAATTGATTCCATTGTTGAACCGGTGATACAAGTTTGCTTCTTGGATGCCCAAGAGATTGCACCTCCACCAAGTAGGAATACCCACCACCGGTAGACTAATTGTCTTGATGTTCTTGATCCAACTTGCATCGGTGTATCCTTCCAACATCAAGGATAACCAAGATATGAGAGACTATAATCCATAGTTCTCTTCAAATACTTGATACCCTCTGAATCGCTTGCGGTGATGAGCACTAGGATTACTAGTAAACCCGCTCAATTATCCCACTGCAAAACCAATATCAGGTCTTGTACAAGTCATGGCATACATCAGGCATCCAATTACCCTAGAATACTCAAGTAGAGATACAGCCTTGCCATTATTAGGCATTAGCTTCTCACAAGTATCCATAGGTGTACTTACTTGAGTACAATCAAAGTAATTGAATTTCCTCAACACCTTCTCAATATAATGAGACTGAGAGATAAAAATTCTTTTACTTTCATGTTTAATCGTACCAAGGATAACATCAGTCTCCCCCATGTCCTTCATGAAGAACCTTGATGACAAAATTCCTTTGTCGTCAACTCGATTTTGGTCGGTGCCAAAGATCAACATGTCATCAACATATAGACAAATGATGACTCCTTTACTGATTCATCAAATTTGCTATATACAAATTTTTCAGCTTGGTTAAGAACATAACCACTAGACAAAACCACTTCATCAAATTTTTGATTCCATTGCTTAGGTGCATGTTTTAGTCCATATAGAGACTTAATCAGTTTACACACCTTGTTTTCATTGCCAGGCATGATGAAGCCTTGAGGTTGGTTCATGTAAACCTCCTCATCCAATTCACCATTTAAGAAAGTCGTCTTCACATCCATCCGATGAATAATCGATTGAATAGATGCCAAAGCAATCAGCAGTCTTATGGTACTGATACGAGCCACAAGGGCATAAGTATCAAAATAGTCTATCCCTGACTTTTGTTTAGCCTTGAACTTTTCAATAGTTCCATCTACCTTCATTTTCCTTCTGAAAATCCATTTGCAACCCAAAGGGTTGCAACCAGGAGGTAGATCAACCAACACCCAAGTGTTGTTGCCCATGATGGAATCCATCTCATCATTGATTGCTTCTTTCCAGAAAGCAATATCCTGGGACTTCATTGCTTCTTCAAATGTCTTGGGATCATCCTCAACAATAAAGAAATAGGAGTATTGGTCAGAGACCTTATCCCTTGTTCCTTCAACTAAGTATAGTTGAAACTCAGGTCCAAATGACTTTGGAGTCCTGACCCTTTGCTCTTCCCGAGCATAGGTTCGAGTTGTTGCACCACAACCTCATCGGGGACTCGATGGTTCATCATCGTGGACCTCGATACACCAAAGTCATGAGTTCCATTAGGAATCCTCGACTTGGTCTAGGACCGATGAGAATCTATTCTCATCAAAGTCTCGCATCCTTTGATTCAATTATTTTAATCGAAACATATTCATTAGGTTCAATAACATAGAACCTAAAAGCCTTGGAATGCTCAAGATATCCAACAAAGATGCGATCAATGCCTTTTTCACCCAAAGTCTTTAGCTTTGGATCGAGGAGTCTTACAATGACCCTACAACCCTGCACTCGAGATAGTTCAGTTGGGTTTCCTTTAGTCTAGAGTTCATAAGGGGTAACCTTGTTCCTTTTGTTGGGAACCCTATTTAATAAATAGCAAGTCATTAACATAGCTTCACCCCGTAACCCTTGACTCGATCTGAATAGGACAACATGGAATTACCCATCTCTGTCAAGACTGCTTTTTCCTTTCGTAAATACCATTTTCTTGAGGAGTATAAGGGCGATCGTTTCATGGATAATTCCAACAGATCGAAAATCTGAGTATCCATGTACTCACCTCCCTATCATCCTTAATCTTTTGATCAGGGACCCAAGTTGTAATTTAACTTCAGTTTTAAACACTTTGAATTTATCTAATGGTTCATCTTTGGTATGTAACAAATAGACATAACAAAACCTTGAAGCATCATCAATAAATGTCACAAAGTACTTCTTATTCCCCAAAGAAGGAGTGGCATACAAATTACACAGGTCACTGTGTATAAGCTCCAAGAGCTTAGTCTCACGACTAACACCCTGAAAAGGTTTCTTGGTTATCTTGGTCAACATGCTAGTTTTACATTTTTCAGTGTCCATGTCAAAAGATGGGATTAAACCATCCCTAGACATATCTTGCATCCTTTTATAGTGTACATGGCCAAGTCTTGCATGCCATAGGGTAGAGTCAGTCAGTCGATGGTGGTCACAAATGTTTGAATTAACACTATCGGTGATAATATTAAGCCCGAACATTTGATTACACAAATATCCAAAACCAATAAAACACCATGCTTAGAAAGAACAAATTTATCGACTCAATAACTTGTTTATATCCATGATTATTGAAAATACTACTTGAAACCAATTTATGTCCGATATCGTGAACATGAATAACATTAAACAAAGTTACAATCTTTCGGAACTAAATCTAAGATCTACACAACCATGACCATGCACCAAGGTCATTGACTCATTTCCCATGTGAAGAATAGAACCATCATTCAAAGACTCATAAGTCTTGAACCGACTTCTATCTTTCCACACATGAACTGTTGCACCGAGTCAACCCACCACACAACATCATCATCGTGCACATAATAAGATTCAGATACATATGTAATATAATAAATCTAAAAGACTTATTAAACATATTTCGACCTTTCGGTGAGTTGGCTAAACCACCACCCCCGAACCATTAGTGCCCGATCCATTGGCTTTACCACCAACTTTAACACCTTTGCAATCCCTTTTAATGTGACCGCTTTGCCACATTTCCAACAAGTAGGTGTTTCCTTCTTGTTAGGATCTCGCCTTGTGTTGTCATGATATTTGCGTTTGCCTTTGTTGTCATTGTACCGGTGGAGTTGTTATGCTCCACCATATTGACAACAGATGCACCAAGAGCATTTCTACTTTTGGCTTGTCATTATCCCGCACCTTGAGAGATTCCTCAATGCGCAGATGACCGCCTAACTCAACCGAGTTAACTCCTCCTTTTATGTTTCAAGGTATGCTTGAAATCTTTCCAAGAAGGGAAGTTTATCAATAACACAAGAGACTTGAATAGCCTCATCCATGTGCATATTATGTTGTGTAAACCTTGAAGTATACCAAGAAGTTCATTGTATTGTTCCATAACCGGTCTTGAATCACTCATTTTGTAATTTGTGAAATTACTTACAAGGAACTTCTTACTTGACGATCCTCGACCATATATTTGGCATCCAAGGAATCCCACAAGATTTGGAAGATTCAAAGTTCGATAAATATCAAACAGAATCGGACATACCATTGAGGATTAAACCTATGCAAATGTAGTCATCATTCTCCCATTTGCTCCTCCTCCCGATCCGCTCCACAATAGCATCATCCCCATCATCGTGAATAGGAGTGGTTAGCACATACACCACACTCATGCTTGATAGCAAGAAGTGCATCTTCTTCTGCCATCTCCTAAAGTCCACCCCTTCAAACTTATCAAGCTTGGCAAAGTTTGAAGCCATGTGTTTCATTGCAGCAGCAGCCATTGATTATCACAAATAGTTTACTTTGATTGTTGGGGGTTAGTTCCCAGAACAGGGTTAAGACAATCAGTAGCAACTGCAAATACCACTAGGTGGTAACCAAATATCACTTGGAATCGTGTGATCACTTTCCAAAGTAAACTATTCGACCCTAATGCCTGGGTTACACAAATATCTACTTGGGATAAGACCAAATGTTTGTTATTGAATTAGGCACAAATCAATAACCCTTGCGCTTATAAGTTGTGGAAAACTAGAAGGGGGTTGAATAGTTTTACCAATTTAAAACTTCCTTTTAAATATTTAGATTGACTTATGTCAATCTATTTGGTTGTTTATGTTGGACGTTGATAGATAGATATATAAACGTGTAATGAAAGATAAAGAGTAAGAAGCACATCACCACGACACAAGTTATTTATAGTGGTTTGGCTACAATGACACCTTCCTTGCCCTACTCCACTCCCCGAGTCACTTACTCGAGAGTTCATAAGCACTACACCAATCTCCTTATGGCGGAGAAGCCTTCACAACGTTGCTTAACCTTTTTCCGGTACAAAGCTAAATACCGAGTTCTTTCACACGAAGGCGAACCACACCTAACACAACGTCGCCTACCCTTTATACGGTGCTAGGCTAACCACCGAGTTCTTTCACACCAAGGAGAACTAATCCTATCACTACGTCGCCTACCCTTTATTAGGTACTAGGCTAAGCACTTAGTTCCATTACTATGGAGGAACTACTACCCTTCACAACACAACACCTAATATCAAGGAGATCTACTCCTTGTTACAACACCTTCGAGGATATCACCATCCTTGGAAATAAACAAATACTTATGTGTATAACGATGCACCTCATCGATTATACGACCTAGGCATTCTTTCCAAATGCTACCTGATTTGATTCTTCGGCATCCTTCACTAATTCCTTTGATACAACGCTTGGCATCCTTCACTAGTGCCTTCGTCTTGACACCTATAGCATTCTTCACTAATGCTCTTGACACGAACGAAAAGCACCTTTCACTAATGCTTTCTTCTTGACACTTTCGGCATTCTTCACTAATGCTTTGACACGGATGATGAGCACCTTTCACTAATGCTTTCATCTTGACACTTTCGGCATTCTTCACTAATGCCTTCAACCCAACATCTATGGAGAAAGGAAAAACTATCAACAAGAGAACCTTAGTTATCTTGATGATGACGAAGCATGGCAACTCATGGACTTGAGCTTGTCGTCTTCAAGAAGTGGTGATCTTGCCTTTAAGAGGAACCTAGAAGATCACACAAAAACTAAAGACAAACTACATAGATCTCTTGGATCTGAGGATAGAGAGATATAAAACTTGGAGAGAGTATATGTGAAGTGGTGAGTTAAAAGGAAAGAAGTGGCTCACTATTTATAGAGAAAATTCTTTACTGTTCCCCGGATCCCACGGATCCCTTCCACTTGGGATCCGGCTAGCACAAAGCCAAGGATCCGTGGAACGCTCCTCTTTGCCCATGGGTATTTTTGGTTTATGGATCATGGGTCATGGGTTATGGGTTGATCCATGGTTTTCTTTCTAGATACAATGAACTTGGTTAAGTGGTATATATAAAACCATGGGTTATGGGTCAATACCGTTTGCTAGTTTTTACCCATTTAGTATATACTTGTTTTTACCCATTTTAGTATACTTAGTTTAAGTATATGCTAACCCAATATGTAAACATTAGTTGTTGTACATATATATCTAAATCATAAAATCACTTATCCTTGTTTTAGTGTTTTATGTGAAAACGTAAGTGTGTTAGGAAACTATTAACTCAAACTATTTACGTATTCTTATTTGTTTTGTTAAAATGATTTTACGTTTGTTATCGACAAAACATTAGAAGATCGCAAAATATAAATAAACGTTTTTACAGCTTATTTGTATTAACAATTTCCCCCTTTTTGTTGGTTACAAAACATAAAATTATTTTAAGGAAAAGCTAAAATTCGTAAGAGTTTGAATTTGTAGTTTTTACTTTCTTCTCCCCCTTTTTGTCGAAAAAAAAAGTGTTTGAAAGAAAACAACACATCGTTTTTAAGAAAAACATGTGAAAGAAATAAAAATAAAAGGAAATAGAGAGCAAGTAACGGGAAAGGATCTCGTCTTTACTCCCCCTTGACGAGTCCATCCCTATGTAAGGGCGTCAAGAAAGTGATACTAATCTAGTTTGTTTGCATAAGATTTCGTCTAAGTGACGAATGTGCTCCCCCTTGATGATTGCAATTATGCAAGGAGATGTCACGAAATGTAAACCTATTATTGCAAGTAATTTGCAATGTATTTCTTTGACATAAAGCTCCCCTAGCTTTAGGGTGTCAAAAGTCTTCATGTGTAAATTGAATAACTACAAAACAAAGGTTAGAAAGCAAGTATAATGCACAATTTCCTGAAAATGTGGTTCAAGTTAGTAGAAAGAAAACTTTCTGTCTCACGGATCCCACGGTTCCCTCCTAGTAGGGATCCGTCTGGGCAATTCTGAGGGATCCGTAGTAGCTGATTAATTTCAGCAACGATGATATAAAAAGTAATGTTATCACAAAAATGAGATATGAATATGATGAGTGTCTAAATACTCATCATTTTTGTACAATCTAAACTGCAAAATCATCTGAAAACATTCAGAAACACATCAAAATGATCAAAATATCACAAATTAGTGTTTTATGTGTTTTAAATGCAAAAATATCAAAATCGATGAAAATGTATAAAGTTTGCAAAATTGGCGCTTTAGTCCCCAAGTTTTAAAAGTTGTCAAATCTAGTCCCTGGAATTCAAAAATGTGAAGTTTTATCATTCAAGGTCCCTGAAGTATTCTAAGTTATCAAAAATAATCCTTGAATGATTCTTTGGTCAATTGGCAAGAAAGGTCCCTAAACTTTGGAAAATTGCAAAATTAGTCCTTGGACCTTTTAAAATGAATTTTATGCAAAAGTGGTCCTTATACTATCAAATTTTGTCAAGTTTGGTCCTTGTGAGAGCATTGGAAAAAGTTCACTTTCAGTCCTTGAGTTTGGATAAGTTACACTTTTGGTCCTTGTTATTACTACTTAACCAAACGGACACAATTTTAATACTAGGCCCAAATCCAATCCAAACCCACCTTAGCTCAACCCTTGACCCGGCCCCTTTGTTATTAACCAACGGTCAACCAAAGTCAAAAACAGAGAAAACCGCCAGTTACTGTAGCTCTCTCTCACAAACACTGCAATCACCAAAACCAGTCCTGGTTTTCCCTCCTTTTTCTCAACCCCCCCATACTATGTCCCCTCCACCTCCTCTAAACAACAAAACCTTTAATTGATTGAACCAAATCCTCATTAATGATAAAACCTGCTTTGAAGAAAATTGGCGCCAAAATCCAAGTGTATGGTTTTGATGAGTTTGAGTGATCCAATGGCTAGAATATGGTGGGAATCAATCAGAGGTCTTCAGAGATGCTAAAAAGTCTATAAAGGAGAGAGTAGATGCAATGTATCAAATCTATCTAGTGTAATTTACATTTTCCTTAGTCGTTTTTTTTATCTAAGCTTTCAAGTGTATGTTTTTATTTCCAAAGTACTTTGTTTAAGTATCTCAAATGTATTAGAATCCTTTTTAATAAGCAATTTCAAGTTTTAAATCATATCTCAAGTTTATGCAAAATTTCATGTTTATGCAAAATTTCATGAATTATCAAATGTTGTTGTTAGATGTTTGTATGGACTAAACTAGATCACTTAAGCTCCTAGAAAGCTTAATCAAGCTTTTAGATACATTTAAAATCAGTTTAGGAGTTAAAATCAAAAATCACTAAAAATACCAATTAAATAGTTCAAAAATCAAAAATCCATTGGAAATGGTGTACACAGATGGAGCAGGGTGAATTGTGGATGGCCTTGGGTTAGAAGCTTTGTGGAAAGCTATTAGGATTGGTATTGGTCATTGGTTCTTGGTTTGCAATTGAATACCCATTTGTAAGCTTTTTAACCATTTTGGCATTTCACTGTTGAAATTGTTCTTTAGCTCTAATTTCTGTTTCTTATTGTTTACTAGTTATAATTAAGTGTGTTTAAGCCTTAAAATCAGTCACTTGTTCTTTTTAATTTGTAGTTTACAAAAATTTAGTTTTGACAGTTTAAGTTGCATTATCATCAAGTCTTAGTTTTATGTTGTTATCACTATTGGTTTAAGCTTATTTAGTCTTATATAATAATAATGCAAGGTCTGAAATTAAGTCCATGGTTTAAATTTGAGATTTGCTTTGTAAAGTTCTATAACAGTAAAAAAAAAAGGGTGTTTGCTTTAACTTGTTTATCTGTGATCAAGGGTGTTTAAGACAATACCAGTCTTTGTTCTATGTCACTTTAGTACCTATTATCTTAAACAAGTCAAGAAAACTAGTTCTCCTTTGGATAAAAGTCAAAATCTCTTTTGAACCCATCTCATTACTTGTCTGTATGATTTTCAAGATCAAGGATTATGATTCTGTGTTAGGAAGTTGTTAATCTTGCTCAAGTTAGTCTTATTACACCTTAACACAACATATTCAGTGATTTAAATCAGGTTAAAGTTCATCTAAGTCAAACTTTTGGTTTTGAACAAAAGTCAAATTTTTATTTAGGTCGTTTTTGAATAAAATAGATCGTTTTAGTGTGAGTTTAATACTGTGTTTTAGCTTAAAAGCTCTTAGGTTATTAAATTTTGGTTGCTAAATAAAAATACAAAAATATTAGTTCTCTGTAAATCAGCTTATTTGGTACTTATTTCTTGGCTTATTTTGGGTACCTATCTGATAAGAGTGCCCTGTGCACAGTTAATTGGTCCATTTTGAAAAGCTTGCATAGAGCTCTATAGTTGTCCAAATCTTGTGAACTTTGGTTCTTTGGGAAGCCAAACTGGTCATCTTGAGGTCTCAAGACTTGTCTTTCATTTTTAAGTTTGTTTGCTAGGGCTGCAATAAGCCCTAACTTTGTCCCATTTTCTGTTTTTCACCACAAATAGCAAGTGCTTATCTGCTTATTTCTATCTTAGCAATGTGCTTATCTGTGTGTTTTAGCTTCATTTGAGTAGCATTAGTCCACTTGTATCTATTTTAAGCTTCCGATTCAATTTGGTGACCTTGTTTGAGCTTATTTCACCAAATAAGCTCATTTAAGCTCTTGTTGGGATTTTAAGCCATCTAAACAAACTTATTTGTGGTTTGTAAAATTTTGTCTTTGTTAAAGTTTTATAATATCAAGATTAAAGTAGTTTTCAAAAGAAAATCCGAAAAAGACCAATTAAAAATCGGTGATAGTGTTTATTTAATATTTCTTAGCTTTTGATTTTTCTTTTCATCTTATTAATAAGCAAATCTTGTTTTTCTATTTTCTTAGGTTTCGTCATCATATAGTATTTTTAGAAAAGTTTCATATTTTCTCTATCTTTTAGTATTTATTATAATTTTAAATAAGTTAAAAGTAGTAATTAATTAGTAATAAATAATTAAAAAGCATAAAAAAAAATATATTTTCAGTTTTAAAATTAGTTTTATTATATTTTAGATTTCTCCAAGTTAAAATTTTATTTTTCCAAGTTTATTTTATATTTTCTAGTAATTAAGTGTATTTTAAATAGTTATTAATTAGTAATAATTAAATAAAGTGTGAAAAATATATTTTTAGTTTTAAAATTAGTTTTATAGTATTTTAGATTTTTCTGAATCATAAGTATATTTTTCTAGCCTTATTTTGTATTTTCTTCTATTTTAGAGTATTTACTAAATAGTTAAAATAGTTTTTAATTAATAATAATTAATTAAATAGTTTTAAAAATAATTTTCTTTTTCTAATAATTTTCTTTTATTTTTAGGATTCCAAAAATGTTATTTTCGTATTTTTAGGTCTTTTATTTCTTAGTTTTCACTTTTTATTTTGTACGTATACGTAGTTTTTAAACTTACGTTTACGTTTTTCTTATCTGATTGTTGTGCTTCCCTATTTTGTACTCCATTCCATTCCAATCAATCAGTAGTGTAATATTTCTAATCAAAACCTTTACAGATCACTATCCTTAGTGATCACTCCATCATCTGAGTTTGTGTTTTACACACCATTGAGTCTCCGTGGGACTAAACAACCCGGGAATTCACTATATTCTCCAGGACTTCATTGCATTTGTGTCTGAACTGTTTTAAGCCTGTTACGGCTGGTCATTCACAAGTGGCCAGCTTGTGTGATTAGGCTTGACTAGTTTAGCACAGATCAGAATACAAGGTAATCATATGCTCAGAAAAATAACAAGTAGCATGTAATTCCATATAATAAAACTAGAGTTATGATATACATGACTCTAAAAACTAAGAAAATAAACAATACATGACTAGGAATTTCTAGACCAACTAACGCTTGATGCTAGGACACCACTAAAATTTTATAGCTCAAGTTTTGTTTAGGTTTGATCTCGTCGAAACGTCCGAGGAGATGATAGAACATGAAACGTTGGTCTTCTCGTACTTCATGTATCAAACCTTCAACATGTTGACAATGATAGCAATCTTTGTCATGGCTAGGTAGTGGTGGTGGAATAAACGAGATGGCTTGATGCGAAGGATCAAGTGAAGCGGCTTGTGGAGCTTCAAACGATGGAGGGATTGGTGGAGGCGCATTTGAGAATGGCTCGGCCAAGAATGATGGTGATGGTAGAGAAGTGTCAACTTCCATATGGTCGGGTGGTTGAATTTGATGATTTCTCATAATCTAAATGGGATTATATGATGGAAACGGCGAAAAGGAAGCCGGAGCAAGTGTTGACTCAACACCTTGATTTTGTACTATTATTCCTCCTAATGAGGAGAATGTTGTCGGCGGAAGCGGATGAGACGGCCTAAGAAGGCAAGTCCTCTAAATTGTAGAGGTGTGGTGATGATAGTGGGGATGTAAATGAAATAGCTCTAGGAACTAAAGGTGATGGTTTAGTGGAGATGATATTGTTTGGCCTAGGAGGTATGGTGGTGTTTGGCATTGGTAGTTTTGTGGGTACTATCATTTTAGGAATTGGTTTGATTGGATGAGGAGGGATCCTATCATTTGTTGGCTTGACCGGAGATGATTCGGTTGAAGAGATTTCGTGTATAACACGCGCCTTTTTCATCGGTGGTTCTTTGGTGGATAAGTTACTACTTGGGGTTTTCCTCATGATGAGATGATTTCAAGAGATTTGCAAAGGTTTCTAAAGTGCTGAAAGTTAGGAAGAAGGTGACGACTATGGAGGTCCTAACAAAGTGGTTTATAAACCAAGAGATTTGGCAAGTGCATTTAAGCCTTAAGCCATTAGGATTCATTGGAATGTGATGATTAACATGCACAAGAGTCAACTACAGAGTTTGCACTGATCTAGGAACTCATTTAAGATGAGATGGAGTGTTTGAGTTAGGAAGATGAGTTGAAATGATTGTTTTATCAAGATTTGACATACATCGTCATCCGGATCCCACGGTTCCTCCTCGTAGGGATCCGTCTAGGCTAATCCTAGGGATCCGGCTTTCAGCAGTTATGAAAGAGTGGAAATGATGTTTCTAAGATCTAAGACCTATAACATCTTGAGTGTTTCAGTCCTCCTAAGTGTTTTAAATGAAGGGGTGCTTAAGTACTTGAGGGTAATGAATGATGTAGCTAATGATTGTCTTTTATGGAAGGATTTGGAACTTTCAAAGAGTACCAATGGATGAGTAAGGATGACACTAAAGATGAGAGTGTTAATTGAAGCTAAATGATCCTAGAGATCAGGTTGTGATTTAGGATAGTGTTTTGAAAAATATCCTAGAAGCTTTGAGATGAGAAAATTAGAATTTGATCAACTTTGATCAATTTTGAGGTGAGGATGATTTATGATCAATTTTGTCATAATCGAAAGATTTCTAAATCTAGATGTGAGGGATCATGTGAGAATGATGAGTGATATAGGGAGCGGAAGAGTAATGGATTAAGGTGAAAATGATAGATCTACAAGCGTCTTAGAGTGTGATCTAGGTGAGTTATGTGTGAATAGGAAGGATCTACTTATCTTGATAAGCACTTAATTTGCCTTAAGACACTATGTTTAGCTTAGTGTGAGGTGTTCTAAGGATATGTTTGAAATATAATGCTTGCAATTGCATTTTCTGTTTGCCGGATCCCACGGTTCCCTAAGTGTAGGGATCCGTCTAGCACAAACTTTGGGATCCGTCCATCTGCTCAACAGAACCTTTACTAAAGGTATGCAATGATCTTGACAATGCATTATATTCCAAGGTTAATTTAAAGGGGTTCTAACACTAAGATATCAAATGTAAGATGTTTTATTTCATGAGAGAAATAGGATTACATTGATAAAGCACGAGTACAAGAGAATTGATCCTATTTTGAAATACTACTAGGTTTCTTGAGTGTTTTCACTAGGAGGATCATTACGTGATTGATGAGTGTTGGTGGAATCAAGAATAAAGAAAGTCTTCATGAGAGATATGTTTAGCGGTTCCATCATCTTGTTCACAAGCACGCATAACGGACTTTGAAATTGAGGATGGAAGTGCATAACATTATGATAGAGGCGTGTCAAGAACATTCCATAAGGGATGAGTTTATTCTTGGAGCCTTGAAGATTTACAATTAGCCTTGCGAAGAAGTAGGCGAGATTGTATGGTTGTTGTGTTAGCAAACAAGACAACATGTGAGCATAACAAGCGGAAGGATTTCTCGATTTCCTAAAACTCAAACATTCTCACATAGGATGAGTGCAAGAGGCTTGTACTCTTCTCGGATGTCCGTGTGAAGATAATGTTTGGATCGGAGTAATATGGTCGAGGTTTGCATATTATGCGATTTAAATCTTCCGGGGAGGGTATGTATGAACAATATGGCTATTTTCTTCACGAAAGTTGAAGAGAGAATCGAGAGACCAATCTTCGGTGAAGGCACATTGTCCATGATTTGGAATCCGGAGGATGTGAGCAAAATGCCCAAGTGTTAGAGTAAACTGTTGGTTTTTGATATAAAACCAAAGAGATAGAGAGCGATCCTCGTTACGAACGAGTTCAACTTGACGGAAGAATTCCCTTATGAACCTTGGACATATCTTCTTATTGACTTCAAGAAGACATTCTAGTCCTATGGCTCGGAAGGAGGTATCGATACCTTCTTCGAATTGTAGAGAGGTGTCTACAATACGTCCTTCGTGGAAGTGACGGTTTTCGAGATTATTGAACCCACGGACATGATTGCCAGCCGTGTTGGGTTCAAGAGAGATGTTCGTAGTGTAGACGATAGTGAGTGAAAAATCAAACTCATATTCATGCGTCATAGTTGATCCTATAGAAATAATAAGTTAAAACAGAGATGTTTGTGGTCAACCTATAATTATCTAATGTTTTTACTAGATTTTTATTAACAATGGTTTTTAACACTCTAACTCACTCAAGGTTTTGACTTTCAAGTGGATTATTACTTTTAGAAAGATAATGGTTTATAATCTTGCATGAAAATTGTTTTCCAGTAGGACGGATCCTACGGTTCCTTTACAAAAGGGATCCCGCTAGTATATCATCCGGGATCCGTGGATCTGTAGTAACAGAAACAGATTTGATAAGCACATAGGTTTTACATTTTTATACCACGAAATATGTTTTATCCTACAATTTCTTTTAGCATGCACACATGACTTCTAATGTATCACGAAGGAATATGAAACATATAAATCACAAGAAAATAAATAATAACAAAGATAACAAGATTATTAGTAATATTGCATTTCAATGCTAAGGATGATACAAAGGATTGGGTATATGATCCCAATGTAGATTAACAACACAAAGTAAATGTCTCCATATGTGAACTTCATCATAGGGAACACAAGTGCGATGAGTGTTAAGGCGATGAGCACGAGTGCGATGTAAACCATGTTGATGACGGATCTTCTTGGTTTCGGTTGAGATGGAATGAGAAGGAAGATAAAGTTTTTGAGTGAGAGGAAATTTTTGAAATTGGAAGATTTGAAAAAGTGAGGGTTTGATAAAGTGGTCGACGATGGGAGTATTTATGGGGAAGAAGGAATTTTTGAAATTCGTGTTTTGTTTTATTATTGGATTAAAATAAAACAAAACATAAGTTTTATATACCACGACTTTAGACGAGAAATAAGACACGTATGAAAGAAAAAAGGCTTCCTAATGAAGCTTCATGTAAAACATGTAATTTGCACAAAAGATAATCATATAAATACCTAAATAGGTATACTTAATTATCAAGCAAAGTAAAAAGAAAATCATACCTCTAGCGCACTTAGGAATGTCTTTACAAATGACACAACAAATGTCACTTAGACTATTCCCGCTCCTTTGCGTTTAAGATACCTTCTTAAGGAAGGTATTCTTATTACCAAGCAACTCCTAAAGCTTGGTGGGTATGAGCTTTGACTAATCAACATGACAAAGAAGATTAGTGCAATTAAATGAAAAAATAAATAAGAAAATGTTGTTATCAAATCAACATCCAAACATATAGTTTTAAAAGACATGGTGTTTGTTTTTATGAAAAACCTTCTTTGTAGTTTTCAATTAACCATGGATCGTGTCAAGTTTTTAAAGTACAATATACTTCAAGAAACTTGGTAACGAAGCTCTGATGCCAATTGTGGAAAACTAGAAGGGGGGTTGAATAGTTTTACCAGTTTAAAACTTCATTTTAAATATTTAGATCGACTTATGTCAATCTATTTGGTTGTTTATGTTGGACGTTGATAGATAGATATATAAACGTGTAATGAAAGATAAAGAGTAAGAAGCACATCACCACGACACAAGTTATTTATAGTGGTTCGGCTACAAGGACACCTTCCTTGCCTTACTCTACTCCCCGAGTCACCTACTCGAGAGTTCGTAAGCACTACACCAATCTCCTTATGGCGGAGAAGCCTTCACAACGTTTCTTAACCTTTTTCCGGTACAAAGCTAAATACCGAGTTCTTTCACACCAAGGCGAACCACACCTAACACAACGTCGCCTACCCTTTATACGGTGCTAGGCTAACCACCGAGTTCTTTCACACCAAGGAGAACTAATCCTATCACTACGTCGCCTACCCTTTATTAGGTACTAGGCTAAGCACCTAGTTCCATTACTATGGAGGAACTACTACCCTTCACAACACAACACCTAATATCAAGGAGATCTACTCCTTCTTACAACACCTTCAAGGATATCACCATCCTTGGAAATAAACAAATACTTATGTGTATAACGATGCACCTCATCGATTATACGACCTAGGCATTCTTTCCAAATGCTACCTGATTTGATTCTTCGGCATCCTTCACTAATTCCTTTGACACAACGCTTGACATCCTTCACTAGTGCCTTCGTCTTGACACCTATAGCATTCTTCACTAATGCTCTTGACACGAATGAAAAGCACCTTTCACTAATGCTTTCGTCTTGACACTTTTGGTATTCTTCACTAATGCTTTGACACGGATGATGAGCACCTTTCACTAATGCTTTCATCTTGACACTTTCGGCATTCTATACTAATGCCTTCAACCCAACATCTATGGAGAAAGGAAAAACTATCAACAAGAGAACCTTAGTTATCTTGATGATGACGAAGCATGGCAACTCATGGACTTGAGCTTCCTCGTCTTCAAGAAGTGGTGATCTTGCCTTTAAGAGGAACCTAGAAGATCACACAAAAACAAAAGACAAACTACATAGATCTCTTGGATCTGAGGTTAGAGAGATATAAAAGTTGGAGAGAGTATATGTGAAGTTGTGAGTTAAGAGGAAAGAAGTGTCTCACTATTTATAGAGAAAATTCTCTACTTTTCCCCGGATTCCACGGATCCCTTCCACTTGGGATCCGGCTAGCACAAAGCCAGGGATCCGTGGAACGCTCCTCTTTGCCCATGGGTATTTTTGGTTTATGGGTCATGGGTTATGGGTTGATCCATGGTTTTCTTTCTAGATACAATGAACTTGGTTAAGTGGTATATATAAAACCATGGGTTTGTGTAAATACTCATCATTTTTATACAAAATAAACCGCAAAATTCATCCGAAAACACTCGTAAACACATCTAAATGATCAAAATATCACAAATCGTTGTTTTATGTGTTTCAAATTCAAAATATCAAAATCGATGAAAACATATCAATTTTGCAAAATTGCGCTTCATCCCCCAAGTTTCAAGAATTGTCAAAATAGTCCCCGAGCCCAAATTTCAAAAGTAAAATCACCAAAGGTCCTTTTAAAATCAAAAGTTGTCAAATTTAGTCCTTTGGTGAAAAATATCAAAAGTTTGAGAAATTACAAGTTTAGTCCTTCAAGTTTGAATTTTGGCAAAATGGCCCCGAAAATGGCAATTTGGCAAATTTGGTCCTTGTACTTTTGAAAGTGTCATTTTCAGTCCTTGAATAACTTTTCGATTTGGCAAGATTGGTCCTTTGAATTTCAAAGAATTACATGAAAGGTCCTTGTTATTATTAAAACCTTTAAACCCATTTTGGACCCTTTCAAACCCTTTGACCCCGTCAAAATCAAAATTGAACCCCTTTAATATTAACCCCATCGTCAAAAGACCACCAAACCCAAACCACACCCCTTTCCCCTGCTTTTCCTCCATCTCTCCGCCCACCATCCCACCCACCATCTCAACCACTTAGCTCACCCAAACCACCCATGTCCCCCCCCACCTCACCAAACTCCAAAGGCATTAAATGCCTCTCCCCATTTCACTCAATCTCCCCAATTGGCGCTTTAGAATTTTGGCGCCAAAACATGTTTGAACGGTTGAGATTGTTTTAAGCCATCCAATGGCTAGAAATTGATGGGAAAGATTCGAGAGAGAGAGAGAAAGCTTTGGATTATAAAAAGAAGCAAAAGGAAGCAAGAAGAGAGTCTACTAGTTTTTATTTTTTAACTTATGTCGCTTTTATGTAAAAGTGTTTCAATTCAAGTGTAAAACTTGTACCCTTTTGTTAAATTGTATTAACTTAAGTTTTTAAGTGTATTGAAACTCAATTCAAGTACTAAATTTCGCTTTATGTTACATTTGATCCTATGTCCATCGTTGAAATTTTATAAGTCCAAATCTTGTTTACAAGCTTCAAAATACTCATTTCTCAACTCTAAATAGCTTATATAAGCTTATAAAAGCTTTTATAAGCTTGCATTCCGCTTTTAAGCACATTTGGAAGTCAAAGAAAGGTCAAAGAAAGTCAAACAAAGTCAAAATTGGCAAAGGAAATGGAAATGGGTGAAGCAACTTTGGATGTGGGTTGATATTAAGCTAGGTTGGGGTTTGATAGGTTAGAGGTTCTTGGTTCTTGATTCAAACCATTGTGGTTGTGGACTATTGTAAGTGATTTTCAAGTTCTTGTGCATAATCTGCATTTGTAGTTAAAATGTTAAAACTTGTTCAAACAAGAGTATTTAAGTTAATTCAAGTTAGTTTGATCATATTCACAAGTTGGTTAAGTGTTTGGATCAATTGATTCACAAATCAACAGTTTAAGGGTGTTTGGAATTGTCATTTAATTGTTCTCTAGGTTGCTCAAGTGTATAACTTTTGTTGGTTCAAGTTTGTTTAGTCATATTAGACTCATATGAGTCTTAGTTTGGTCTCGCAACATCATAAAAGTCAAAATCACCTAAATCTATCTCAACAGCTCACTGTTGATTTTTAAAAGAGCAAATCATCATTTTGTGTTTAAAAGTCATTAACAAAGGTTGTTATAGCTTCATTACATCATAACACACCATAATCAATCATAAAATTGGATCTAAACTCAAGAAAGTCAACTGTGTCTTTGTTTCAAAAAGTCAAAATGGTCAAAATTTGGTTTTATGCAGAAGTGCAGATGTGCATGTGTTTCATTAAAGGTTTTTAGGTTCTGATTTTGGGATACAAGTAGTCCTCTAGGTGGTTTATAAGCCCTCATATCTGCTTTTACTTTAAGCTCTTTGGATAAGCTTGGGCATAAGCTCAAAGTAGCCCCATCCGCCTCGCACCAAACTCAAGATCACCGAGTGATTTTCTCGCTTTTGCACAAGCTTGCACAGAGCTTGTTATAGCTTGTTAGAAGTTGGTCTTTTGGTTATAAGTAGTCACCTAGGTCTAGTTTAGGTATCAATAATTGGTTTTAGTTTAGAGCTTATTTGGTTGCTTATTTTTGGTCCGCAAGTTAACACCATTTTTTCTGCTTTTAGCTTTAAATCAAAATCATCAAATCTGTGAAATCTTGTTAATCAGTGTTTGTAGCTTGTTGATTTTAGTTGGATTTGGTCACTTTTAGTTAATCATAGCTTCATCTAGTGTGGTAGCTCATTTTAATCATTTGGCTTATTTAGTGCTTATTTCAATAAGCACTATCACATCGCTTATTATCTTGTACACAAGTACCTGTTTTTCTAATTTTCATAGCTTCTTATCATTATTTTAGAGTTTCCTGAATTTTTCAGATTTTTATAAGTCGTTTTGCTATTTTTCCTATTTTTAATTAGTTTTAATACTTTTAAATAGCATTTAATACAAAAATTAGAAAAGGTTCAAAAAATAAGTTTTCAATTTTCTTAGGCTTAGATAAATATAAAAAGTGAAAAAGTAATTTTCTAGATTTTTCATAGTTTATTTGGTAATTTTAGTAATTTAATTAGTTTTTAATAGTTTAAAATCCATAGAAAATAGAAAATAGTCACAAAAATACAAAATAGTTTTGAAAAGTCTATTTTGATATTTTAGACTTTTCCAAGTGTTAATCTTATTTTTCTAGCTTAATTTCCTATTTTCTTGTATTTTAGGTAATTAATTAATAGTTAAAATAGTTTTTAATTAGATAATTAGTTTTAAAAATAATTTTCTTTTTCTAAATATTTTCTTATATCATTAGGTTTATAAAACATCATTTTCATATTTTTAGGGTTAATATTGATTTAGTTTCACTTTTTATTTTGTACGTCACGAGATTTTAATTTAAACGACGTTTTAGGTTTTAAACGCTCATCACTTTAAATATAGTGATAGCGTTTATTTAATAGGTTTTATCTTTTAATTTTCTTTAATTTGCATTTAAGGCGCTTTTAATTTGTTGGATTTTCTCGTAGTTATAATATCATTCATAATCCTTTTTCTGCTCAAACTTCTCGATTACTAGACGTTGATTTATCCATTGCATAGCTCACCGGGACATAACGACCGGGAGACTCTATACTCCTCGATCTTAATTGCATTAGTGTTTGAGCGCTTTTAGTCTTTTAGACTTGACTGCTTAGCACCGATCAAATTTTGGCGCCACGCCGGAGTCAGGTCGATTTATCTCCGCTTTAGCGATTAGTTGTTTGAATCCTCACTCATTGTTTATATCATCATCTCTATATATATATATATCCATATTTTCTTCTAAAAATCCAAAACCCAAAAACAAGCAAAACTTATAAAACACAAAAATATTTTTCTTTTGTTTCTATATATGTATCAAAAATAAAATACAAAAGAATCGCTGCTTTCTAATAATTAACAACTTAAAAGATTACCACCGAAAACCAAGGCAAAGGCACTACCTAACTGGGGTGCGACCATAATAAGTTCCCGAACTAAAGATATAAAACTTGCCTTTGTGTCCATTGTGATTGGTGTACCTTTTTAAAGAAGCCATTCATCTTGGATTATTGGTTAAGTTCATCGTTGTTTTGCCTCGATTTTGTGTTAATTGATTTTGTTGTGATATCGACGCTTCGTAACCGTAAAACCCATAAAGATTCTTCTCACCCCGATTTTTACAAAACGCCTTCATAATTCTCATTCTCATGTGAAAGATTTTCATAATTCCATTTCTCTCCTTAACTCGAGTTTCCTTAGAGTTAACTTCTAGTGTATGCGCACCGCTCTTCTAGATCCGTAAGCCCATTTCGTGAGCTTGTCAAGATTCCAAGAAGGCGTGTTCAGAGACTTTCGCTTCCATCACCGGATCCGAGATCCGGATCGCTCACACTACTCCCGCTATCATGGCGGATGAGATTCCTATGCGTGAGCTTCTCCAGCACCCATCGACGGGTATGGAGATGTTATCGCTGTACCACCCATCGCGGTCGAAAATTTTGAACTCAAGACCGGTTATCAATCTTGTAACTTCAAATCGCTTCTACGGTTTTGAGCGGATGATCCTCATGCTCATATAAGATGGTTTAACAAGATTGCATCTACCATCAAGTATAAGAATGTCCCTTCCGATGTCATGCTTCTTCCTGCTCCTGCTTTCTCTCGAGGGCAAGCCCGGATTTGGCTTGAAAACAACCCCTAAATCAATAGAGACATGGGAAGATCCGTGAAGAAATTTGTGAATGAATTCTATCCACCTTCCAAGACCACGAGTCTTAAAATGAAATCATCAAGTTCACTCGTAAGTTTGATGAATCCTTCAAAGGAATCGTGGATCGCTTTCAAGGAATTGCTTCGCAAATGTCCTCACCACGGTTTCTCCGAGTTGATGCAACTCGACACTTTCTACAATGGAGTGAGTCAATCGATCAAGATTCTCTCAATTCCTCCGCGGAGGAAATTTCCTAAGCAAAACTCACAAAGAAGCTTTAGCGATAATCGAAAACAAGTCTAAAGTCCGTGACCGCACGAAGCAAGCCGGTTGTTTCCAAGTCGTTGTTGGTCCTTCTTCTTCTTCATCGCCCGTGAGTCGGCCTAGCACCGATGCTAAGATTGATAAACTCACGGAAGCTATCCAAGCTTTGGTTCTTCCAATCAAAAGAAAGTCTTTTTCCACAAACTTCACCTCCTCCCGGTTAAGAAAGTGGAAGTCTCAGTTACCCGTGGTGGCCCCATGCTTATTATAACCGTATGGCCACCGATGGTAACCCTTTGAAGCTAATGTCGGGGGGATGTCTAATCAAGGAGGCAATCAATATCGTGCTCTCAGAGACCCAACCACCGCCCTAACCACTACTCGACCTCCGGTTTCAATCAAAACCAAAACCGTAATCGTAATCGAATAGACCAAACCAAGGTTTTCAAAACCAAGGTCATTTCAATCAAAACAACGGTTTTCAAAATCGTAATCAAAATTTCCAACATCAAGGAAATTACAATAGAAACCTGTGTCGTGGAAATTTCAACCTGTGGTATTTTCATGGAAACAATCAAGGAATTTTCGTAATCAAGGCCCTAATCCTAACAATAGAGGCCGAATTTCCTGCAAACTCAAGCCATTGTTCCAACTGACCATCATCCGATGAGTTGTTGAAACAATTCATGAAATCCCAAGAGGAAATGAATCGGTTGTTGGTCACCAAATTTCGACATCAAGAAGTCTTTAAATGATCGACCCTGCCTGTGTACTCTACCTAGCAACACGATCGCTAATCCGAGGGGCGATGCAAAGGCGATCACAACCCGGTGGTGCTTCATATGTCGGACCCGCTGCTCCTACTACCTCTTCTTCTTCTCTCCCAAAGGTAGTGGAAAGCGAACCTCCAAAACACAATGGACCCACGACTCCAATGCCCCTCCTCCCGTGGCATTTAGTCAAGTTACCAAGGAAACAACGGACAAGGTGCATTATTCAAGTCCACGGCATCAAGACACGTCCAACCTTCTGTAGTCCAACCTCAAGTGGTCCAAAAACCCAAGTCAAATCAAGGAGTTGTTTTGAACCTCCTGTAGCTCCCTGCTGAGAATCGAATCCAAATCTTCTCTTCCTTATCCTCACGGTTACATGAGCAAAGCTCCGCGAGAAAGCTAGTCATCGATGGAAAAATTCTTCGATTTTCCAAGAACTTCACTTTGACATAAGCTTCATGGATGCCATCATGTTAATGCCCAAGTTTGCATCTACTCAAACATATGTCGAGCAACAAAGAAAAGCTATTTGAAATGGCTAAAACTCCTTTGAATGAGAATTGCTCAAGAAGCCTTGTTAAAGAAGCTTCCCGAGAAGCTTGGAGATCCCGGAAAATTTCTTCTTCCTTGTGTTTTTCCCGGATGATTGAATGCTTTGCCTTGCCGATCTTGGTGCAAGCATCAACTGATGTCAGATTCAAGATGGAAACAACTGCTCTTCCGAACTTATTCCCACCGCATGACTCTTGAGCTTGCGATCGCTCTATTCAAGGCCCTCTCGGCATTGCCGAGGATGTATTCGTGAAAGTAGGAAAGTTCCATTTCCCACCGACTTTGTGGTCGTTGATTTCGATGTCGATCCTCGAGTTCCCTCATTGTTGGGCGGGATTTCGAGGACGGGCCGTGCTTTATCGATGTATTTGAGCAAGAGATCACTCTACGTGGGTAATGAAGTCATACCTTTAACCTCGATCGACTTCGAGGTACTCCTCAAATTATGATATCGAATCAATTAATCGAGTCGATTTAATTGACATTGCTTCGAGGAGTACTCAAGAGTTTCTTGGTTATCTTCATAATTCGTGAGTGGAAATTCCAATTCCACCACATCTTCTCAACCTATCATTGCCGACTCTTCCCCTCTCACCCGCTTGAGGAGGTGACTTCCTTCCGAAGAGATCGATGAATTCTTGGTTATCGATGAATCAATTCCACCGAATTGATGGTGTGTATGATTCGAGGGGATATTCTCTATCTTGAGCAATTGCTTAATGAAGATCCATTACCTTCACCCTCCGAAAGAAATCACAATCGAGGAAATCAAATCAAGGCAATCATCCATCAAGAATTTCCGAGGTTGAACTTAAGGACCTACCTCCTCATCTCGAGTATGCATTCTTGAGGGTGATGATAAATTACCCGTCATAATTGCTAAGGACTTGACCGAGGAGGAGAAAACCGCCTCATAAAGGTCTTGAAGTCACACAAGCAAGCAATTGCTTGAAACTCTCCGATATTAAGGGTATCAACCCCGAGTTTTGTACTCACAAAATCTTAATGGAGGATGACTTCAAACCAAGAATTCAAAGTCGAGAAGGGTGAATCCTAAGATTCACGAGGTTATCAAACAAGAGGTTCTCAAACTTTGATGCCGGTCCGATTTACCCGATCTCCGATAGTCCTTGGGTTAGCCCAATTCATTGCGCTCCAAAAAGGGTGGCATTATCGTTGTCACGAATGAAGAAAACGAGTTGATTCCAACTCGATTGGTTACGGATGGCGTGTGTATTGACTATCGAAAGTTAAATGATGCCACCAGAAAGACCATTTTCCTCACCCTTCATGGACCGATGCTTGAGAGATTAGCAGGAACGAGTACTATTGTTTCCTTGATGGTTTCTCGTGTACTTTCAGATCCCCATTGATCCGCCGGATCAAGAGAAAACTACATTCACCGCCCATACGGACGCTTGCCTATAGACGATGCCTTTTGGCTTATGCAATGCTCCCGCACGCTCCAACGTTGTATGATGGCCATTTTCCACGACATGATCGGGAAACTATGGAGGTGTTTATGGATGACTTCTCGGTCATTGGGGACTCATTTCAGACTTGTCTCTCCCACTTAGACAAAATGCTTAAAAGGTGTGAAGACACCAATCTATGTCTAAACCGGGAGAAGAGCCACTTTATGGTCAAAGAGGGCATTGTCCTCGCCATAAGATTTCTAAGAATGGGATTGAGGTAGATAGAGCAAAAGTTGATGTCATTGCTAAACTACCTCATCCCACTACCGCCAAAGGTGTTAGAGTTTTCTAGGTCATGCCGGTTTTATCGTAGATTTATTCAAGATTTCTAAAATCGCCTACCTATGACCCATCTTCTCGAAAAGATGCTCCTTTCATCTTCTCTCCCGAGTGCATCAAGCTTTTGAAACACTTAAGAAAAGCTTACTAAGCACCCATTCTAGTTGCCCCGATCGACTTACCCTTCGAGCTCATGTGCGATGCAAGTGATTTTGCAATCGGTGCGCCTTGGGCAACGCAAAACCAAGCATTTCCACCAATCCACTACGCGAGCAAAACTATGATCAAGCTCGCACCCATTACACCACTACGGAAAAGAATTATTAGTCGTGGTGTATGCGCTTGAGAAGTTTCGCCATATCTTATCTTGACCAAATGCGTGGTGTATACGGATCACTCGGCAGACTCAAATATCTCTTTGCAAAACAAGATGCAAAGCCGAGATTGTTCGCTGGGTTCTCCTCCTACAAGAATTTGATATCATCATTCGTGATAAAAAGGAGCCGAGAACCCGTCACGATCATCTCTCCCGATTAGAGAACCTCATCAAAATGTGTTCGAGAAAAGGAAATCAATGAAACATTTCCTCTCGAAACACTCAATGTGGTTTCTTTTCGTGGAGATTCTTCTACCCCATGGTTTGCCGACTTTGCAAATTACCATGCGGTAACTTTGTTGTGAAAGGGATGTCGTCCCAACAAAAAATAAATTCTTCAAAGATGTGAAACATTATTTCGGGACGACCCTACTTGTTTAAAATCAGTGCGGATCAAGTCATCCGCGATGTGTATATGGTCGAAGCTATTGACATTCTCAAGGCTTGCCATTCTCGACCCACTGGGGACATCATAGCCCCAACTACACCGCCAAGAAGGTGTTTGATTCGGGATTCTATTGGCCCACGATCTATAAGGATGCCCATGAATTGTTAAAACTTGTGACGCTTGTCAACGCCACGGAATATCTCACAAAGGAATGAAATGCCGCAAAACGCCATTCAAGTGTGTGAGATTTTTGACATCCGGGCATTGACTTTACGGGCCATTTCCTTCTTCTCACGGAAATAAGTACATACTGCGGCCGTTGACTACTTGTCAAAATGGGTTGAAGCTAAAGCTTTACCCACCAACGATGCCCGAGTTGTTGTGAAATTCTTGAAATCTTATTTGCTAGGTTTGGAACCCACGAGCCATCATCGCGATCGTGGTACGATTGCAATGACCAATTTGCAAGAGTCATGCAAAAGTATGGTGTAACTCACCGCACTTCATCGCGCATCACCCACAAACAAGTGGGCAAGTGGAAGTTTCTAACCGGGATTAAAGAATTTGGAGAGGACGGTTGGTGAAAACCGTGCCTCTTGGTCGGATAAGTTAGATGATGCACTGGCCTTCCGACACCTTACAAAACACCCATCGGTGCACTCCATACAAGCCGGTGTACGGAAGGCATGTCATCTTCCAGCTGAGCTCGAGCACAAGGCATACCGGGCCTTGAAGCATGCTAACTTTGATATTCAGACAACAAGGTGATCATCGGAAAGTTCAAATGAATGAATTAAATGAACTCCGTGATCAAGCTTACGAGAACTCTTTGATCTATAAACAAAAGACAAAGAAGATTCATGACTCAAAATCAAGAACCGCTTTTCAACGTTGGTGATCGAGTCCTTCTTTTCAATTCAAGATTGAAGATTTTCTGAAAGCTCAAGTCCCGCTGGTCCGTCCATTTACTATCGCTAAGGTTTATCCTTATGGTACCATTGAGTTATCTCAACCCGATGGTCCTAATTTCAAAGTGAATGGTCATCGAGTGAAGCATTATTTTGGAGAGGACATTCCATCCATGGTTGTCCCGATCTTACAAACTTTCCCCATGAACCAATGAATGCGGGATCGAGTCAAGCTAGCGACTCGGAATCAAAAACAAGAGCATGCCATATGGGTTTTCACCCATATTTCGCTTTCTCACCTCTTTCTACCACCCTAGTGGGGGGTTGCCCACATGTTTCAAAAAAAAAAAAAAAAAAAAAAAAAATCATCTTTCTAAATAATGGCCGTAGTATTTCCTTTCACGTTTTTTGTTTCGCATAACCGCGGTACTTTGAATATTGAGGGCAATATTCATTTCTAAGTGTGGGGATTCTCACGAATTTTATCATGTAATTATACCGCCTAATCCCCGCTTTTGGCCAAAATTTTTTTTTGGAGTAAGTGTTCTACACTTTCTCATCCGTTATCATCCGCCATGTCTCAGAAGACAAAAGGATTGGCTAATCCAGAGCAAACGGCTCTTGGTAAAGATTTCTCAAACCGCTTATATGGCTTGCAATTTGCCCAAAATTGTATGGTTCTTCACCCCCATCATCCTCAAAAGATAATGAGTCACAGCCCGCAAGATTATGGCTTGTGGTAAAGGCAAAGGAAAATCCATAATTGGTATTCACTCACCAAAGATAATGTTGATAATTTATCTAAGAGTTGGCTAGTCCGTATGGGTACGGCTTCGTAAAGACAAAATCAAACCGTTGAAAGTCGGTGGTTTGCTCAAAATCACATGGTTATCTGTGTACCATGGTTCTTACTTGAACTCAAACATTTGGCTACTCCGTAAGTAATGGCTTTTGGTAAAGAGTTTAAAATCCATTATGTTTTTCAAATCATTGCTAGGACTAGCAATATCTCAAGGGGGATTGATGAGTGTGTAAATACTCATCATTTTTATACAAAATAAACCGCAAATTCATCCGAAAACACTCGTAAACACATCTAAATGATCAAAATATCACAAATCGTTGTTTTATGTGTTTCAAATTCAAAATATCAAAATCGATGAAAACATATCAATTTTGCAAAATTGCGCTTCATCCCCCAAGTTTCAAGAATTGTCAAAATAGTCCCCGAGCCCAAATTTCAAAGTAAAAGTCACCAAAGGTCCTTTTAAAATCAAAAGTTGTCAAATTTAGTCCTTTGGTGAAAAATATCAAAAGTTTGAGAAATTACAAGTTTAGTCCTTCAAGTTTGAATTTTGGCAAAATGGCCCCTGAAAATGGCAATTTGGCAAATTTGGTCCTTGTACTTTTGAAAGTGTCATTTTCAGTCCTTGAATAACTTTTCGATTTGGCGCTTTTGGTCCTTTGAATTTCAAGAATTACATGAAAGGTCCTTGGTTATTAAAACCTTTAAACCCATTTTGACCCTTTCAAACCCTTTCGACCCCTCACAAAATACAAATTGAACCCCTTTAATATTAACCCCATCGTCAAAAGACCACCAAACCTTGTCAAACCACCACCCCTTTCCCTGCTTTTCTCTCCCATGTCCGCCCACCATCCCACCCACCATCTCAACCACTTAGCTCACCCAAACCACTCCATGTCCCCCCACCTCACCAAACTCCAAAGGCATTAAATGCCTCTTCCCATTTCACTCAATCTCCCCAATGGCGCTTTAGAGTTTTGGCGCCAAAAACATGTTTGAACGGTCGAGATTGTTTTAAGCCATCCAACGGCTAGAAATTGATGGGAAAGATTCGAGATGAGAGAAAAGCTTTGGATTATAAAAGAGAAGCAAAAGGAAGCAAGAAAGTAGTCTTCTAGTTTTTATTTTATTTTCTTATGTCGCTTTTATGTAAAAGTGTTAAATTCAAGTGTAAAACTTGTACCCTTTTGTTAAATTGTATCAACTTAAGTTTTTAAGTGTATTGAAACTCAATTCAAGTACTAAATTTCGCTTTATGTTTACATTTGATCATTTATGTCCACTGTTGAAATTTTATAAGTACAAATCTTGTTTACAAGCTTCAAACATCTCAATTCTCAACTCTAAATAGCTTATATA
Source organism: Chrysanthemum lavandulifolium (assembly GCA_022545495.1). NCBI lineage: Eukaryota > Viridiplantae > Streptophyta > Magnoliopsida > Asterales > Asteraceae > Chrysanthemum > Chrysanthemum lavandulifolium. The sequence continues at coordinate 159,755,929 of CM040244.1, read as the reverse complement.
AGTTTATAAAAGCTTTTATAAGCTTGCATTCCGCTTTTAAGCACATTTGGAACTAGTCAAAGAAAGTCAAACAAAGTCAAAAAAGGCAAAGGAAATGGAAATGGGTGAAGCAATATGGATGCGGGTTGATATAGAAGCTAGGTTGGTTGATTTGATAGGTTAGAGGTTCTCCGTTCTTGATTCAAACCATTGTGGTTGTGGACCTTGTAAGTGATTTTCAAGTTTCTTGTGCATAATCTGCATTTGTAGTTAAAACTGTTGAAATTTGTTCTAATAAGTGTATTTAGGTTAATTAAACTTAGTTTGATCATATTTATAAGTTGGTTTAGTGTTTGATCATTTTGATTCACAAACAACAGTATTAAGGGTGTTTGGAATTGTCGATTTAATTGTTCTCTAGGCTTGCTCAAGTGTATAACTTTTGTTGGTTCAAGTTTGTTTAGTCATATTAGACTCATTTGAGTCTTAGTTTGTGTCTCAAATATCATAAAAGTCAAAATTCACTTTCAAATCCATCTCAACAGATCATCGTTGGATTTTTAAAAGAGCAAATCATCATTTTGTGTTTAAAAGTCATTAACAAAGGTTGTTAAAGCTTCATTACATCATAACACACCATAATCAATCATAAAATTGGATCTAAATCTCAAGAAAGTCAACTGTGTCTTTGTTTCAAAAGTCAAAATGGTCAAAAATTTGGTTTTATGCAGAAGCGCAGATGATGCATGTGTTTCATTAAAGGGTTTTAGGTTCTGATTTTTGGTTACAAGTAGTCCTCTAGGTGGTTTATAAGCCCTCATATCTGTTTTTTCCTTTAAGCTTTTGGATAAGCTTGGGCATAAGCTCAAAGTAGCCCTTCTGCCCGCACCAAACTCAAAGATCACCGAGTTTTTCTCGCTTTTGCACAAGCTTGCACAGAGCTTGTTTATAGCTTGTTAGAAGCTGGTCTTTTGGTTATAGTAGTCACCTAGGTCTAGTTTAGGTATCAATAATTGGTTTTAGTTTAGAGCTTATTTGGTTGCTTATTTTTGGTCCGCAAGTAGGTACCATTTTCTGCTTTTAGCTTTAAAATCAAAATCATCAAATCTGTGAAATCTTGTTAATCGTTGTTTGTAGCTTGTTGATTTGAGTTGGAATTTGGTCACTTTTAGTTAATCATAGCTTCTTCATTATCAGCTGGTAGCTCATTTTAATCATTTGGCTTATTTAGTGCTTATTTCAATAAGCACTATCACATCGCTTGCTAATCTTGTACACAAGTACTGTTTTTCTAATTTTCATAGCTTCTTATCATTATTTTAGAGTTTCCTGAAATTTTCAGATTTTTATAAGTCGCTTTTGCTATTTTTCCTATTTTTAATTAGTTTTAATACTTTTAAATAGCATTTAATACAAAAATTAGAAAAGGTTCAAAAAATAAGTTTTCAATTTTCTTAGGCTTAGATAAATATAAAAAGTGAAAAAGTAATTTTCTAGATTTTTCATAGTTTATTTGGTAATTTTAGTAATTTAATTAGTATTTAATAGTTTAAAATCCATAGAAAATAGAAAATAGTCACAAAAATACAAAATAGTTTTGAAAAGTCTATTTTGATATTTTAGACTTTTCCAAGTGTTAATCTTATTTTTCTAGCTTAATTTCCTATTTTCTTGTATTTTAGGTAATTAATTAATAGTTAAAATAGTTTTTAATTAGATAATTAGTTTTAAAAATAATTTTCTTTTTCTAAATATTTTCTTATATCATTAGGTTTATAAAACATCATTTTCATATTTTTAGGGTTAATATTGATTTAGTTTCACTTTTTATTTTGTACGTCACGAGATTTTAATTTAAACGACGTTTTAGGTTTTAAACGCTCATCACTTTAAATATAGTGATAGCGCTTATTTAATAGGTTTTATCTTTTAATTTTCTTTAATTTGCATTTAAGGCGCTTTTAATTTGTTGGATTTTCCGTAGTTATAATATCATTCATAATCCTTTTCTCGCTCAAACTTCTCGATTACTAGACGCTGATTTATCCATTGCATAGCTCACCGGGACATAACGACCCGGGAGACTCTATACTCCTCCGATCTTAATTGCATTAGTGTTTGAGCGCTTTTAGTCTTTTAGTCTTTAGACTTGATCTGCTTAGCACCGATCAGACTGAGGTACGTAAGAATGACAGCAGGGATGATACCTCTTATACCTCCACCATCAATACTAAGGACAGTTATAAGATTTCCAGCTCTAGAAGGACGGATTCCAGTAGGGGTTGTTGTTGGCACTATGCTCGTCATTTTGAAATCGTTAAAAGTACAAAGGCTCGACTGGTTTTACTGATAATTTTTTTTAGTAAGACTTCTTACAGTATATGGTCACTGGTAGTATCTCCATTTATACTTTTAATTGCCGCGGGCCTTTTAGTGATCCAACGCAACGTGGTCAAATATATTACGGAGTAGTGCATATTACTCTTTTACACAAACTAGAGTAATAAATATTATACGTGTTATTTTGATTTTGACATTTACAAAAAGGTGAACGGCAAATGTGTAACAAGCTGCGTTGCTAGCTTTTTTTAAATTGCATAACTAATCATTTTGAAAACTACATATGTGGATCTAGGTGTTATAATATTGTTATGCATAACTCGTTGAACTCTGTTGAGGAACTCCCCTGCTTTAGGTGCAAGAAAATCAAAAGTATCAAATGCGAAAGGAATAAAAAATATGTTGATTTTTTAATGCACGCTTTCTCATGTATTGCCACTTTGTACCGGCTCTCAAAGAAGCCTGCCATACTGTAAAACCCAGGCTGCTCAAACTCACGAGATGAGAAACCCCGGTTAGATCCACACACGCATGTTTCCCTCCAACCTATCCAAACACCAAAATGTCTGCAGGTCTGAGTGTGAATCTTCAATCCAACGGGTCGGTCAAAAAGTTCCCATGTGCTTCTTTCTTGGCGGAGATCCCATCACGTCACAAACGTCAGAAGGGACATCCCTAATCATATCATATATGTACTTGAAGCATGTGAGCTCTTTGCAACGAACCGCATGTTCCCCAAAGAAATCCAAAAATGTCTTGCGACAAACTGGACATATCTCATCAACCGGAAATAAAAAAAAATCATAAAGCGGTACTTAATGATAGTACGATATTCCACCGGTGATATATGTTGACCTAGTTCATCTATTTTGACCAGAATATAGAAATATATATATTTTTTTTTACACAAACTATATACAGGACCAGATGAATTTTTTTAGTATTTTATACTGAGTATGATAATAAATCTTCAAAGCAAATCAATAGGACTCAATCCTGTCTTCTACGAGATATGGAAGAGGTAAGATGTAGACAACTTTAGCTTTAACAAAGTTAGAGAACTGTTTCCAGAGCCTCGTACCATTTTGGCCACGAATGTTCAGTTGCAACGACTCCGGGCGGCTATCCAAAATGGTAGTCGCCTGGGATTAGTTGCCTCGTCATGTCAAGTGGATTACCCGAAATATATATATATATATATATATATATATATATATATATATATATATATATATATATATATATATATATATATATATATATATATATAAACTCACTTTTGTTTTATAATCAAACCACCATGTAAATTATGTCCATTTTCAATATATTAGTTCCTTGATTTGGAAAAAGAGAATGGTTTAGTCAATTAGAAAGGATAAAGTATTTGAAGCTTTTCCAAAAGCAAGAGAAGAATTTATAATCAAACCACCATGTAAATTATGTCCACTATAAAAAAGAAACGAGTATATAAAAATTATTAAAAAAAAGACATTTTTCGTGAAACATATTTTTTTAATCATTAATGATTTAAGAATAGTGATGATAGGCCGAAACGGGTTGAAAAATATTCTTAAGATATCTCGGTGAACTCGTGTACGTCTGAGTTAGACACCCGTCCTCCCCGGTAACTTGGACAGTGAAAACGACTTCATATATTTACCCGTCCAAATGAATTAATAAAAATGCAACGTATTTGACACATCCATTTTGTTGTCTATCAGATTTTTTTTCTTTTAAGCGAGTATTCATCAGTTTTTGGTAATGTGTACAGAAGATACTAGGTTCTGAGACAATGAGATATATAACAGGAAAAATGTTACACAACAAGGTAAAATATAGTGCTCGAGAAAATGATAATAGACACATTAGAATCGAAGTTATTATCGTTTTCTAGCAAAAAAATAATTTAATTTACTGGTATCTTAGACATTATTGTTTGATCATAGCAATTTTTAGCAGCTATTATGATTCATTAGAAAAATGAGAACCACCCAAAAGTTAAGAAGATATTCTTGCTAAAATATACAACGCCTAATGACTTTCTCTCTCCTATAATTAATTCTCCCGCCAAATTTCCACTATCAAAATTATGATTTTTTCTTACATTTAGCTCCTTGTAGTGCATAATTCTAAATTCTAAACCGATCATTAGATTTAGCGTTTCATTCTACACAACCTGATATAATTTTTCCCAATTTTCACTGTATAATTGAATTCAATAATTTTTGGCGCCAAAATTCAAAGTCATTCAAATTCTACGGAATTTGTGGATATTTTAGTTTAATTGAATGTCTATATAGTTTTAAGCATGTCGAATAAAAAGAAATCAGACAAAATACAAATAAGGGTTTCGCTAAAGTTCAATGATCATGTGGTGGAAAATTTAAGCAAAAAACGCAAAGAAGATAGTGCTGAGATAACAGAGGATGGAAATAGGGCTGTGAATTTGGGGGAAAACGGATCCGTTGAGGAGACAGTTGTGAATAAGGAAGGTGAAGTAATTGGTGAAAGTTAGAAGAATAAGAATGGTGAAATTTCAACTGATGGAGGTTGTGTAAGGGATAAGGTGGAAGATGCAGTGAATAAAGTGCAAACAGGGAATACTGGTTCAATTGATACACCTAATCATACTGAAATTGTTATGTCTATTAGTGATAATGAGATTAACTGTGATAATGGTGCTGATAGTAGTGTTAAGAATAAGAATGATGAATCAAATCATAAGGAGAATTACTCTTATGCTAAGATGCTCAAAAATGATGTATCCAATATTAATAAGGAATTGGCATACATTACCCCTAGTGTGAATAAGGATGGTGAGGAAACTGTTGTATTTGATGAGGAAATTATGTAGAAAGGTAGTATTAAATGGATATTTACAATTTATGGTTATTTTGTGGGACAAAACATTGGAATTCATGAATTAAGACATCATATCAGGAGAATGTGGAGTAGATTTGGACTTAAGGAAGTGATTGAAAATGGAAATGGTAAGAACCTATTCAAGTATAAAGATGAGAAAGGCATAAATCAGGTATTGAGTCAAGGACCATGGATGGTGAATAGTAGACCATTATCTGTTCAACAATGGGACCCTAATATTGATAAGCTAAAAATAGAACAAGTGAAGTTGCCAATTTGGGTAAGACTGCTAAAAGTACCAATGGATCAAGTTACAGCTATAGCTAGTAGCTTAGGAAAACCAAAGGTTATGGATCAAGTTACAGCTAGTATGTGTCAGTTTGGTGTAGGAAAAACTAACTATGCAAGGGTATAGTAGAAGTTGATGCAATGAAAGAGTTGAAGTCCATAGTCAAAATTGAATACATTGATAAGAATAAAAAAGTGTTAGAGGATCAAAGGAGTCCCAGGTAGAATAGGACTGGAAACCTGAGAGATGCAGTCACTGTAAATTTTTTGGACATGATTTTGAGAAATGCAATATTAGGCCTAGGACTGAAATGGAAATCAAAGAAAAAGCTGCTACTGAGAAAAGGCATTGAAAGCAAAAAATGATGTACAAACTGAAGAATTTGTAGCTATGCAGAATAGGAAACGAAATATGATGCAACAAAAGAAAAACTAACAAAACATGAATTATAGACCACAATTTCAAACAAAAGAGTATATGTTAGGATTTAGTAAATCCAGTTATTAAATAGTCGGTCACATCAAGTATATGTAATCGTTAGAAAGCTCGTAGTCGTAGTTATTATATGTTAAGTAGTATTTAGTTAAGTAACACCGTGGAGGACCGACGGGTCTTTACCCACTGTATGCCTGATCCACAGCCCGTAGGTGGCGATTTGTGTAAGACTATAAATACTCTCTACCTCCCAAGGTAGAGAGTTGGAGCTCATAATAATACTTTCATTTTCTCTCACTAAGTTCCCAAACCTCTAACTCTTTCTCTCTCTAAAACCTTGAATTATACTCCCCACTTAATCATGTTATGATGTGTTTGGGAAATCCAATATGTTACAAATGGTATCAAGAGCCATGGTTTGATCATCTCTCTTACTTATCCTTGGATTTCTAGTGGTTTTATATGGCTTTTGAGTTTGAAAAAGTTTTGTGGTTTTTTGCATCATTTGGATCATATCTTGTGTTAAAGTTTGAATTTTGAGTGTACTTTTGTGTTTTGAATCATGGTAAGTGCTTAGGTTTGGATTTGGAAAGCTTGAATCACTGTGGTTGAGCTTGTTTTAGATTGAAAAGTGTGTTTTTGAAGTTTTTCAAGGTAGCGACTTGAGTCTCGTTGTGAATTTCTTGGTAGCGACTTGCTTCAGTAATTTCTAGCGAGTTGTAGTGTTAGTCGTAGCGACTTGAGCTTAGCAACTTGTCTATTGAGACAAGCCGACAAACAGTACAAGTTAGTGGATTCTCCACTACGGCTAGCGACTTGCTTTCATTACTTCTAGCGACTTGTACTTATTGTTCTCAGCGACTTGATCTTAGCGACTTGGATACTTAGCGAGTAGCTCTTTAGCGACTTGTATTCTTAGCGATTTGGTTCGTTAGCGACTTGTGTTCAACGACTTGGATTTTAGCGACTTGTGCTTAGCGACTTGATTCACATCGACTTGAGGATTAGCGAGTTGCTACTTAGCGACTTGGTTCAAGGATTATACCGACTTGGTAAATACTTGTTTCTAATACGGTTTTCTCTTGATTTAGTAAAATCCCGTGAAAGAATCTATTTCCCGGTTTAATCACAGAGTTATAAAATCCCGTGAAATCTGTAAACATGTCTACCAATGTGCCTACAATCATCTCTACTATAGCCGAGGACGCTCAAGCAACCGGTTCGACACTCGTCCACCAATGCTTGATGTGAATCGACTATGACTCATGGGCTCAACGAATTAGGTTGTATTGTCCGGGTAAGGATAATGGAGTTAACATTCTCAAGTCAATTGATGAAGGACCATATCAGTTGAGACAACCAGAGACATACTAGACATCTGCCGCAGATGGCTCGGTGATATTAGGACCGGATGACCTAAAATGTATGATGAACTCACTAATAAGGAGAAGAAGAGATAGGATGCGACATCATGGCTTCTAACATCATACTTTAGGGTTTACCTAAAGACATTTACAAGTCGATCAATCACAACACCAAGCTAAGGCGCTTTGGGACAATGTAAAATGTTAATCTTGGGTTCGAACTAACCAAGGAAGATGATAATCTTAACTATATGATGAATTTGAGCACTTTAAGATGAAGCCGTAAGAAAGTGTCTATGAGTATTACGTGAGATTCCACAAGCTTGTGAATGATATGAGGAATATCAAAATGACCATGCCAAATATTCAATTTGAATTCAAAGTTTGTGAACAACATGAACCCGAATGGCATAAGTTTGTCACCTCCGTGAAGCTACCCAAAGGATTGAAGAACACCAACTATGAGCAACTTTATGCATTCCTTCTTCAGAATGAGAGACATGCTATGTTTGAAAGAATGATTCTTGGACAGTTCAAAACTAAACAGGGAGAAACAAGTTCATCAAATGATTCAACAACCTTTTACACCAATGTTGGAATTACTACCAAAGCTTCTGAAGTCATACCTACGATAATGGAAATCACAAACTCATTCCCGATCCAAGTTTCAAGCAACTTGATGCCAATGCAGTCATGGAACACTTTATCAATCAACTGGCTCTTATGGTTAAACAAAACTTAACCTTCACTCCACATACTAACAGTCTTCACACTAACAATGAAATCAGGAGTGCATCCAATCTACACAATCATGTTGTTGTCAGAGATGGAAAGGTTATGGTGCATTCAGCTCAAGGAAGACAGTATGAACAGGGAAGAGGAGGAGTAGGTGGAGGTTATGTTGCAAATCAGAATCGGGGAAGGAATGGAAATCAAGGTCAAGCTAAGCCAATTAAGTGCTACAATTGTGGTGGTGATGGACACATAGAAAGGAACTGCACTTCTCCAAAACGCCTAAAATGCGAGTACTTCAAAGACAAGATGCTACCGGTGCAAGCTCGTGATAATGGAGTCGTTTTGGATGAAGAGGAATTATCGCTTCTTGCTAAGGGTAATGCCAAGACATATGATGCGATGTGGATGAGCATCCAATTCGTGAGATAGGTCATAATCATCGAATGCCTTTCAAGTTGCGGATCGTGATGCATACGACTCGGCGCCGATGATGAACCCATCGCATGATAATTTTCATGGCAAGCATTTCTCCAATGGTCTCTCCAAAGGTCTCATCATCACAGCAAGCTGGTCCATCCAAAGAATCAATCATCTCAGAGGTATTAAAACTATATGATGATGTTGATCTACAAAATATACATGATAAAGTGCAATCACAGGAAACTTGCGACTCAGATATTGCTAATATGGGTAATAATAATATTGTCCCATATGATCAATATGTGATTCAAAGTGAGAATGTGATTGAACCAAGTGATATATCTTCTGCAATCAATGATGACTATGTTTTTGATGAATACACCGCACATGTGCCTCGATGATTCTCGTTATCTCGAATCAATGCCTATAAAGAACAAGTTGCTATTTATGAACAGCGCCAAGTTTGAGTTAACTACCCGTGAATGAAATGGATGACCAAATGCGATAATTATTAGAAAAGTAATTTTAGAGAAGAAGTGTTAAAACAAGAGTTAAACTCCTTACAAGAAAAGCTTTCTAAAATTAAGCAAAAGAAAGAGTCGCAAGATAATGTTAAAGTGCTTAAACAAGAATTTAGTGCTAAGGAATCAAAACTTTGAATGATTTTTCTAATGTAAAACTTTGAAAACAAGCTTGAAAATAAGTTGTACGAACAAGGGAATACCATTCAGACTGCTCACATGATCACTAAGCATAGAGTTCTCAGTGATAAGCATAGTATTCCCATTGTAGAGAAACCTAATCCTGAGTATGGTAAGATAGCAAAAGCTGCTCAAAATGTGATCTATGATGGTAATGAAATCCTTAAGCCTAGACAGAAACCTAGTTGCGCTGAGTGCACTGAGGAAGATAAGAAATCAGATGAAGTCACTAGGGAGAAAATGAATAAGAAGCTAGAAGATCCTGAGTGTAAAATGAATAATATAACGATCAAACCCCATGATTACACTAAAGAAAATTGGATATCCTTAAACATGTTTAAGCCTCGACTCTATTAACCCCCGAACAAGTGTTCGGAAAAGGATATGGATATGCAAAAGTCAAAATCTTGTTGAAAAGAATCCCCTTATAGGAAATTGCCTCAAGCAACTGTGTATCCTCCTAATACACCAATGCATTTAGTTCCTAGATCTATTGCCACTAATAGCAAGACCTTAATCAGCATGTATGTTGTTTATCAGCTATTTGTTGATTTTGAGAAAACATGTAAGAAGAGAATCACACCTACAGGGATAACTGAGGGGGAAAGGGGTTTTGAGCTAACTAAAGAATGTTATTTAACTGAGTTCATGCCTTTCTTTAAACAATTAAAAGGTCAATTTGAGAGTCTTCAAAAAGGAATAAGTTCTTATATTAAAGAAATGGAAAAGGAATTTGATGCAATGATTGTTGAGGTCAATGATTATGAACAGGAACTCAAATATAATGAAGTTGAAAGGAAGAACTTGCATATCTTAAATGAGAATTTGATTTCGAGTTGTGTTGCTCAAGATGTGTTTTATATCACATACTAAGCACTCTATTATCGCTTCGATTTCATGAATTATCTATTGCATTGAAAGTTTCCCATGATCGTGTCATTGAGCTTGAAACAAAACTCGTAACTAAATGAGAAAATTGATCGGGATGATCACGATAATTTGGTAAAACATCTCTCTAAACTAGAAGTTGAACATTTTGATTTGCAACTAAAATATCAACATCTTAAAGAAAATGTCAAAACCTCAAATATCAAGACATCCTCAGATGTTCCAGAGTTTGATGCAGTTTTTCAGATAAACAAACGTGACGAACAGATTCAAGCTCATTGAAACCCCAAATTTCACAATTAAAGGGTGAAAAGAACAATGTGACTGGCTCCCAAATGCCTCCTCCTTTAGATTCTCAGTATTCTCAAACTTTTCATCTTCAAAACTTGGTTAATGTTTTACAAAAGGAAAACGAGGGTTTTCTAGAAGAAAATGAAAAAGTTAAACGACACTTTAAAGGGTTATATGATTCAATGAAAGTCACTCGTGACAAGAACAATGAAAAAATAATGTCTTTACAAAAGGAAATTGAGAATCTGAGGAGTCAAGAAAAAGGGATACTGCCACTTGTCTTTAATGAGAATGTTGCATCAAAGTCATCCTCATATTGCAAATATACTGTGACTGTTAAATACATTCCTCCTCATCTTAGGAATAATGAACTTGTGTTTCATAACTACTTTGCTCACCTTAAGGATAGTCTAGAATGTCTCCGTGAGATTGTGGAAGAGGATTTCATAAATAAGCCTCTTGATAGAGAAATTAGGTTTGCTTGCATTTAGGCCAAACGATCTCAAGAGCTGCTAGAATGTTTAATAGCAACATGTCCTAAATCCTTAGGTGCGAAATATAAAGCTGTGATGCCTTGTTCTATGCCTAGTGCCAAGCATACAAACCATTCTATGCCCAGTTTTAAGAAAGTAAACACTAATGTGCCTTCAAATAGTTCAGATCCATGCACGTCTAGTTCAGGAATGCAAAAAGTAGATCAACCAACTAATGTTCCCATAATTCCCTCTACAGGAGTAATTAGTGACATAAAAGCAAGCGGGTCAAAGCCTCCAGCAATACCAAGCAAGATAGGACCTCGAGAGCTAAGAATGTGCATTGGAAGAGTAGAAGATCACCATAGGAATATTAAGTTTGAGTTGAATAAAACAAATCGTGTTGATTCTAGTATTACCTATAAGCGCATCGTAATTAATTCAATTACGCTACTATCTCGCAAACCATGTACCGATGATTGCTTGAATTACATACTAATCATGAATGTGGTGTGAATGATTTGATTAATGTCGTTAAATGCCCTGTTAAAATTGTTAATGTTAAAAATCAAGCTAAGAAGGCTAAAAGGCAAAGGCGAAAGAAAGTTAGAAAACAAAGGAAACCCACAGGAGAAAATTCAAGAATATAGGTTATCAATGGATACCCACCGCCATAAGGTTAATGAGTTTTTCCCTAAATTTGCTAAGTCAATGCCCACTAGAAAATGGATGCCTCACCGGTAGAACTATTCCTTAAGAAGTGAACATACTTGAATAGGTCAAATACGGACACTAGCCCGCATCTACTTCTAATGATTCCATTGTTTCTACTTCGATGCGGGTGTTCCAATCATCGTTATTAACCAAGTGGAACCCATTATTGCATGGGGTTCCCAATTATCCAGCTTATCCATTCTTGTCTGTGTTCAACCGCAGATCGCTCAAATCGCTCGTGGTACTTGACTCAGCCGCTCCAAGCATATGACCGGAGATCGCCGTGGCTCATGAACTTCGTGAGTAAATTCATAGGGACCGTTAGATTCGTGAACCACCATTTTGGTGCTATTATGGGTTATGGAGACTATGTTGTTGGCAAAAGTGTAATCTCCGTGGTATATTATGTTGAAGGTCTTGGTCATAACTTGTTTTCTCGCTGGTCAATTCGTGATTCCAATCTAGAAGTGGCTTTTAGAAAACATACTTGTTTCGTTAGAGAACTTGATGGTGTGGAATTGTTAAGAGGAACTTGTGGTTCAAATCTATACACTATCTCTATCGAAGACATGATGAAGTCTTCTCAACTCGCTTGATGTCAAAGGCTTCAAAACAAAGTCATGGTTATGGCATCGCTGCCTCAATCACTTGAACTTCGCACCATTAATAACCTTTCCGTAAAGGATCTTGTCGAGGCTTACCCATATTAAAATATGAAAAGATCATCTTTGTTCACCTTGCCAATTGGGAAAAAGCACGAAATATGCCCACAAACCAAAACCCACAAACTCAAGAATAGAAGTTCTTCATACCCTTCATATGGATCCAATGGGACCAATGAGAGTGCAAACGATAAATGGGAAGAAATACATTCTAATAGTTGTTGATGACTACTCTCGATTTACTTGGGTAAAGTTTTGAGGACAAAGTATGAAACTCGATGTCATCATCAAACTTATCAAACAACTTCAAGTTCGACTCAACAATATTGTTAGAATTGTTCGAATGCATAATGGCACGTAGTTTGTTAACAAAGACTTAATTCGCTTTTATGAAAGTGTTGGAATCACCATCAAAGAAGTGTTCCACGAACTCCTCAATGTAATGGTGTAGTTGAAAGACTAAATCGAACTCATGTGGAAGCCGCAAGAACAATGCTAATTTATTCAAAGGTTCCAATGTTTCTATGGGTCAAGCCATTGCCACCGCTACACACAAAATCGCTCCCTAATACACACCTCTTGATAAGGTTTTAAATGTACATTTTGAGGGTCGTTTAAGCCCTTATTTGATGACTTTTGTATCCGTTATTACTTAATATCGCCTTTTCACTTTTAGGTCTCTTGAAGGCAAATTGTCGGAATGGCACTTATTTGGACGAAAAGGCGCGGATATACGAAGAAAATGGCCAAAGTCAAGAATCGAGACACTCAAGTCACCGAAATACAAGGGACGGCGTCAGTGTTAATTATGACGCCGTCGAGCACTTCTGTGACGGCCAAGAGCCAAATTGCTTATTTTCAAGTGACGGTGTCGGGCTTTAAAAGAGTAGGCTATCGCAACTCGGACGGCCTAGATTTGATCCGACGCGGCCGAGATCGGGGGGACGGCGTCACAAGCATAAGGTGACGCCGCAAGACTAGCGCCAAGACGAAACCCTAACGACGGCGACCCGACGCGCCACAAATCATAAGGTGACGCCGTCGCGATTGTAATCTTATATATAGAATCCGAATTTTTAGTTTTAGTGTGTAGTCTTTTGGAGTAAAACCTAAACCGAACCAAGGTCGTCTTGTACAAGATTTTAGGGTTCTAAACCCTATCTTACCACAAGATAAGTGTTTTACTTCATTAATTCAATTATGTCTTTAATTACTTGTGTGTATGCTTGCTTGTTCTCCATGTCCGGCTAATTTACTTGTGTGTTTGCTTAGGGAATATGAAACTTACCTATTGAATATTGATTGGCTGTCTCTTATCTTAATTGTTAATGATCTAGTAATGCGATAGGTCATTCGCTGTGTAGTTAATGCTTGATTAATCTTTGTGAACCTTAGACTATAACACCTAGAGTAGTTGTAGGCTAAACCATCCAAAGAGTACCTTGGAGTTAGAGTTTATAATTCCTAGATATTTTGTAGACGAGACCCTTTGGTAGTTTCAAAGAGTTAGGGACAAACGCATACCCTACGACTTTAGACACACAACGCGATTAAGAATAAGGACGTGACAATTCAACCATCAATAGGAGATAATTAAGGAGTAATAAAACCTAAGTGCACACATCTTTAAACCATCATACGAGCACACAATAATTAGACATATACTACATACACCTTAGATTAGAAAATTAGACAAGTAGAGTAATCGGTAGAAATACCAACCCCCAAATCCAAACCCCGAGATTCATACCTTTCCTTTCCTTAAAAATATAAAAAGATAAAAAAAAATAATCTTCCTCAACCCCAACCTTAGCGTAGTAACTTCTCACTAGCATTACTATTCCCCTAGAGAATGATATCAATACCCGTGGCTTACCCTAATACTACACTACAACGATTAGGTTCACTTGCTCGAAGAAAAGGAAGTTCCTTTGACCCCGAACGACGCGTTTAGCGTTATCAAGTTTTTGGCGCCGCTGCCGGGGAATAGAATAGCTAGTTAGTAGTCCACCTCGTTTAGGTTTCTTTGCTTGATTCTTATCAAGTAAATTTTTCTCATTTTTAGCTTCCTCGTAGTCTATCCCCCTTCTTCGTGACCTTTGTTCGTAATCCCATCACTTTTCATCATGAAAGGTGATAACCAACCACCATTCATCAACCTACCACCAAATGACCCGCCAAGAGCCCGTACTTTGGTGAAAAATTGATGCGCCCCAACAATCAAGCTTTATCACACAAGCCTGCCACTTGTGAATGGCAGACCGTAACAAGCTTAAAACGGCTCAGGAACGAACTCAATGAAGATCTGGGGAGTATAGTGTTTCCCCGGGTCGTTATGTCCCAGCGAGCTATGCGATGAATTATCAAACGTAAAGTGATCGGGAAATTTGAATAGAAAAGGGATTTGTGAATATGATTATAACTACAGAAAAAGCCAACAAATTAAAACGGCTTAAATGCAAATTAAAGGAAATTAAAAAGATAAAATCTATTAAATAAACACTATCACTATATTTAAAATGATGTTTTTGTTTTTATGTTTTTAGAAAACTGAAATTAAAATCTACGTGACGTACAAATTAAAAAGTGAAACTTAATCAATATTAACCCTAAAAATATGAAAATGATATTTTTACAAACCTAATGATAAAAGAAAATTTGTAGAAAAAGAAAATTAATTTTATAACTATTTAATTAATTATTATTAATAAAAAACTATTTTTAACTATTTAATAATTACCTAAAATACAAGAAAATAGGAAATAAAGCTAGAAAAATAAAATTGTGAATTGGAAAAGTCTAAAATATCAAAATAGAATTTTCAAAACTATTTTTATATTTTTCTGATTATTTTTCTATTTTTTATGAATTTTAAACTATTAAAAACTAATTAAATTCCTAAAAATTACAAAATAAACTATGAAAAATCTGGAAAAATTACTTTTTTTACTTTATATTTATCTAAACTTAAGAAAATTGAAAAATTATTTTTTTGAACCTTTTCTGAATTTTTTGTATTAAAAGCTATTTAAAAATGCTTAAAAACTAATTTAAATTAAGAAAAATAGCAAACAAGCTTGGAAAAATCTGAAAATTTCAGGAAAAGTCTAAAATAATATTAGGAATATAAGAAAAATGGAAAAACAGGTGCTTATGTGTGGAATAATGGAACTGATGTGCAAAGGCTTATTGAAATAAGCACTTGATTAAGCAAATGGAATCCAAAGGCTACCAAACTGATAATGAAGCTTAAATATGCTAAAAGAACTAAAATGCAACAGGAATCAACAAGCTAATACCACAGAATTGCAATCAAGCACAGATTTGATGTTTGGAGTTTAGAAGCTAAAACACAGGTTTGGGTACCAACTTTGGACACAAGCACATGCTACAATTGAAGCTAAAACTGAAAACTATAAATTGGAACCTATCCTAGACCTGGATGAGATCAAGTGCACCAAAATTCAGACCTTGGGAAGCTCTTATGAGCCCTGTGCACAAGCTGCAAGAACTGAGAAACTCAGCTTATGCTGAACATCTGTGAGCAGGGCACTTGACACCCAAAAGAGAAGCTTGTTTGAAGCTTATAAAAAATTTATAAAATTATGCTAAAATGGTGATAAGGAAGAACACCAACTGAAGTTTTTAGAATGCCAAGTGTCATTGAAAATGGCTAAAAAATGAAACCATGAAAAATCCTTGTAGTTGGCCTTAAAACAGGTTTTTCACCTTTTGACTTTTGAAGTAAAAATGAAACTTTGACCTTTTTGAGTTTTGATTCAAATTTAAGGACTGATCTTGGTTATTTATGATGAAATGAAGTTACAAAAAGCTTTGTTTATGGATTTTGAACATACAACAACTGATTAGATTTCATAAATCACAATGCATAAGTTTTTTAAGATAGATTAGGATGAGTTTTGACTTTGGTGATGTGTAGGTACCAAACTATGACCAAAATGAGTCTATATGAGCTAAGTAAACTTAAAGCAACAAGATTTATACAATGAACAAGCCCCGAACACACCGGTTCAAGAATTCCAAACACCCTTAATCACTGCTTTGAAAATGAAACTGAGACTAAACCACGACCAAACTTGTATCGTTGATCAAACTACATTCTTATATCCTAAATACAACTTTTAAATGAATAGAACCAGTTTAACTACAAATTAAGATAATGCAAGAAAACTTGAAATTCACTTACAAAGGGTCCTAGCCACTATGGCTTGAAACAATGAGCCCAAGGATCACTAACCTATCCAAACCCCTACCCTAGCTCAATATCAACCCAATTCCATGGCTGCTTCACCCATTGACCAAATGCATTTCCATTTTAGCCCATATTGACTTTTGTTGACCACTATCTAAAATAGCTAGAAACTTGAGTGCAAGCTTTCAAAAAGTTATGAGAAGCTTGCAAAAGCTTATTGAAACTGATAAACAAGATATATGAAGCTTGGGTTTGTTAAATGAAACTTAAGTTTTTTAACAGTAAGCATACAAACATGAAATTCAATGAAACTTAGAATTGATGATTAAAACTTGAATAATCTGAAAATGTAACTTGAGTTTGATACTTAGGAACAAAATATTACAACTTTTGAGTTAAACTAATACATTAATAATTAAAACGACATAAGAGAATTTTTAAACTAAAAATCTACTCCCTTGCTTGCTTCTCTTTTCTTCCTTTTATACCCAATGTCTTTCTATCTCTCTTCTGATTTGATCCCACCATTTCTTAGCCATTGGATGGCTTTAAAATTCATCTTGGCCATTCAATTGAGTTTTGGCGCCAAAAAGGAGTAACAACTGGATAGGTTGAGTGAGGGGGAGGGAAGTTGCATTAAATGAAGTTTGGAGGTTAGCTAAGGTGGGGGGAACAGGTTTGAGTGGAGTTGAGGAGGGGATGGGAGGGTAGTGTGTTTGCAGGTTAGCAGTTGAGAGGGTGACTTTTGGCGCCATGGGTGGTGTTTGACCAAGCATTTGACCAGAGGAGTATTAATAATCAAGGGGTCAAAATGGTTAGATGACAGGGGTCCAAAATTAGGCGGGTCCAAATGGTTTGACAAGGGCTTAAATGACAAGGACCATTGTTGCCATTTCTGAAATTTAAGGGACCTAAACTGCCAATTCATCAAACTTGTTTCAAGGGCTGAAAATGACAATCTTCCATACTACAAGGACCAAACTTGACATTCTCCATTTTCCAAGGGCCATTTTTGACATTTTTCAAACTTGAGGGACCAAAGTTGTAATTTTACAGATTTTAACTTTGAAGGGTTTGTTTTAACAAATTTTGAATCCCATGGACCTTAAATGACATTTTTCTTTATTTTGATATACGTGGACTGCTTTTGACAAATTTTGAAACTGGGGACTAAACCGCCAATTTTGCAAACTTGATACGTTTTCATCCGATTTTGATATTTTGCATTTAAAACACATAAAACACTTATTTGTGATATTTTGATCATTTTGATGTGTTTCGAGTGTTTTCGATGATTTTGCGCTTATTTTGTACAAAATGATGAGTATTTACACACTCATCAATCCCCACATCGAGATATTGCTAGTCCCTAGCAATGATTTGAGAAAACATAATGGATTTTAATCTCTTTACCAAAAGCCATTACTCGAGTAGCCAAATGTTTCAGCTCAAGTAAGAACCATGGTACACCGATAACCATGTGATTTTGAGCAAACCACCGCCTTCAACGGATTTGATTTGTCTTTACCGTGCCGCTTGCTCGGACTAGCCAACTCTTAGATAAATTATCAATATTATCTTTGGTGAGCCGATTACCAATTATGGTTTTTCCATCGCCTTTACCACAAGCCATAATCTTGCGGCTAGCCAACTCTTCACTTTTAGGATATGGTGAATGAATACCATACAATTTTGGGCAAATTGCAAGCCATATAAACGGATTTGATATATCTTTACCAAGAGCCGCTTGCTCATGGATTAGCCAATCCTTTTGTTTATCAAACATGGCGGATCGATAACCAATCGAGTAAGTGAAAACACTTACTCCAAAAAAAAAAAAATTGGCCAAAACGGGAATTGGTATAATTATGTGATAAAATTCGTGAGAATTCCCACCCACACTTAGAAATGAATATTGCCCTCAATATTCAAAGTACCGCGGTTATGCCAAACAAAGAACGTAAAAGGGAAATACTACGCCATTATTTAGAAAGATTTTTTTTTTTTTTTTTTTAATGTTTATATACAACATGTGGGCAACCCCCACACTAGGGTGGTAGAAAGATAGAAAGAAGGCGAAATATGGGTGAAAACCCATATGGCATGCTATTGTTTTTGATTCCCGAGTCGCTAGCTTGACTCGACCCAATTCATTTGTTCATGGGGAAAGTAACGTGAAAACCAATCTCGATCGGACTTTCGCTCACAATGTTAATGAACATATGAACATCGAAAGTTCCACACCGACGAGATATAACCGCGGTATTGTTAATAGTAGAAACTATAAGGGATGATACGGGGTCAAAGATGGTGTCCTCATTCCGAAATAGAAAAGGAAAGAGCAACCACACCATCTGTGAAGAATGGAATAAAGACATACATGAGAATGCAAGTCCATTCCTCAAGAGAGAAGCAAATCACCGCTTTGACATCTTTAAGCTTAAACTTGAAGCTTAGATGGTGATTGTCAAGAAGATGTCCGGGAGGAGGGTGGGAAACGGTTCTTCAATCAACAGACTTTCCAAAAAGGATGTCTCCTCCTGATCAAAGTAAGTGTTATCAATTCCGTTGGAATTGACTCATCACTAAGAAATGCATCGACTTCATTCCAAAGTTGTCATCTTCCTCATCGAGAGTGAGAGAAGGGATGGAAGAGTCGGAATAAGACTAGAAGATGATGGATCATTTTGAGCAATTCATCAATGGGAAAATGTCTCCCATTGGATCACAAACATCATCATCCAACTCGATGAATCAAGAGAGTTTGGTTTCATCCACGTACTTAACAAACTCGATGCGACAAACCGATTCCGGAGGTGGGACAAGTGGTGTGCTCTTAGAGCTAGCAGCTTCCACCACTCCGATGAAGTCTCCGATTCTAGATCGTCATCATCATCAAGAACACTCTTGACTTCCCCGGTACAACTTTCAAACCATTTGTTTGAACCAGGTAATTTTCAAAGCTTTGAGCTCAAGACGCTTTTGAAAACTCCTCTTAACCGTGAAGTTTGAGAGTGTTGCATTGAATCTTCGGATCTTTGATCAATTGTGGCAACACTGCTTGTACAGAGGTTTGGAGTTCGTTGATATTCAATGCGAGCTCTTCGTTGTCAACCCGTATGGTCAACTCTTCAAAGAAACACATCAATCGAGCACGACTGCTCTTAAGAAAGCTCTCCCAAGATAAGGGAACTCTAGGATCTGCATCAAGTCTACTACAACAAAGTCGAGGAAAGTGAAACTTTCCCACTTTCATCATGACATCCCCGGCTATCCCAAGTGGACGAGTTACAGACGGTCCGCTAGCTCGAGTGTCATACGAGTGGATGAAAGTTCGTGAATAGACGCTTCTTCCATACTAAGAGTGGCATGAGGTTAATGCTAGCGCCAAGATCGCCAAGGCGAGCATTGAAACATCCCCAAGAAATCATACGGATTAAAACCGCCGTGGTCTTCAAGCTTTTCGAAGCTTATTAAGAATGGTCACGAGCATTGCTCATTGAGAGGAGTTTTAGCCAACTCGATAGCTTATCTTTGTTGGTGAGTAAGCCTTTAAGCGTGGATGCAAATTTAGGCATTAGAACGAGAGCATCAACGAAGCTTATATCAAAGTGAAGCTCATTGAAGATTTGGAAAAATTTTCCATTTGCTCTTTGTTTTGTCTTTGAGCTTCTCATCATTCATTCTTGATGGGTAAGGAAGTCGACTAGACTTTGAGCCGGGATGGAAGTGTTTTCGCTCAAGATTTTCTTCGAACAACGGGTTCCGGACTTAAAGCTTGACCACCGGGTGGGACGTGCGCGTACTCTTGGGCTTGAATAATGCACCTTGTCCGTTGTCTCCTTGGTAACTTGACTCAATGCCACAGGAGGATGGGGCATAGGAGTCGAGGGTCCATTGTGCGCCTTACCACTACGAGTGGTGACGGCTTTCAACTCGGCATTGGGATTAGGTATAGTATTGTTCGGGAGTCCTCCGTAAGATGATGGAGCTTTGTTCATATTCATGTTCATGAAACCGCTCATCATATTCTTTAACTCATTTGTCTCGCCGAGACATTGTGGTATCAATTTCCTTTTAAGCTCAACTCTCATGTTATTGATCCGAGTTTGCATAGAACGATGTTTGACTCACCATTTTCATGAAGTCATTTGGCATGGGAGCTTGAGGAGGTTGTTGATAACTTTGATGATTAGGAGCTTGATATGGTTGAGGTTGGTTGAAATTGTTCCGCTTTTGATTGAAATTTTGAGAGTTATTGAAATTTTGTCCTTGATTCGAACGAAGCGATTTTGATTGCCATGGTTTTGCACGGAGGAAAACCAGTGGTGTCATACCGCTAGGTGCACGGTAGTGAGGATCACCGTGGTCGGTATTGATTGTGGTTTACCGCTACGGAGCTTGGTAAAAGGAAGCATCGGTTGCTTGACAATCATAATACGCATGTGGACCACTACAAGTTTCACACACCTTGTTTACGGCTTTGACCGGTTCAGCTTATGAATTTCGCTTTTGATTTCTTTAACATCCTTAATCATACAACGGATAGCATCCGTTAGAGCAATTATCGAGCCGCTAACTCGTAAGAGTTACCGGATGAAGAAGCGAAGGAGGTTAGGAGTATTGACTTTGTTGCAGAAATAGGAACTTTTGATTTTGCTCGCAAATCTCAATCACATCTTTAGGTCTACGATTCAAGATATTGTCGCGCGCCGCATTCAAGGAATCTTGATCGCTTCCTGCTCAACCCATTGTAAAAGATATTGACTTGTTGAAGCTCCGTGAATTCATGATGGGGCATTTCGAGGAGATCTTTGAATCTCTCCCACGCCTCTCAAAGTTTTCATCGAAATTTTGACGAAATCCGTAAATTTCATTTTAAGATTAGTCGCCTTTGATGGAGGAAAGAAATAATTCACAAACTTTTGAACAAGATCCTCCCAAGTTTCGATAGATCGAGGGGTTCTTTTTCCACCAAACCGGCCGTCCCTCAAGAGAGAATGGAAAAGCATCAACTTGATGACTTTTGTGGTACATCCTTGAAATTGATAGTTGAAGTCAACTTGTTAAACCAACGGATGTGTGCATACGGGTCTTCATGATCAAACCCGTGGAATTGATTTGTAGACACAAGTTGGATCAAATGTGTCTTCAATTCAAAGTGATCGAGTTGATTATCGGAAGAATAATGGCATCTCCATAACCCTCGGTGGGTGCTTGGAGCATTTCCGCCATAGTACGCTCGTCGCCATGGTGTTGCTTGAAATAGTACGAATCTCGGGTTCGACTATTTGGGCAAAGACGCTCACGAGAACGCCTTCTTGAA
Source organism: Chrysanthemum lavandulifolium (assembly GCA_022545495.1). Lineage (NCBI taxonomy): Eukaryota > Viridiplantae > Streptophyta > Magnoliopsida > Asterales > Asteraceae > Chrysanthemum > Chrysanthemum lavandulifolium. The sequence continues at coordinate 159,734,237 of CM040244.1, read as the reverse complement.
TTTCGCTAGATCACGCAAAGGGCTCAATGATCTAGAAGAACGAGTGCGCATGCACTAGAGATAACTCTAAGGAATCTCGAGTTAAGAAGAGGAATTATGAAAATCTTTCGATGAGAATGAGAATTATGAAGACGCTTTATAAAATGGGGTGAGAAGAATCTTTATGGGTTTTCCGTTTCGAAACGTCGATATCACAACAAAATCAATTAACACAAGATCGAGGCAAAACAACAGTGAACTTAACCAATAATCACAATATGAATGGCTTCTTTGAAAAAGGTACACCAATCACAAGGACACAAAGGTAAGTTTTAAATCTTTGGTTCGGGAACTTATTATGGTCGCACCCCCAGTTAGGTAGTGCACTGCCTTGGTTTGCGGTGGTAATCTTTTAAGTTGTTTATTTATTAAAGAAAACGACAAATCTTTTTGTATTTTTTTTATATTTGATACATATATAGAAACAAAAGCAAAATATTTTTGTGTTTTATACGTTTTTGGCTGTTTTTGGGTTTTTGGATTTTTTTAATAAAAATATGGATATATATAGATAGATAGAAATGGATGATATGAACAAATGAGTGAGTATTCAAACAACTAATCTGCTAGACGTAAGACAATTAGCACACTCCCGCAATGGCGCCAAAATTTGATGCGCCCGAACACAAGCTTTATCACACAAGCCCGCCACTTGTGAATGGCGCACCGTAATGCTTAAAACGGCTCAGAACGAACTCAATGAAGATCCGGGAGTATAGTGTTTCCCGGTCGTTATGTCCCAAATGAGCTATGCGATGAATTATCAAACGAAAGTGATCGGAAATTTGAATAAAAGGATTTGAATATGATTATAACTACGTAAAAGCCAACAAATTAAAACGGCTTAAATGCAAATTAAAGGAAATTAAAAGATAAAATCTATTAAATAAACACTATCACTATATTTAAAATGATGTTTTTGTTTTATGTTTTAGAAAACCGAAATTAAAATCTACGCGACGCATAAATTAAAAAGTGAAACTTAATCAATATTAACCCTAAAAATATGAAAATGATATTTTTACAAACCTAATGATAAAAGAAAATTTGTAGAAAAAGAAAATTAATTTTATAACTATTTAATTAATTATTATTAATAAAAAACTATTTTTAACTATTTAATAATTACCTAAAATACAAGAAAATAGGAAATAAAGCTAGAAAAATAAAATTGTGAATTGAAAAGTCTAAAATATCAAAATAGAATTTTCAAAACTATTTTTATATTTTTCCGATTATTTTCTATTTTTATGAATTTTAAACTATTAAAACTAATTAAATTCCTAAAATTACAAAATAAACTATGAAAATCTGAAAATTACTTTTTTACTTTATATTTATCTAAACTTAAGAAAATTGAAAATTATTTTTTGAACCTTTTCGAATTTTTGTATTAAAAGCTATTTAAAATGCTTAAAAACTAATTTAAATTAAGAAAAATAGCAAACAAGCTTGGAAAAATCTGAAAATTTCGGAAAAGTCTAAAATAATATTAGGAATATAAGAAAATGGAAAACAGTGCTTATGTGTGGAAAATGGAACGATGTGCAAAGGCTTATTGAAATAAGCACTGATTAAGCAAATGGAATCCAAAGGCTACCAAACCGATAATGAAGCTTAAATATGCTAAAAGAACTAAAATGCAACAGAATCAACAAGCTAATACCACGAATTGCAATCAAGCACGATTTGATGTTTGAGTTTAGAAGCTAAAACACGTGTTTGGGTACCAACTTTGGACACAAGCACAAAGCTACAAAAGAAGCTAAACCGAAAACTTTAAATTGGAACCTATCCTAGACCTGGATGAGATCAAGTGCACCAAAATTCGCACCTTGGGAAGCTCTTATGAGCCCTATGCACAAGCCGCAAGAATCGAGAAACTCGACTTATCATAAACATCCGTGAGCAGGCACTTGACACCCAAAAGAGAAGCTTGTTTGAAGCTTATAAAAATTTATAAAATTATGCTAAAATGGTGATAAGGAAGAACACCAACCGAAGTTTTAGAATGCCAAGTGTCACCGAAAATGGCTAAAAATGAAACCATGAAAATCCTTGTAGTTGGCCTTAAAATGTGTTTTTCACCTTTGACTTTTGAAGTAAAATGAAACTTTGACCTTTTGAGTTTTGATTCAAATTTAAGGACTGATCTTGGTTATTTATGATGAAATGAAGTTACAAAAAGCTTTGTTTATGGATTTTGAACATACAACAGGTGATTAGATTTCATAAATCACAACAGACAAGTTTTTTTAAGACAGATTAGGATGAGTTTTGACTTTGGTGATGTGTAGGTACCAAACTATGACCAAAATGAGTCTATATGAGCTAAGTAAACTTAAAGCAACAAGATTTATACAATGAACAAGCCCTGAACACAGCTGGTTCAACAATTCCAAACACTCCTTAATCACTGTTTTGAAAATGAAACTGAGCTAAACCCTGACCAAACTTGTATCAGTGATCAAACTACATTCTTATATCCTAAATACAACTTTTTAAACAGAATAGAACCAGGTTTAACTACAAATTAAGATAATGCAAGAAAACTTGAAATTCACTTACAAAGGGTCCTAGCCACTATGGCTTGAAACAATGAGCCCAAGGATCACTAACCTATCCAAACCCCTACCCTAGCTCAATATCAACCCAATTCCATGGCTGCTTCACCCATTGACCAAATGCATTTCCATTTTAGCCCATATTGACTTTTGTTGACCACTATCTAAAATAGCTAGAAACTTGAGTGCAAGCTTTCAAAAAGTTATGAGAAGCTTGCAAAAGCTTATTGAAACTGATAAACAAGCTATATGAAGCTTGGGTTTGTTAAATGAAACTTAAGTTTTTTAACAGTAAGCATACAAACATGAAATTCAATGAAACTTAGAATTGATGATTAAAACTTGAATAATCTGAAAATGTAACTTGAGTTTGATACTTAGGAACAAAATATTACAACTTTTGAGTTAAACTAATACATTAATAATTAAAACGACATAAGAGAATTTTAAACTAAAATCTACTCCTTTGCTTGCTTCTCTTTCTTCCTTTTATACCCAATGTCTTTCTATCTCTTCCGATTTGATCCCACCATTTCTTAGCCATTGGATGGCTTTAAAATTCATCTTGGCCATTCAATTGAGTTTTGGCGCCAAAAGGAGTAACAACCAATTAGGTTGAGTGAGGGGGAGGGAAGTTGCATTAAATGAAGTTTGGAGGTTAGCTAAGGTGGGGGGAACAGGTTTGAGTGGAGTTGAGGAGGGGGGATGGGAGGGTAGTGTGTTTGCAGGTTAGCAGTTGAGAGGGTGACTTTTGGCGCCATGGGTGGTGTTTGACCAAGCATTTGACCAGAGGAGTATTAATAATCAAGGGGTCAAAATGGTTAGATGACAGGGGGTCCAAAATTAGGCAGGGTCCAAAATGGTTTGACAAGGGCTTAAATGACAAGGACCATTGTTGCCATTTCTGAAATTTAAGGGACCTAAACTGCCAATTCATCAAACTTGTTTCAAGGGCTGAAAATGACAATCTTCCATACTACAAGGACCAAACTTGACATTCTCCATTTTCCAAGGGCCATTTTTGACATTTTTCAAACTTGAGGGACCAAAGTTGTAATTTTACAGATTTTAACTTTGAAGGGTTTGTTTTAACAACTTTTGAATCCCATGGACCTTAAATGACATTTTTCTTTATTTTGATATACTGTGGACTGCTTTTGACAAATTTTGAAACTGGGGACTAAACCGCCAATTTTGCAAACTTGATACGTTTTTCATCCGATTTTGATATTTTGCATTTAAAACACATAAAACAATGATTTGTGATATTTTGATCATTTTGATGTGTTTCGAGTGTTTTCGATGATTTTGCGCTTATTTTGTACAAAAATGATGAGTATTTACACACTCATCAATACTCGAGACCAAGCCACCTAGGCTATAGGAACACCATTGAGCTTCCCGATCAAGCCCAAACTACGGCCCTACGATCCGACACCATCCGGTTGGTGCAAAACGGATGTGCATTCCATGGACTTCGTTCAAGATCCTAATCAACATCTTAGGGATTTCTTAAATTGTCGATTCCATCGACCTTGATGCTACTACTCGGGAGACCACGATCTGCGTCTCTTCCAATTCTCTCTACGGGACCAAGCTAGTAATTGGCTTGAGCGACTTCCCCGCCGCTCCATCTCAAGTTGGGATGATCTCACCTCTCGCTTCCTTGCTTAATTTTTCCCACCGTGGAGAACCACTAAAATTAGGAATGACATCTTGATGTTCCAACAACGCCAAGGTGAATCTCTCTGAAGCATGGACTCGATTCAAGGACTTACTTCATAAATTCCCTCATCACGGCATTGATCTTTGGCTCCAAGTCCAACTTTTCTATGATCATGTCAACTTCCCCACCAAGTGATCCATTGCCCAAGCGGCCGGTGGAAAACTTAGTGATCTCACCGTGGAAGAATCATGGGGTATAATAGAGGACCTTGCTCTCTATGACAACGAAAGTTGGAATGACCCCCGTGAGTTGCCCAAAACCGTTAAGGCAATCTCCTTGCCTCCAATTGACTCACAATCTTCCGACCGTAGGATGATCGAGCTTGAAGATCAAGTAAAATTCCTAATGAGCTCCTACAAAAATCCTAAGTCTTCACGCCATGCGAACAAAGTTTCTTCCTCGTGTGAGTCGTGTAGTGATCCTCATAACACGCCAAGACTTGCACCCGATTCCCGAACATGCTTCCGCTGACTACGCATCCTCGCAGATTAATGGAAGGGATGAAGATTCCTACAACACCCGGACCTAGGAATTTCAACGATACCCGAGAAGCTTGGAAGAGCAAGCCCGACTTCTATTGGGGGCAAACCAAAGAATTCACTTCAATGATTTCTCATGGCCCCCATCTCACGGTCCTAACCAACAAAACATTGAAGGATGTTGCAAAACCTAGTCGCATCCCAAGAAGCCCAAATAGCTAAGCTCTGGACCGCTTTAACCAACAACAAGTCGAAATGGATAAGAAGATAGATAACCTTTTGAAAGCCATGACCAATAGTGATTGAAGGTTAATGCTATCTCAACTCCCAAACTTCCGTGTAGAGATTAAGGACCCAAGTAAGTTAGCTAAGCACGCTCAATTCGTCAATACCATCGCCTTAGTGAAACCTAATAGAACAAATGACGGTTAACCATGAGATGATACTTGAGGTTAAGGAAACACCGACGAATGAAACAACCGAGGAAGTGAATGAAGTAGACAATGACTATTTCAATAAGTTTCCTACGGAAGAAGAACTGTCTCGCCACCCTCACTTAGTGTGTGACCTCCGTCACATGTATGTTAGGAAAAGCCCTAGGATCAAGTTTGGAAACCCTTGGAATCTTAACATACCATGTTGCATAGGACATCTTTTTGTGGCAAAGGCCTACATTTATCGCAAGTCCCCAATCAACATAATGACTAGCCCCTACTACAATTGGGTAATGAAGAAGCCTATTCCAACTAGGCAAGACCCCGATAATCCTAGTGTTAGTTGCAATTTTCTTGGTAGAATTAAGGGATTGCCCGTTTATGTAGGTAGTTTCACGTTTCCTACGGACTTCATAATTGTGGATGATATTAGCATGGCCATAGATCCTAGCTTGTCCCACGTTATTCTAGGAAAACCTTTCATAGAAAACACCGAGATGACTTATGATCCCTCATTAGGAATAGTGCGATTCAAGGATGAGACCGACGACATAGCTTACCAAATGCCATTTAAGATTGAGAAGTTTTCATCACTCTCTAATGATGAAAAGGAACTTAAACTGTTGGTCTATTATAGAAGTGAGGAGGATAAAAAGAAAGGAGCGGATTATGTTATGGCCAAGATTTTCAGTTTCTATAAGGATTGCTTGAACTTAGGACCGGAATATAGAAACGAGTGGGGAGAGGACAAACTCTTAGAGAGGTGTATCATAGGACACTTCTACAACATGGAACCAACCACTAGAGACCGTCATAAGGAAGGAGATGACGGTAATGAAGTTACGTAGGGGCACGACTACGAGTCTAGCTACAAGACTCATAAATAAAGAAAAGCGCTTTGTGGGAGGCAACCCATGCTTAATTGTTTGCTTGTTAGTGTCATATATCCTTTATTGATTGTTTATTCTCATGTTTAAATTTGTAAAATGCTTTATTTTGTTTTAACCTCGCCTTAATTGCATATAAAGGTATTTTACATAAAGGATAAGTGTAGGAGGATTACACACGCTTTCAAAAGAAACGTAAACATGAGAATAAAATTAATTAAAAGATATATATGTGTGTTTGTTCGAGTCAAATGCTTGTATCAAGTCATAATGGATGTTTTGCGTAAATTTTTCCAGATTCTAAAGATGTCAATTTTCCGTAATTTTTTCGTAAAATCACGGACCGCTTTTGTCGATAACCCGACGGCATCGGGATCGCAACTGACGGCGTCGGAAGGAGTAAAACAACAGATTACTTTTTGCTCGCTTTTCGAGCTACTTATAAATTTTGGAATTTTCCGTGTCTTAATTTTCCGAATTTCAGAAACATCCATTCCACAAGCATTATATCCTAGTTTAGTATAGTCTTATATATATTATTACCGCCGATTTTACGCGAAGGTTTAGTTTGTTTTCTTCAAGTATGCAGGTTTTATTTATCAAGAAGAAGAAACAAAAGATTGGAATGAGCTTTTCACGCATACATTTTCTTGGAAAGGATTTAACCACCACTTTACATGGATCCTACCGAGCTAATCAGGGGAGTATTAGTTTCTTTCGTTTTTCATTACCTTCTATTATCATAACTTTGATATTTTGGGAACATTGGGGACAATGTTCGCTTTAAGTGTAGGGAGGGAAAATAAAACGGAACTTTGAAAGTATGCTTATCCTTGATTATTTGCTTTGTCCAATTGTATTTGTGTAATAAACCATGAGAAAATGTCGGTTAGGGTAATTTTGGCACCAAATTTAAAATTTTTCATGACATATAGGAGTGGGCCATTAGTCTTAACAAAAGCGCCTCATGGATAGGAAGTTGCATGACTAGCACAAAAAACCCTTTACCACCTAAATTCCACCTAAAATGTGAGGATCGCCCTTAGATTAGTAGGAATTAAAGCATTCATCTTTAATGCTTAGTGTGTGAACCGGTAGTATATTAGATTCTAGAACTTGTTTTGTGATGCATCCCGAGATCGCTAGTAAGACTACACTTGTGTAGTTGAGAATAACTAAATGATAAGAGGCATTCGGATAACCCTTGTTTGATACCCGTAATATAATTACTTCTTCCACATCGGTTGAGTAATTCCCCCACACCTTTGCGTTGTACTCATCTTTAGTACACGATACCCCTAGTTAACCCCTCAGAGCCTATCCTTTTCGTGGTTCTCGTGATGTTTCGGTTTTACCGGAATATCAATGAAGAGCATTGTTTACACCCCACCCCCAAATGTACACCCAAATCGCCTTAGCCTACCTTGTATGCACTCACTTTTAGTGCATTATTGTTATCACACTAAACCCTTAGTTCAATTATCTGGTTGCTTGCATGAGTTGCTAAGTCGAGTCATATCCTTTGTATACAGTTTTGGGATGATTGGGACTCATGGGAAAAGTTAAAGTTTATGAAATAACTGGAAGGGAACGTTAAATTCCCTTATTTGCGTAATAACGTACTCCAAGTGTTTTGATCTTTTCAATTCGGGTCAAATTAGTGTTAGAGTAATAAAAACTCAAGTGTAGGGATGTGCCTATAAATCCCTATCATTTTTATGTTACCGTAGAGGATGGTAGAGTAAAAGTGTATGAAAAAAAAATCGAAAAGAATAGAAAAAAGAGAAAAAAAAAAAATAAAGTGTACAAAAAAAAAAAAAAAAAAAAAAAAAAAAAAAAATACTGCTACCATCCTACATCTATCCTTTAAATTTATGTTTGTTTGATTCAGTTAACTAGAGTTTAGAGTGTCGAGTCTTGGCTTAGCAACGCCATTCTTGATATGCTTGTAACATAAAGATTTTTGACTTGCCACCACTAAATAGCCTATCCCACCAAACCCTTTGTTTCCCTACCGTAAGCCTAACATTACAACCCTTTAAAGACCTCTTTGATAGTCTCTCCTAGGTGCTTACGCCAAAGCGATGGAGGTTCGATCTATTCTCAAGCCTATGGTAATCTATGTACTAGGACCGGTTTATGAGTGTTTATCTTCCATTTCCAACTTGTTATATTTCATATACACCGAGAGATGCGAGTATCCAAACACCCCATGTGAGGTGCTAGTATGTAATTTCCGTGCTTGTTATGACTTTTATGGGCTTATATGTGTTGTGGATTGTTTTAAACCAATGCTTCATGACCCCAACTTATAAATTAATTGGTTAAAATCACATTTGCTTGAGGACAAGCAAATACCAAGTGTAGGGATATTTGATAAGGTTTTAAATGTACCTTTTGAGGGTCGTTTAAGTCCTTATTTGATCACTTTTGTATCCGTTATTACTTAATATCGCCCTTTTCACTTTTAGGTCTCTTGAAGGCAAATTATGGAATGGCACTTATTTGGACGAAAAGGCGCGATATACGAAGAAAATGGCCAAAGTCAAGAATCGAGACACTCAAGTCAACGAAATACAAGGGGCGGCGTCGGTGTTAATTATGCGCGCCGAGCACTTCCGTGATGGCTCAAGAGCCAAATTGCTTATTTTCAAGTGACGGTGTCGCTTTAAAAGAGTAGGTCGTCGCAACTCGCACGGCCCAGATTTGATCCAGACGGCGCCGAGACCGAAGGGACGGCGTCACAAGCATAAGGTGACGCCATCGCAAGACTAACGTGGCCAAGACGAAACCCTAATGATGGCGACCCGGCGGCCACAAATCATAAGGTGACGCCGTCGCGATTGTAATCTTATATATAGAATCCGAATTTTTCGCTTTTAGTGTGTAGTCTTTTGGAGTAAAACCTAAACCGAACCAAGGTCGTCTTGTACAAGATTTTAGGGTTCTAAACCCTATCTTACCACAAGATAAGTGTTTTACTTCTTTAATTCAATTATGTCTTCAATTACTTGTGTGTATGCTTGCATGTTCTCCATGTCCGGCTAATTTACTTGTGTGTTTGCTTAGGGAATATTAAACTTAACTATTGAATTTTTATTGGTTGTCTCTTATCTTAATTGTTAATGATCTAGTAATGCGATAGGTCGTTCGTTGTGTAGTTAATGCTTGATTAATCTTTGTGAACCTTAGACTATAACACCTAGAGTAGTTGTAGGCTAAACCATCCAAAGAGTACCTTAGAGTTAGAGTTTATAATTCCTTGAGATTTTGTAGACGAGACCCTTTGGTAGTTTCAAAGAGTTAGGGACAAACGCATACCCTACGACTTTAGACACACAACGCGATTAAGAATAAGGACGTGACAATTCAACCATCAATAGGAGATAATTAAGGAGTAATAAAACCTAAGTGAACACATCTTTAAACCATCATACGAGCACACAATAATTAGACATAGACTACATACACCTTAGATTAGAAAATTAGACAAGTAGAGTAATCGGTAGAAATACCAACCCCCAAATCCAAACCCCGAGATTCGTACCTTTCCTTTCCTTAAAAATATAAAAAGATAAAAAAATAATCTTCCTCAACCCCAACCTTAGCGTAGTAACTTCTCACTAGCATTCCTATTCCCCTAGAGAACGATATCAATACCCGTGGCTTACCCTAATACTACACTACAACGATTAGGTTCACTGCCTAGGGTGTTATAAAACTTGCTCGAAGAAAAGGAAGTTCCTTTGACCCCGAACGACGCGTGTAGCGTTATCACCTCTCATGAAAAAACTCCATATGAACTTGTCCATAAACGAAAACCTGATCTATCCTACCTTCGTGTGTTTGGTGCTTTGTACTATCCAACAAATGACGATCAAGATTTAGGTAAATTAAGAGTTAAGGCGGACATTGGAGTTTTTGTAGGTTATGCATCAAACAAGAAGGGTTACCGAATCTACAACAAAAGAACTCAAGATATCATGGAAACTATTCACGCCACGCTCGATGAGCTTTCCGCAAATGGCTCCGTGACAATCCAGCCTGGACCCGCATTTCAACCTTCATCAAGTAGTCCTATCGCTTCTACCCTTGTTTCTAATCCTCATCAAGAACTCCTTATGTACCTCCTTCAAGATGATTTGAAGAAATTATTTGATCCAATGTTTGATGAACACTATGAGCCAAGTGCTAATGATATGTCAATTCCATCAACAGAGGTCGCTTCTATCCCTATCAATGAAGTTAACCCTTCGCCAATGTCATTAAGTCAAGAAGCGCTGCTCGATCAACTGCCTCATCAACAAATCATCAATCATCGAGTGTACATCATGGAATTGTTTCGCACCCATGATGAAGTTAATCCCTTTGCTACTCCTCAAGATGCCCCTTTGAAAACATATTTGCTCCCGATCCATCATCGAACCATCTTCATTAGGAGAAAACGACTCTGCTACTTCGCCACTCAACAACAACCACATGAACACCTCGAAAAATGGACTCATGATCATCCATTGGACAACATCATTGGAAACCTCTCTCGTCCAAAGATTCACTGCAAACAACTTGCAACAGATGCCTTATGGTGCTTCTTCAACTCCGTACTCTCTAAGATCGAACCAAAAGACGTTAAAACAGCCATGAATAAAGACAGCTGGTTCAATGCCATGCAAGAAGAAATTCATGAGTTTGATCGACTAGATGTATGGGAATTGGTACCTGCTCCTGAATGTGTTATGATCATTGCTCTAAAGTGTATTTTCAAAGTAAAACTTGATGAGCATGGTGATGTTTTAAAGAACAAGGCTCGATTGGTTGCTAAAGGATATCGTCAAGAGGAGGGTATTGACTTTGAAGAATCATTTGTTCCAGTTTCTCATATCGAGGCAATCAGAATCTTCTTGGCTAATGCTGCAAGTAAGAACATGGTAGTCTATCAGATGGATGTAAAGACGGCTTTTCTCAATGGAGATCTTAAAGAAGTCGATATCGCCCGCCAACCTGAAGGCTTTGTGAATCCGAGCATCCTACTCACGCCTATCGTTTGAAGAAGGCTCTTTACGCTTTTAAAGCAAGCTCCAAGGGCATGGTATGATACGCTATCAAAGTTTCTTCTATCTACCGGATTCAAAGAAAGGAGCAGCTGATCCGACATTGTTCACTAGAAAGTCGTGCAAACATTTAATTCACGCTCAAATATATGTTGATGATATTATTTTGCCTCGATCGACCCCAATGAATGTGACCGTTTTCAAATGAAATGGGTTCCAAATTTCAAATGTCAATGATGGGACAAATGTCATTTTTCTTGGGATTACAAATTTCACAAAGTCCCGGAGGCATTTTTATAAATCAATCTAAATATGCAAATGAGATTTTAAAGAAATTTAGATTTGATTCTTGTGACCCTGTTGACACTCCCATGATAGAGCGTACTAAACAGGATGAGGACCACTCAGTGGATCATGGTAGACCAAACGAAATATCGTAGTATGATTGGATCCTCGATGTACCTCACGGCCGAGACCGTATATTCTGTCATTGCTTGCATGTGTGCTAGATATCGCTAAGCCTATTAAAAGCACCTTGAAGCGCTTAAACGGGTCTTTAGGTATCTCCAAGGAACCATCAATATGGGACTTTGGTATCCGAAGGACACCGTATGTCACTAACGACCTATGCAGATGCCGATCATGCAGATGTCAAGATACACGTCAAGTACGAATGGAGGTGCTCGCTTTTGGGTGATAAGCTTGTGAGTGGTCTTCAAAGAAGCAAATGAGTACTTCTATTTCCTCTACAGAGGTGAATACATAGCCATGTCATCTTGTTGTGCTCAAATCCTATGGATGAGATCCCAATTATCCGACTATGGCTTTGAATTCAACAAAATCCTCTGTAATGTGATAATAAAGTGCTATTGCTCTCTCATGCAACAACGCTCAACACTCAAGAGCAAAGCGCATTGACATTCGACATCATTTCATCGTGGAGCAAGTATAAAACGGTGTGGTGGAACTCTATTTTGTGAGGACCGAATACCGCTTAGCGACATCTTCACCAAAGCTCTTCCTAGAGAACGCTTTGAGTTTATCCTCCCACGACTTGGTCTAAAGAATCTTCAACCGGAAACACTCAAACGTCTTCAAGAGGAAGACGAGGAATAAAGGTCTTTCTTCATCCATCTCTTGTAAATATTTATTCGAAAAGTAAAATACAAAAATACAAAACCTTCAAAAAGGAAATAGAAAAATATAAAACTTTCAAAAATCCATAAAAATTTGAAAATCTTGAAAAATTCCAAAAAATATTGTCTTTTTGTCATGTTTTTCTCGATTCGATAATATCTACGGTCTTTGTGATGTCATTCAAAGAATGACAAGGGACTTTAGATGTTGTTCGAGTGTTCTTAAAAAAAATCAAAAAAAATATTTTTGGGAGAAAGTGGAACTATGGTTTATTGTCATTTCAGGCACTAACCCGTTTTTCAAAAAAAGAACAGAGTCGTGCTTTATCTTGCTTTTTAAAACTCATGCTCTTATTCTATTTACAATTACTTACTATCTAATGAAAACTAATTGCTTTGAAAAATAACTCGGACTCTATTTTTGAAAATCATCTGAACTTAACGTTTGTCAAAAATATCTATCTCTCAATCAACAACTTATGTCATTGATTGAGGGGGAGAATGATTTCAATTAAATCAAAAGGTTATTCATCATACAATTGTTTTCAAAAGATATTCATGCATGTTTAATCAATGGAGTGTAAAGTCTCAAATCCGATCCTTATCAGTTAAAATGGTTTTCATAATCAAGTCACAATTCTCCTCAAAAGCTTTCGAAATCAATTTAAATCTACAGAGATCACAAATCTCAAATGTTTTGAAAATTGTGATCGGGGGAGAATTTGTGATTTAAATTGGATTTAAACTGATTATTCGATAAATGGTTTCATAAGTATTTAGCAAGCTTTCCTCCCACATGTGCCAAACGATTTCAAATTTTCCATGCACATGTTGAGGGGGAGCAACCTTTTAAACCACAAAGAATTGAAACGTGATTGATCCGTCTCTAAGTGCAGGTTCCCTCTAGTATGCGCAAAACTCTTTCAAACCTCGAGGCACATATTGAGGGGGAGCAAACTTTTGAAAACCTCATCCTTCCCCAATATGCTTTATCTACTTGATTTAATCAGGGAAGTGATGTTGATATCTTTTAGAAAATGGTATTCAAAGAAGTTAATTCTTCCTCTTGCCTCCGTGTGATAAAACGATTTCAAATACATGATGCACATGTTGAGGGGGAGCTCTTTCTTTTTCTAAAAATATCAAAAACAATTTAGGTACAAAATGCTTTGATAATATATCACAAGTATCTGGATTGATTTTCAAATGGTTTTCAATTGGTTCCAATGGCAGATGAACAATACCAAATAGACCGACCAAATTTACTTTATGTACGGTGGTATAAGGATGATAAGGTTAGGTATTTGTTCCCATGATCCGCCAGAACCGGAGGGATCTACCCAGGGACAATCCACTAGTTAGTGTAGAAGTCCTTAGGTATGATGAAAAAAGGAGAAAAGTGAGATATGGGAAGAGTGCGGACTGAGACTGAGCTAGTACAGGAATAAACCCAACAAGGTTCTAGTTATGAAGTCTCGGTAAGCACTGAAGGGGTTGAAGAATGAAAAAGAATTTGTGGAAAACTAGAAGGGCGGGTTGAATAGTTTTACCAATTAAAACTTCCTTTTAAACTATTTAGATCGACTTATGTCAATCTATTTGGTTGTGTGTGTTGGATGTTGATAAACAAGCATATTAAGATATGTAATGAAAAGATAAGAGTAAGAAGCACAAAACCACAACGCGAGTATTTATAGTGGTTCGGCTACAAGGACACCTTCCTTGCCCTATTGCACTCCCCGAGTCACCTACTCGAGAGTTCGTAAACACTACACCAATCTCCTTATGGCGGAAAAGCCTTCACAACGTTGCTTAACCTTTTTCCGGTACAAAGCTAAATACCGAGTTCTTTCACACCAAGGCGAACCACACCTAACACAACGTCGCCTACCCTTTATACGGTGCAAGGCTAACCACCGAGTTCTTTCACACCTTAGGAGAACTACTCCTTCACAACGTCGCCTACCCTTTATTAGGTACTAGGCTAAGCAACTAGTTCCATTGCAATGGAGGAACTACTACCATACTACACCAACGACTAATCCCAAAGGAGATCTACTCCTTTACAACATCATCAAGGACATCAATATCCTTGGATCTAATGCTAGTCTATCTAGTACATCGAAACACACCATATCGAATGTACATCTAAGGCACCTTTCACTTAATGCCTTTCACTAGATCTACAAGACACCTTTCACTAATGTCTTGTGTCTTTAGTTCGAAGCACCTTTCACTAATGCTTCAAGTCTTGACTTCTAAGCACCTACCACAAGTGCTTATGCTATAGACGATAGATATCCTTCACTAATATCTTCGTCTTGATACTTGAGACATCTTTCACTAATGTCTTCAACACTATACTTCTTTGAAGAAAGAAAGGAATCATCAACAAGAAGACTTCAGTAGCCTTGATGATGAGGAAGCTTGGCAACTCATGGACTTGAGCTTGCTCGACTTCAAAGGTGGTGATCTTTCCTTTAAGAGGAACCTAAAAGATCACACAAAAACAAAACTACAAGCATAGATCTCTTGGATCTAAGGTTAGTAAGATTTAACTCTGGGAGAAAGTATATTGAAAAGGGTGAGATACAATGAAGAAATGGCTCACTATTTATAGAGGAAAATCCTCATCGCTTCCCGGATCCCACGGATCCTTCCACAAGGGATCCGCTAGCACAAAGCTAGGGATCCGTGGTCCGCTCCTCTTGCCCATGGGTATTTTTGTTATGGGTCATAGGTCATGGGTTATGGGTTGATCCATGGTTTTATTCTAGATACAATGTATCTTAAGGATACAATGTACTTGGTTAAGTGGTATGTATAAAACCATGGGTTATGGGTCAAAACCATTTGCTAGTTTTTATCTATTTAGTATATACTTGTTTTTACCCATTTTAGTATATACTTGTTTTACCCATTTTAGTATATACTTAGTTAAGTATATTTAGCCCAATATGTAAACACTAGTTGTTGTACATATGTATATCTAAATCATAAAATCACTTATACTTGTTTTAGTGTTTTATGTGAAAACGTAAGTGTGTTAGAAAACTATTAGTTCAAACCATTTACGTATTTTATTTGTTTCGTTAAGATGATCTTACTTTTGTTATCGACAAAACATTAGAGGATCGTAAAATATAAATAAACGTTTTTACGGCTTATTTGTATTAAGTATCTCCCCCTTTTTGTTGATGACAAAACATAAGATTATTTTAAGGAAAAGCTAAAATTGTAAAAGTTTGAATTTTAGTTTTACTTTCTTCTCCCCTTTTGTCGAAACAAAAGTGTTTGAAAGAGCAACACATCGCTTTTAAGAAAAACATGTGAAAGGAAAATAAAATAGAGCAAGTAACGGAAAGGATCTCGTCGTTACTCCCCTCGACGAGTCCATCCCTAAGTAAGGAGTCAAGAAACTAATTCTAATCTAGTTCATTTGCAACTAACTTATGCAAAAGATTACGCCTATGTGACGGTGTGCTCCCCTAGATGATTGCAATATTTGCAACGGAAGTCATGAAATTTAAATCAAAGGTTGCAAGTAATTTTAACGTATTGTTTTGACACCAAGCTCCCCTAGCTTTAGGATGTCAAATTCTTTATGTGTTAATTGAATAACTGCAAAACAAGGGTTAGAAAACAAGTATAATTCACAATTTCCGCAAATGTGATTAAAGTAAAAAAAAAAAAAAAAAAAAAAAAAAAAAAAAAACTTTCGACTTCACGGATCCCACGGTTCCTCCTAGTAGGGATCCGTCTAGGCAATTTCGAGGATCCGTCTGGTCGATGACTAAAATCAAGAAAGGTGATATAACAAGTAATGTTATCACATAAATGAGATATGAATACATATGCTCAGAAAAATAACAAGTAGCATGTAATTCCATTTAATAAAACAAGAGTTATGATATACATGACTCTAAACATAAGAAAATGGACAATACATGACTAGGAATTTCTAGACTATCTATGATAAGGTTTTAAAAGGTACCATTTTGAGGGGTCGTTTAAGTCCTTATTTGATCACTTTGTATCCGTTATTGCTTAATATCGCCCTTTTCACTTTTAGGTCTCGTGAAGGCAAAATCTTTGGAATGGCACTTATTTGGACGAAAAGGCGCGAATATATGAAGAAAATGGCCAAAGTCAAAATCGAGACACTCACGCTTCTTTGAAAGTAGAAGGCGACGGCGTCGGTGCTCATTGTGACGCCGTCCCAAAATTATTGTGACGATCTGTCTCAAAACTCGTATTTTCAAGTGGACGACGCCCAGTTGTGGAAGAGTAGGCGTCGCTACTCGGACGGCCTAGATGCAATCCGACGACGCCGAAAGTCAAGAGGACGGCGTCACGAACATAAGGTGACGCCGTCGCAAGGTTAACGTGGCCAAGACGAAACCCTATGAGCGGCGACACGGCGTCCACTAAACATAAGGTGGCCGTCGCAATTGTAATCTTATATATAAATCAATTTTTCGGTCTTTGTGTGGAGATTCTTTGAGTAAAACCTAAACCGAACCTAAGGTGTCTTGTACAAGATTTTAGGGTTTTAAACCCTATCTTACACCAAGATAAGTCTTTACTTCATTAATTCAATTATGTCTTTGATTATTTGTGTGTATGCTTGCATGTTCTCCATGTCCCATTAATTTATTTGTGTGTTTGCTTAGGAAGTATGAAACTTAATTATTAAATATTGATTGGTTGTTTCTTATCTTAGTTGATTAATGATCTAGTAATGCGATAGGTCATTCGTTGTGTACTTAATGCTTGATTCATCTTTGTGAACCTTAGAGTATAATTACCGAGTAATTGTAGGCTAAACCATCCGAAGAGCGCCTTAGAGTAGGAGTCTATAATCTCTAGTGGGTTTGTAGACAAGACCCTTTGGTAAGTTCAAGAGTTAGGGAGAAACGCATACCCTACAACTTTAGACACACAACGCAACTAGGAATAAGACGTGACACTCAACCATCAATAGGAGATAATTAAGGAGTAATACAAACTAAGTAAACACATCTTTAAACTATCATACGAACACACATTAATTAGACATAGACTCCCACAACCTTAGTTTAGATAATTAGATAATAGTAGAGTAATCGGTAGAAATACCAAACCCCAAATCCAATACCGAGATTCGTACTTTTCCATTTTTCATAAAATATAAAAGATAAAAATAATCTTCCTCAACCTTAACCTTAGCGTAGTAACTCCCTACTAGCATTCCTATTCCCTAGAGAACGATATCAATACCCGTGGCTTACCCTAATTACTACACTACAACGATTAGGTTCATCGCCTAGGGTGTTATAAAACTTGCTCAAGAAAAGGAAGTTCCTTTGACCCCGAACGACGCGTGTAGCGTTATCAAGTTTTAGGCGCCACGCGGGAATAGAATAGCTATTTAGTAGTCCACCTCGCTTAGGTTTCTTTGCTTGATTCCTATCAAGTAAACTTTTTCTCATTTTAGATTTCTCTTAGTCTATCCCCTTCTTCGTGACCCTCGCTCGTAAAACCATCACTCAACATGATCCGTATCTTCCGTCAAGATTCTTCACTCTACCCGCTCCCAATCCCGAGATTGAGAACGCAATCCCACAAAACCCTTCACCCACTCACCATTTTGGTAATCACCTAGGGCATAATGAGATAAATTGGCAACAACAAAGTCCTTTCTATTACTCCGATTCGATGAGGAATTTGATTATGGTGAGGCACTTGATAGCGGAGCGGTCATTAATGAAATTGAGGAAGACCCCTCCCAATGTTTTGACCCTAGGTGTAGGATTGAGAAAGACGGCCCCTTTAACATGCAATTCCCTTGCAAAATAGGACTAGAAGGGTTCGATGCTTATTAGAATTCATTCTTACCTTTAAACTTAATCTCAAGGGACCTCTACAACAAAGTCAAGGTCAATAAGTTAACTTATCAAGGAAACAATGTTGTTGAAGCAGTCATTTATTTGCACGTGTTTGTCAGAAGTTTTGCTTATTTAGTAGAGTTCATGGTCTTAGAAGACTTAGGAGAATTTATAGATAAGGACCTCACTCAAGTAATTTTTGGAAAACCTTTCAAAGAATTGACTAGGTTGAATGAACGGATGATTGATGGTCTAATTAAATTCTCGATGAAGTTGAAGATTTCGCTCACCAAATGCCACGTGCTCATCCTAGGTTTAAACATAAGGACATTGAGGTTTGTAATAGGATGACCCTATTCCTTTGCTTAGTGAAAGGGATAGACAGAGTGGGCTTAGGTACCCATATGAGAAAACTAAGCGATATTACAAAAATGCCTTGAATTAGGAGATGATTACAAAAGAATGAAAGGGCGTTGGAATGGCTTAAGTATGAGCACGAGAGGATAGGTGAGGAAACGAGAGAGCACGACTATGAGTCTAGCTACAAGACTCTTAAATAAAGAAAAGCGCTTCGGGAGGCAACCCATGCTTAATTGTTTGCTTGTTAGTATCTTATATCTTTTATTAATTGTTTATCCTCATGTTTAAATTTGTAAAATGCTTTATTTTGTTTTAACTTCGCCTTAATTGCATATAAAGGTATTTTACATAAGGGATAAGTGTAGGAGGATTACACACGCTTTCAAAAGAAACGTAAACATGAG
Source organism: Chrysanthemum lavandulifolium (assembly GCA_022545495.1). Lineage (NCBI taxonomy): Eukaryota > Viridiplantae > Streptophyta > Magnoliopsida > Asterales > Asteraceae > Chrysanthemum > Chrysanthemum lavandulifolium. Next base: position 159,715,290 of record CM040244.1, on the reverse strand, counting down.
AATAACAATTAACTAAAAGATATTTATGTTTGTTTGTTCGAGTCAAATGCTTGTATCGAGTCATAATGAATGTTTTGCGTAAATTTTTCCGATTCTAAAGATGTAAATTTTCCATAATTTTTTCGAAAATCGCACCGCTTTTTGTCGGGATAACTGACGGCGTCAGATTGCAACTGACGGCCAGAAAGGAGTAAAAACATCGATTACTTTTTCTCGTTTTCGAGCTACTTATAAATTTTGGAATTTTCCGTGTCTTAATTTTCTTAGAAATTGTAAACATCCATTCCACAAGCATTATATCCTAGTTTAAATCGAGTCTTATGTATATTATTACCGCCGATTTTACGCGAAGGTTTCGTTTGTTTTCTTCAAGTGTGCAGTTTAATTTACCAAGAAGAAGATACATAAGATGAGAAGAAGCTTTTAACGCTAACGCTCTTCTTGGAAAGAGTTTAACCACCACTTTACACGGATCCTACCGAGCTAATCGGGGAGTATTAGTTTCTTTCATTTTAATTACCTTCTTTATCATAACTTTGATATTTCGGGAACATTGGGGACAATGTTCGGTTTAAGTGTAGGAGGAAAATAAACGGAACTTTGAAACTATGCTTATCCTTGACTATTTGCTTTGTCTAATTGCATTTGTGTAATAAACCATGAGAAAATGTCGGTTAGGGTAATTTTGGCACCAAATTTAAAAATTTTCATGACATATAGGAGTGGGCCATTAGTCTTAACAAAAGCGCCTCACGGATAGGAAATTATATGACTAGCACAAAACCCTTTACCACCCAAATTCCACCCAAAATGCGAGGATCGCCTTAGATTAGTAGGAATTAAAGCATTCATCTTTAATGCTTAGAGTGTGAACCGGTAGTATATTAGATTCTAGAACTTGTTTTGTGATGCATTCCGAGATCGCAAGTGAGGCTACACTTGTGTAGTTAGGAATAACTAAATGATAAGAGGCCTTAGGATAACCCTTGTTTGATACCCGTAATATAATTACTTCTTCCACATCGGTTGAGTAATTCCCCACACCCTTTGTTGTACTCATCTTTAGTACACGATACCCTAGTTAACCCCTCGAGCCTATCCTTTTCGCGGTTCTCGTGATGTTTCGGTTTTCCGAATATCAATGAAGAGCATTGTTTACACCCCACCCCAAATATACACCCAAATCGCCTTTAGCCTACCCTTATGCACTCACTTTTAGTGCAAATGTTTGTTATCACCCTAAACCGTTAGTTCGCTTATCTAGTTGCTTGCATAAGTTGCTAAGCCGAGTCATATCCTTTGTATACGCTTTGGGATGATTGGGATTCATGGAAAAGTTAAAATTTATGAAATGACGGAAGGGAACGTTAAATTCAAATTCCTTTGTTTGCGTAATAATGTACCCCAAGTGTTTTGATCTTTTCAATTCGGTCAAATTAGTGTTAGAGTAATAAAACTCAAGTGTAGGATATGCCTCAGAATCCCTAGTATTTTGATGTTATCATAGAGGATGGTAGAGTAAAAGTGTAAAAAAAAAAAAAAAAAAAAAAAAAAAAAAAAGAAAAATAGAAAAGAGAAAAGAGAAAAAAATAGAGTGTGAAAAAAAAAAAAAAAAAAAAAAAGGGGGGCTACCATCCTACATCTATCCTTTAAATTTATGTTTGTTTATTTCAGTTATCTAGAGTTTAGAGTGTCGAGTCTTGGCTTAGCAACGCCATTCTTCATATGCCTTTAACATAGAGATTTTGACTTACCACCACTAAATAACCTATCCCACCAAACCCTTATTTCCTACCGTAAGCCTAACGTTACAACCCTTTAAAGACCTCTTTGATAGTCTTTCCTAGGTGCTTACGCCAAAGCGATGGAGGTTTGATCTATTCTCAAGCCTATGGTAATCTATGTACTAGGACCGGTTAATGAGTGTTTATCTTCCATTTCCTATATTGTTATATTTCATTTATACACCGAGAGATGTGAGTATCCAAACACCCCATGTGAGGTGCTTGTATGTAATTTCCGTGCTTGTTATGACTTTTATGGGCTTATATGTGTTGTGGACCGCTTTGAATTAATGCTTCATGACCCCTAACTTATAAATTAATTGGCTAAAGCACATTTGCTTGAGGACAAGCAAATAACAAGTGTAGGGATATTTGATAAGGTTTTAAAAGGTACCATTTTGAGGGTCGTTTAAGTCCTTATTTGATCACTTTGTATCCGTTATTGCTTAATATCGCTCCTTTTCACTTTTAGGTCTCGTGAAGGCAAAATGCTGGAATGACACTTATTTGGACGAAAAGGCGAATATATGAAGAAAATGGCCAAAGTCAAAATCGAGACACTCACGAGCTTTGAAAGTAGAAGGAGACGCGCGTCAGTGCTCATTGTGACGCCGTCCCAAAATTATTGTGACGATCCGTGTCTCAAAACTCGTATTTTCAAGTACGACGCCCGGTTGTGGAAGAGTAGGCCGTCGCTACTCGGACGGTCTAGATGCAATCCGACGACGCCGGTCAAGAGGACGGCGTCACGGACATAAGATGACGCCGTCGCAAGGTTAACGTGGCCAAGACGAAACCCTAATGAGCGGCGACACGGCGGCGTCACTAAACATAAGGTGACGCCGTCGCAATTGTAATCTTATATATAGAATCCAATTTTTCGCCTTTGTGTGGAGAGTCTTTGGAGTAAAACCTAAAACCGAACCTAAGGTGTCTTGTACAAGATTTTAGGGTTTTAAACCCTATCTTACACCAAGATAAGTCTTTACTTCATTAATTCAATTATGTCTTTGATTATTTGTGTGTATGCTTGCATGTTCTCCATGTCCGCTAATTTATTTGTGTGTTTGCTTAGGAAGTATGAAACTTAATTATTAAATATTGATTGGTTGCTTCTTATCTTAGTTGATTAATGATCTAGTAATGCGATAGGTCATTCGTTGTGTACTTAATGCTTGATTCATCTTTGTGAACCTTAGAGTATAATTACCGAGTAATTGTAGGCTAAACCATCCAAGAGCGCCTTAGAGTAGGAGTCTATAATCTCTAGTGGGTTTGTAGACAAGACCCTTTGGTAAGTTCAAGAGTTAGGAGAAACACATACCCTACAACTTTAGACACACAACGCAACTAGAATAAGACGTGACACTCAACCATCAATAGGAGATAATTAAGGAGTAATACAAACTAAGTAAACACATCTTTAAACTATCATACGAGCACACATTAATTAGACATAGACTCCCACAACCTTAGTTTAGATAATTAGATAATAGTAGAGTAATCGGTAGAAATACCAAACCCCCAAATCCAATACCCGAGATTCGTACTTTTCCATTTTCATAAAATATAAAAAGATAAAAAATAATCTTCCTCAACCTTAACCTTAGCGTAGTAACTCCCTACTAGCATTCCTATTCCCCTAGAGAACGATATCAATACCCGTGACTTACCCTAATTACTACACTACAACGATTAGGTTCACTGCCTAGGGTGTTATAAAACTTGCTCGAAGAAAAGGAAGTTCCTTTGACCCCGAACGACGCGTGTAGCGTTATCAATCTAACGATTGATGCTAGGACACCACTAAAATCTTCTAGCTCAAGTTTTGTTTAGGTTTGATCTCGTCAAAACGTTCGAGGAGATGATAGAACATGAAACGTTGGTCTTCTCGTACTTCATGTATCAAACTTTCAACATGTTGACAATGATAGCAATCTTTGTCATGGCTAGGTAGTGGTGGTGGAGGAAATAAAGTGGCTTGATGCGAAGGATCAAATGAAGCGGCTTGCGGAGCTTCAAACGATGGAGGGATTGGTGGAGGTTCATTTGAGAATGTCTCGACCAAGAATGATGGTGGTGGTAAAGAAGTGTCAACTTCTATATGGTCGGGTGGTTGACTTTGATGATTTCTCATAATCCAAATAGGATTATATGATGGAGACGGCGAAAAGAAAGCCGGAGGAAGTGTTGACTCAACACCTTGATTTTGAACCATTATTCCTCCTAATGAGGAGAATGTTGTCGGCGGAAGTGGATGAGACGGCCTAGGAGGCAAGTCTTCTAAATTGTAGAGGTGTGGTGATGATAATAGTGAAGTAAATGAAATATTTCTAGGAACCAATGATGATGGTTTAGTGGAGATGATATTGTTTGGCCTAGGAGGTATGGTGGTGTTAGGTATAGGTAATTTTGTAGGTACTATCCTTTTAGGAATTGGTTTGATTGGATGATGAAGGGTTCTCTCATTTGTTGGTTTGACGGGAGATGATTCGGTTGAGGAGATTTCGTGTATAACACGAGCCTTTTTCATGGGTGGTTCTTTGGTGGATAGGTTACTACTTGGGGTTTTCCTCATGATAAGATGATTTCAAGAGGTTGCAAGAGCTGAAAGTTAGAATGAGAGTGATGACTATGGAGGTCCTAACAAGGTGGTTTATAAACTAAGAGATTTGGCAAGTGCATTTAAGCTTTAAGCCACTAGGATTCATTGGAATGTGATGATTGACATGCACAAGAGTCAACTTCAGAGGTTGGACTGATCTAGGAACTCATTTAAGATGAGATGGAGTGTTTGAGTTAGGAAGATAAGTTGAAATGGTTGTTTTAGCAAGATTTGACCTATACTGTCATCCGGATCCCACGGTTCCTTTCTCAAAAGGAACCGTCTAGGCTAATCCTAGGGATCCGGCTATCAGCAGCTATGAAAGAGTGAAAATGATGTTTCTAAAATCTAAGACCTATAACATCTTGAGTGTTTCAGTCTTCCTAAGTGTCTTAAATGAAGGGGTGCTTAAGTACTTAAAGGTGGTGAGTGATGTAGCTAATGATTGTCTTTATGGAAGGATTTGGAACTTTCATGAGTACCAATGAATGAGCAAGGATGACACTAAATATGAGAGTGTCAATTGAAGCTAAATGATCCTAGAGATGAGGTTGTGACTTAGGATTGTGTTTAGGAAAATATCCTAATGGTTTTGAGATGGGAAAACTAGGATTTGATCAACTTTGATCAATTTTGAGGTGAGGTTGATTTATGAACAATTTTGTCATAAAAGATTTCTAACCTAGATGTGAGGGGTCAAATTAAAAAAGAAGTGTGAGGTTTTGAGAGCGGAAGAGTGATGGATTAAAACAAAGTGATAGATCTATGAATATCTTAGAGTGTGATCTATGTGAGTTGGAATGAGTAGGAAAGATCAACCTATCTTGATAAAGGCTTAATCTACCTTAAGACACTATGTTTAGCTTAGTGTGAGGTGTTCTAAGGATGTGTTTGACATACAATGCTTGCAATTGCATTTTCATTTGTCGGATCCCACGGTTCCCTAGGTGCGGGATCCGCTTAGTACAACATTTGGGATCCGTCTATCTCGCTAGACAGAACCTTTACTAAAGGTATGCAATGATCTTGACAATGCATTATATTCCAAGTTTTGTTTAAAGGAGTTCTAAAACTAAGATATCAAATGTAAGATGTTTTATTTCATGAAAGATTACATTGATAAATAACGAGTAGAGTAGAATTGATCCTATTTGACCACTACTAGGTTCCTTGAGTGTCTTCGCTAGGAGGATCATTATGTGATTGATGGGTATTGATGGAATCAAGAATGAAGAAAGTCTTCATGAGGGATATGTTTAGCGGTACCATCATCTTGTTCACAAGTACGTACAACGGACTTTGAAATTGAGGATGGAAGTGCATAACATTGTGATAGAGGCGTGTCAAGAACATTCCATAAGGGATGATTTTATTCTTGGAGCCTTGAAGATTTGCAATTCGCCTTGCGAATAAGTAGGCGAGATTGTATGGTTGTTGTGTTAGCAAACAGTACAACATGTGAGCACAACAAGCGGGAAGAATATCTGGATTTCCCTTAAGACTCCAAACATTTTCACGTAGAATGAGAGCAAGAGGCTTGTACTCTTCTCGGATATCCCGAGTATGGATAATGTTTGGATTGGATTAATATGGTCGAGGTTTGCATATTATGCGATTTAAATCTTCCGGAGAGGGTATGTGTGAACAATATGGACTATTTTCTTCACGAAAGTTGAAGAGAGAATCAAGAGACCAATCTTCGGTGAAGGCACATTGTCCATGATTTGGAATCTGGAGGATGTGAGCAAAATGCCCAAGGGTTAAAGTGAACTTTTGGTTTTTGATATAAAACCAAAGAGATAAAGAGCGATCCTCGTTACGAACGAGTTCAACTTGACGGAAGAATTCCATTATGAACCTTGGACATATCTTCTCATTGATTTCAAGAAGACATTCTAGTCCTATGGCTCGGAAGGAGGTATTGATACCTTCTTCAATTTGTAGAGAGGTGTCTACAATACGTCCTTCATGGAAGTGACGGTTTTCGAGATTATTGAACCCACGGACATGATTGCCAGGTGTGTTGGGCTCAAGAGAGATGTTCGGAGTGTAGACGCTAGTGAGTGAAAAATCAAACTCATATTCATGCGTCATAATTAAACCTATAGAAATGATAAGTTAAAGAAAGAACATGTTTGTGACCAACCTATGATAATCTAATATTTTTACTAGATTTTATTAACAATGGTATTTAACACTTAACTAACTCATGGTTTTGAAATTCTAGTGGATTATTACTTTTAGAAAGATAGTGTTTTTTAATCTTGCATGAAAACTGTTTTCCAGTAGGACGGATCCCACGGTTCCATTACAAAAGGGATCCGGCTAGTATATCTTCCGGGATCCGTGAACCTGTAGTAACAGACACAGATTTGAAAAGAACAAAGGTTTTACAGTTTTTATACCACGTAATATGTTTTATCCTACATTTTCTTTTAGCATGCATACATGACTTATAATGTATCATGAAAGAATATAAAACATATAAATCAAAAGATATGATAAACACATTATAACAATAATAACCTAGATAAACTAGATTATTAATAATATTGCATTTCAATACTAAGGATGATACAAAGGATTGGGTATATGACTCCAATATAGATTAACAACACAAAGTAAATGTCTCCGTATGTGAACTTCATCATAGGGAACACAAGTGCGATGAGTGTTAGGGCGATGAGCACGAGTGCGATGTAAACCATGTTGATGACGGATCTTCTTGGTTTCGGATGAGATGGAATGAGGAGGAAGATGAAGTTTTTAAATGAGAGGGAACTTTTGAAATTGGAAAATTTGAAAAAGTGAGGATTGAATAAAGTGGGCGTCGAGTGGGATTATTAATAGGGAAGGAGGAACTTTTGAAATTCGTGTTTTTGTTTTATTATAGGATTAAAAGAAATACATAAGCTATATATACTATGACTATAGACGAGAAATATAACACGTATGAGAGAAAAAGGCTTCCTAACGAAGCTTCATGTAGATCATGTGTAAACACAAAAATCTACTCAAATAAATTCCTAACAAATAACACTTATTTACTAAACTAATATCATTTAGATATAAGTGGAAAGTCATACCTCGAGTGCACTTAGGAATGTCTTTACAAATGACAAATGTCACTTAGACGATTCCCGCCCTTTGCGTTTAAGATACCTTCTTAAGGAAGGTATTCTTGTTACCAAGCGCCTCCTAAAGCTTGGTGGGTATGAGCTTTGACTAATCAACATCACAAAGAAGATTAGTGCAATTAAATGAAAAGATATATAAAAAATGTTGTTATCAACTCAACATCCAAACATATAGTTTTTGAAAAACATGGTGTTTGTTTTATGAAAACCTTCTTTGTAGTTTTCAATTAACTATGGATCGTATCAAGTTTTTAAAGTACAATATACTTCAAGAAACTTGGTAACGAAGCTCGATGCCAATTGTGGAAAACTAGAAGGGGTTGAATAGTTTTACCAATTAAAACTTCCTTTTAAACTATTTAGATCGACTTATGTCAATCTATTTGGTTGTGTGTGTTGGATGTTGATAAACAAACATATTAAGATATGTAATGAAAAGATAAGAGTAAGAAGCACAAAACCACAACGCGAGTATTTATAGTGGTTCGGCTACAAGGACACCTTCCTTGCCCTACTCCACTCCCCGAGTCACCTACTCGAGAGTTCGTAAACACTACACCAATCTCCTTATGGCGGAGAAGCCTTCACAACGTCGCTTAACCTTTTTCCGGTACAAAGCTAAATACCGAGTTCTTTCACACCAAGGCGAACCACACCTAACAGAACGTCGCCTACCCTTTATACGGTGCTAGGCTAACCACCGAGTTCTTTTACACCATAGGATAACTACTCCTTCACAACGTCGCCTACCCTGTATTAGGTACTAGGCTAAGCACCTAGTTCCATTGCAATGGAGGAACTACTACCATACTACACCAACGACTAATCCCAAAGGAGATCTACTCCGTTACAACATCATCAAGGACATCAATATCCTTGGATCTAATGCTAGTCTATCTAGTACATCGAAACATACCATATCGAATGTACATCTAAGGCACCTTCACTTAATGCCTTTCACTAGATCTACAAGACACCTTTCACTAATGTCTTGTGTCTTTAGTTCGAAACACCTTTCACTAATGCTTCAAGTCTTGACTTCTAAACACCTTTCACTAATGCTTCTTGTCTTGACTTCTAAGCACCTACCACAAGTGCTTATGCTATGATTTATAGATATCCTTCACTAATATCTTCGCCTTGATACTTGAGACATCTTTCACCAATGTCTTCAACACTATACTTCTTTGAAGAAAGAAAGGAATCATCAACAAGAAGACTTCAAGAGCCTTGATGATGAGGAAGCTTGGCAACTCATGGACTTGAGCTTGCTCGACTTCAATGGTGGTGATCTTGCCTTTAAGAGGAACCTAAAAGATCACACAAAACCAAAACTACAAGCATAGATCTCTTGGATCTAAGGTTAGTAAGATTTAACTCAGGGGAGAAAGTATATTGAAAAGGGGTGAGATACAATAAAGAAATGGCTCACTATTTATAGAGGAAAAATCCTACTGTTTCCCCGGATCCCACGGATCCCTTCCACAAAGGATCTGGCTAGCACAAAGCTAGGGATCCGTGGTCCGCTCCTCTTTGCCCATGGGTATTTTTAGTTATGGGTCATGGGTCATGAGTTATGGGTTGATCCATGGTTTTTATTCTAGATACAATGTATCTTAAGGATAAAATGTACTTGGTTAAGTGGTATGTATAAAACCATGGGTTATGGGTCAAAACCATTTGCTAGTTTTTATCTATTTAGTATATACTTGTTTTTTACCCATTTTAGTATATACTTGTTTTACCCATTTAATATATACTTAGTTAAGTATATGTTAGCCCAATATGTAAACACTAGTTGTTGTACATATGCATATCTAAATCATAAAATCACTTATACTTGTTTTAGTGTTTTATGTGAAAACGTAAGTGTGTTAGAAAACTATTAGTTCAAACCATTTACGTATTTTATTTGTTTCGTTAAGATGATCTTACTTTTGTTAACGACAAAACATTAGAGGATCGTAAAATATAAATAAACGTTTTTACGGCTTATTTGTATTAACAGAATTAAATGTGAAAAAGGGTGAAAAGAAATAGCCCTCCATTTATTCAACCTTAGGTCAGAAACCGGGTTCAATTCATATGCTACTGGTGGTTACCAAGGTAACATCGGTATTGAAGACAAGACGTCATGGACCCAAAGGACGACTCGCACTACATCTTCTCAAGCCACTCAAGTTCCTCTTAAAAGGGCTTGTTTCATTCTCACGGGAACCTACATAATCTATCGACTTTCTTAGAGTTTGTTGATATTGAAGAAGGAGACCTCTCCCTAGTCTCCCATAGGAACCAAATATGCACAATTGAGTCTAGAGCCACGAGATAATCATATAATATCTCTTTAGGACATCATCATTGAAGACTCTCTGCTTCACACAATGTGGAAAGAGAGATTACATCTTATGAGTCCCACGATTATCCTTGTGGTATTGCTAGAACATCCGAGTGATATGCAAACATATTCACAATGAAGATGGAAAGCCTTCGAGCCAACATCAAACAAGCTCCGGTGGGTGGCATGTGAGATCTATCCAATAGATCAACCATGTGACAACCGAATGTAAACAATGGGGCGATTCAATCTTTTGAATCAATCCCGGTTCAGTTATGGATTGACGGATACCTTTGAAAACCGGTCGCTCGCTTAAAATTATTTTCCTTAGCACATCGATTGTGTACTAATATTTCAAAATAAAAGGTGTTTATGATGGATAATTGATTTTCTTTAAAACCTTCGTTGTATTGCAAAAACAATTTCTATTGAGCGGTACACGATTGTTTTCAAATCTCTTTTCATCAATCGCTGAATCTCAATTACCGGTTCACTCACTCCGTGTTGTCTTCTTTGAGACGTTCGGTTTGAGAACGACTAGAGTAGTCAGAAACCCCATCAAGGAAATTCTTCAAATTATACCTAATCACAGTGCAAGATCAGATCGATCAATCGGGAACCGTGGGCGTGTACCTCAATTCAACGAAGTGATCAAAGACACTTTCGCGCGCTTTATTGCTAACTATTGTATGCGTACACCGACGTTTGTACCGATCGTAATGAAGCGGTCAATCCATAGCCGCATGCTCACACAACACATTCATTTCTAAAGAAATCATGATAAGTGCATCAATGACTCTGATATTTTCACTCTATGCTTCTGCTACGCTGCTGTCAATATCATGAATTAACGAAAGCTTCCGCTACTCTGATGAGAATATATCATGATCCAGAATGTGAGCATGTCGGTCCAAATGTCACAACATCACATAATACCAACACCACAATGGAAGAGTCAGAGATTTATGTTATATAATGATCTCAAAGCTGGCTCAAAACTCATTATCACGTGGATCAGTTAAAGACCTCTACTTAGACTTTCCAAACATGCAATAATGAAGAATCAATGACTACGAGCTACAGAGCAAAGAACATTAACAAGAATCCAAGAACAATCTTATTGTAATATTTGTTTGTATTCAATGTATTTTTGAGGTGACCTCCCTTAGGGGGAGATTTTTAGGATTTAATAAATCCAGTTATTAAAGAGTCGGTCACCTCAAGTATATGTAATCGTTAGAAAGCTCGTAGTCGTAGTTATTATATGTTAAGTAGTATTTAGTTAAGTAACACCGTGGAGGACGGACGGGTCTTTACCCACCGTATGCCCCGATCCACACCGTAGGTGGCGATTTGTGTAAGACTATAAATACTCTCTACCTCCCAAGGTAGAGAGTTGGAGCTCATAATAATACTTTCATTTTCTCTCACTAATTTCACAAACCTCTAACTCTTTCTTTCTCTAAAACCTTGAATTATACGCCCTACTTGATCATGTTATGATGTGTTTGTGAAATCCAATATGTTACAGTATAGGATGAAGGACCTTGATAATGAAAAAGGTAAAGAGAAGATGAATGAGGGGTCTGTTAGCAATAATAATAAGGTAAAGAACTCTGGAAAAAGTGTAGACCAGGCAAGAAATGGTGGTACTAATATGTGTTAATACAAATAATGTCAAAAAGTGATTTGCATTTATTGATCTCTATAAGTTTTGATAAACACAAAATATAAAAACACGTTGCGTAAAACTATTCTTGATAAATTTTTAATCGAGAAAACTCGTTTCGACTACGTTTCACTACAACATCACTTAAGGTATGAACAAACAATCTACCAACTTAGTTAAGTGATCAAAGAAGTCATTTTCCTTAAACCTCACATTTTTATGTGACAATTTTTTTTAATAATTAGACGATTACTCACGAATAGCGTTGACGATATATAGTAGAGTCAATTTGTGTGTGCATGTTATATAAATAATTTTGCGCATATATGGTTGTGAAGTAAATCAGAGTAGAAGATGTTTGTGAATTAAATTGTATATAAGTATTTAAATAATTATGATTAGATATAATTGTCGTTGCGCCCATTGATCGTGCATCCACTAGTGATACGAATGTTGGTTGCGGCAATTCTCAAAATTCTGAAATAAAGAAGGATAAGAAGGTTGTTTGCAAACTTATTACGATCGATATGAGTAATGTGGCCAAAATTAATAATTTCCCATATGCTAATGTGTGTAAAAAGCCTGAGACAAAGTCTAATGAAGAAATTCCCTCGAGTTATGCCCTACGTCTTTGACTAAGGCTAATTTTCAAAAAATTGATGATAATTTTCCGAATAATGCTGGTTATGATGTTGGTTTACCTATTGTTCGGTTCATGAGGTGAATGAGAGATTGAAGAATTCGCTATACGGGTACTTTATTGGTAAAAGGCTTTCTTTCCGGTTGTCAAGTAGTTTATGTGCAATAATTGGGAAAGTATGGTATTGTGAAAGTAACGATGAATGCGAAAGACTTTTTATTTTTTTAAGTTCTGTATATTCATGGTGCGGAATCTATTCTACGATATGGTCCATGGATGATTCGCGGAATTCCCATATTTCTTAATAATTGGTCACCCGAGATAATCCTTTTGAAAGAAGATTTGTCTTGTGTCCAAGTTTAGGTGAAGTTCCATCGTGTTACTTTGGTTGCATATACTTCGGATGGATTAAGATTGCCTGCTTCTAAGATTGGTATTCCTATGATACTTGACTCGTATACGAATACCACGTGTTTGGATTCATGGGGGATGAGTAGCTATGCAAGACCATTGATTGAAATTAATGTGTCTAATCATTTTCATGATAATCTGGTTTTAGCAATTCCAAAGCTTTATGGAAGTGGATATACGAAAGAGTCTATTCGTATTGAATACGAGTGGGAACCCCCTCGATGTGGTACTTGCTTGTTATATGGTCATTCGCTTGATGATTGTCCCAAAGCTGCTCCTAAACGTGTATTGAATGTGATAGATAAAGGCAAGGGTCAAACTTCGGGTGTATCAAAGAAGGTTTCAAATTCTAATGACGGGTTTACGGTTGTGAAGCGAAAAGGAGCTAATCGAAAGAAGTTTAATGATATTCCAATGAACAAGTTTGAGTATAAGCATGTTGCACCAAAGAATACCAAGGCTTCTAATTCAAAAGATAATACAAATGAGGCTTCAACATCTAGATAACCAAAAATGGATGCTAAAGTGGTAAGTATTTATAATACTAATGTAGAACCTAGTGGTAATGTTCTTACACCTTTGGTTGGTACGGCATCTGGTAGTTCATGTACTACACTTTTGGTTGCAATGATTAATGAACTAGAAAGTCAGATGCTTGATGGGAAGCTTATCTTAGTGGGTAATGATGAGAAGCCGCTAAAACCTTGTAAATCAATACTTCCTAGTTCAAAAAAGGTTGTTGCTCCGGATAATACGGATAGTGATAATCCGGTTTTTAAGGATAGGGATCCGATTAATTCGGATAGTGATGATGATGAGGTTCTCGAGGTATATAATGAAACTGCTAGTTTTATGGCATATGATTGTTCTAAAAGTGATAGTGGAGTGGGTACGAAGAGCTTGTATGAGCAATGGAAGAAGGATACATATGATCAAGACTCGTATGATGATGATGATTTTGATGATTGTGGTTTGACTAATGCCCAAATGGAGTTTGCTAATGCGTATGACATTAGTCTATGTTGTCAACTTAGATAGGTTTTTGCTTTAATTTTCATAAGTTTGGCATGTCATTCGTATGCTAGGTTAGCTCTACGCACAGTAAGAGCGTTTGTTTTGCTTTTTTGGGCTTAGATGTGGGATTCACCATATCCATTGTATTTAATTATTCTTTGGCATAATAAAATTTTAACAAGAATAACCCTTCACCCAAAAAATAATTAATTGATTGCATTTTATTTGATAAGTAAGAGTATTTTAATAAAACAAACTTCCTTCAATTTGTAAGTTTTTAATTAAATGTGGTTTGCATATATGTATATATTTATCTTTGAAATAACTTTGAAAGATGAGTTTAGGTCAAATTTATCTTAAACTCAAAGGGTTGAATCAACCCGTATTTTTGTTAAATCGAGTGATTGACGATTAAAATAACAGATACGCCACTTAATTTGAGTAACTAAAGTTATGCAGCGATTAGTTAGAGTTTTAGAGGTTTCTTTAGCTATGACTTCTACAATATTTTGTTCCAAATAACAAATGAGTAAATGAAAATTTAATCATTTAATGAAAGGAAATACAACACAATAAAGTAAAAGCTATCAAACTACACAATGTAAAAGAAATCACTAATCATGTACAGTTTGAAAGCATTAGCGATTCAAAAATGTTGGTAACTTAAACTTAAATTTGTCTTCGCAATAAATCAAGTCAACGTTGTGTCCATCAAGAAATATATTATTCAAAGATGGTAATTTTATACGTGCCATGTGCTCTAGGTTTACTCACGTTTGCTTTTTAAGAGGTTTAGAGTAACGTGGTCATAATTTTAGCTATTGGTACAAAGATTGAAAGATTAGACAAAAGAGTTATCCTCAATGACATTCAGCAATCGACCTTTTCTTGGATTTCTAATAAATCTAAAAAGTTAGATTAGATCGGAGATGATACGGGGAAGGAGATTGATGAGAAGAATTACTAAAATCCGAAAAATGTGAATCATTTATATATAGTTATACATTTTAAATAAAAGAGAAACATTTAAAAAGAAATGCATCTAATTTTATAGATGCATCTCAAATGTATTTTAGTTTTTCTTATCATTTGAGAGTTAGTATAAGATTAGAAAAAAAATTAAAATGAGAAAGAAGAAAAGAAATCACAACCACACATTTTAAATGCACTTACATCTTCCTTTAAAATTTTCAATTTGATTTAAAATAATGTGGCTAGAAATTATTCTCATTCTTTTCATTTTAATTTTTCTTCATTTGATGCTGACTCATATAATGTTTGTAATGTTTATTTTTCTCCTTGTATTTGTCTAGCTTCTTGGTATTTTTAATAAAACTTATCATTCAAATAAAGTTTTCAAATACATGTCATATTGTATATCCTTAAAAAGAAGCTGCAGCGGATACCATGCTAATCTATTGCATGTTTATACATTTCAATCTAATATGCTTCCAGTTCGAGCGAAATGACTTTCCTTGTGAGAATATAGACAAAATCCAAGTTGAATATTATTGTACCATGCTCGTTCCAGTTCTATCTTATTAAAAAACAACTGTATGATTAGCTCTGTCAAATTTGTGCAGCAAATATAACGTTCTTATTAACCTCCAAACAAATTTGTGCATAAAATGTAAATTTTTTTCTTTTCTAAATATAAAATCGAAAGAAAAACTAAGATCGTTAAATCTTATTAAAAGATTTATAAGCTTAGAGTGTTGAATGTTGGATTTTACATGCATGCCAAAGTTTAAAAAAGCCAAAATTAAAAAATTTACACTATAATCTTAACTTTTTCTTTGTTGTGAACATAGAAAGTTTAAATTTTGTTGTGAACATGATATGTTTTTCGATGTTAATCTAATTTGATTTTAATTTTTAAACCTGATATGATTTTATCATAAGCTAATAACGTGGTATTAGCGAAATGAAAGAGGTACCATTTCTTTGATCTCATGATAGTTATGCATGTAAATCACTGACTTTCTTTTTTAATGTTTCTCCAAAAGGTGAAGATCGGTGGGATCAACCTGGTCCCATGCATCCTATAAATGCCAACCGACCTCCCCAAGGACCCGGCCTGCGCGATGAAGACACGTCCCAGTGATCAGATTTGTCGGAGGTGAAACTTTGCCATTTTTTTCCAAAAGCCCTCAATGACCAAATCAATCTGAGCGATTGCGGTGGGGATGATACCAAATGATCTTTAGTCTACCAAGAGGTTTGAACCCGGTCTATCGACCGGCCCAAGAGCTCTTACCAATGGACTAAAGCAGAATCATGAAGCTTTGGAACCAAAACCAAGAGATATTAATTGCATGCTTAACCCATTTTGCATAGGTTTGGTTTTGTTTGACATTAATTCATATTAGCTTGAATTGAACCATAACTTTCCTCTGCAGATTATGCTAAACATGTATTTATACTTGAATATTTAAAAAACCTGTTATTATTGTTCATCAATGTAACGTTTGATGGAATTTGAGCGAATTACTTAAATATTTAATTAACTTGCGTGGTAATATAAAACATGTACTTCGTATAAAAGAATAAATGTGAGATGAGAAGTGGTAGGTATGAATCATGATCCTGTTTTTACGTACTCCTTGATTAACTAAACATTGATACTTTCAGCAAGCATTATTTACCTCTCTCGAAACGATTAAGTAAAATATTTTAGTCGTTAGTTAATATCATGAAACTTTGATCATTTAAAGTTTTTCGAGATGGCCAATGTAATTATGTACACACACTTTAAAATCATTTTTCCGCGCCGTACTAAAGGAAGAGCGAGATTACCTATACACTTCTATTTGCTAGTTACAATACACCCGGCTATAACCATGAACCTAATAAACTTCCAAGTTCGGTTATAGCCTATATGAACCAGAGATAACAGCCCGTTCGTGATTATACTTGGTTAACAATAAAAAAATCTTGAAACAGTGACATTTATGGTTTTAGAAAGTAGGATACCATGAATCAATAGCTAGCAGTTCAGTGGGTTAACCTTACTCTTGCCCAATCAAAGATTTTTTGAGGTTGTGGTTGATAAATATTTGCTTCGAAATGGCCCAAAAGGTTCTCATCATATCAACATTCAGATTTTCACATTCACGTGGATCTCTTCAAAAGGGCAATAAAAAAAGGTTTCTTTAAACAATTGCCTTGACGGTGTCTGTTTATTTAGACTTGATGTCATGACCCGCCCGCTCAATAGAATCATTTTCAAGGATGGTCGGGATTTCGGATAGTTTTACACTTGCTTAGAGAACTCTATAGAAGTTGCAATAATTTCTTAGAAGTCTTTGGAAGATGTTTGAAACTCTTAGAAGTCCTAGAAGCTTCCACCTTTGGAATAGTGGCGGAGCCACAAAATATGATTAAAGGGGGCATCGAAAAAAACAAATTGTTTTCGTACGAATCGAGTCGGGTTTACTTAATGACAATATAAGCGCTCTACTTGACACAATTAACATTTATTACGAGAGATTAAACAAATAAAATTTCATGAAAATTGTATCAAACCGCTTATTATTTTATCAACAAACTAATTCAAAGGAATGTGATTATTTATCGAAACCATAAGATTAAAGAAATTGACGAAATCTATGATGCTAAAAATTACATTAGAACAACTTATGATGTTAACAATATCATACAAATAGTTAAACGTGAACAAAGTATACATATACCAGAACTTAAAGAATGTGAATGAGTATATACTTTGAACATGGTATTATTCTATGTATTTAGCATTATGCTAATTTATGTTATTTAGGCAAAATAATTACAAAAGAGATAATGTATTACAATATATATTATGTTACTTGTATAAATAATGTATTTTATTTTAATCGGATACTTTTTGTACTAGCCACTAATTTTAAATATCCCATTTATCCAAGTCACTCACTCAATTTTCTCACATCCCAATCAACTTTTTCACTTCCCTAGTCAAACCATCATCTCCATTCAAAATATCCATTTTTTCCGACCAAAAAACACAAGAAAAAATATTGGAACACTCCTCATTATTGGTAGCCAGAGAGAATGTCGAGGGCACACACACAATTGGCTCTTAAGGGCGCTATGCCTCTTTTCTAAGAATATGACTATTTTTCTACACGGTTTGCATGTCCGCAAGAACTTTGTTGGGGGCAACGCCCCCCACTACCATATATGTGGCTCCGCCTCTACCTTGGAACATTGTAGAACTTGTACATAGTAGTATAAAATAGAGGAGGCCTCATTTGTTGAAGGCATCCATCAAAGTTCACATGTAATCACTCTTGTAAAGTTTTCTAGTAATACAAAGCATTTTACATATTTCACTTGTTCCTTTCTTTGAATATTTCTTTAGTTTTATACATCGTTGAGTGTTCGAGCAACGCTGAGCTTAGTCGAGACTAAGTGCCGCACAGAAGACCCTTGTAGAGACAAGTCTGCGACAAGTGGTATCAGAGCTATGTTGATTCAAGGCGATGGCAAATGAAACCGAGAAGAATGGTGCTAGTGGAAGTACAGTTGTTGACGAGAACCGGGGACGAGACGATAAACGTTAAGACCCCAAGAAGAGGAGTTTGTCCAAGGACGTAGTGGTAAGTTTGGATAAGAGAGTGGCGGGTGTTGAGACATTCGTAACGGAGTTGAAGAACCAAGTTGTGGCCTTGGAAGGTCTAGACTCCAATTTCACGAGCATGAAGGATGACTTTAGGGTGGTCATCAATACCCTTAGCTGCGACTTGAAGCATGGGATCCATGATTGAAAGGAGATGCTCAAGGGCGAGGTCACGAAATTACGAGAAGAGTTTGGAGAAGAGATCTCCATCATTCATAAAAACAGTGAAGACTTGCAAGCTGACGTGGAGTTATGCAAGCGATCCAAGGATAGTGGAGGTGGCGACACTAGTCATCATGCTCCGAAGATAGATATTCCTAAGTTGTCACCGTTCGTGGGAAAGCGGGAAGCTAGGACAGTTGATGATTTCTTGTAGCAGATGGAGCAATACTTGGAAGGTGTCAAAATTACGGATGACGACTCCAAGATCAAGATGATTACCCGATACTTGAAGGATACTGCGGCGTTATGGTGGAGAAGTCGATATGGAAATATCGAGCGAGGTACGTGTACTATCAATATGTGTTGATTTTGTGACGGATTTGAAGAAGCAATTCTATCCGAAGAATGTTAAGAACGAAGCGAAGAGTCGGCTTTGTAAACTCAAGCATTCCGGAACGATCTAGGAGTATGTCAAGGATTTCATCACACATGTCTTGGAGATTCTGGATCTTTCCGAGCAAGACTTTCTCGTCTATTTTCTTGATGGTTTGCAAGGACGGGCTAAGACGGAGCTGGAAAGATTTGGAGTTCAAGACCTTGCTACGGCTATTGCCCATGCCGAGTCCTTGATTTAATTTGGTTCCATGAAAGATTCGACTAAGCTGAAGGATCGAAAGGTAAGTCATGAGAAAGGTGGGGGAGAGAAAGTCACTCAAATAAAGACCGATAACGCACGGAAGCCACCAACCGGAAAGAGAAAAGACTTAAAGACGACTTTCAAAAGGTGGATGCTTCATATGTGGTGGACCTTATAGAGCTCGAGATTTCCCCAAGAAAGCAAG
This sequence comes from Chrysanthemum lavandulifolium, assembly GCA_022545495.1. Taxonomy (NCBI): domain Eukaryota; kingdom Viridiplantae; phylum Streptophyta; class Magnoliopsida; order Asterales; family Asteraceae; genus Chrysanthemum; species Chrysanthemum lavandulifolium. The sequence continues at coordinate 159,696,073 of CM040244.1, read as the reverse complement.
CCTCAACGGAATGACGGCTCATGAAGATGAAGGTACAAGCGATGGTGGATGCATGGGTTCGATGAGGATCTTAAGTGCAATCAAGGCAAAGTCGGAGGTATCGAAAGTTTTAGGGAAAGGACTACAATATGTGGAAGCAACCATCAACGAGATCAAGGTAAGTGCTCTAGTTGATTTCGGCGCCACTTATAACTTTTTATCCTTTGATGAAGCCAAACGGGTAGGGATTAGTGCTACGAAAGGGAGTGGAACGTTCAAGCCGGTAAACTCGAAGGCCAAGCCAATTGAATGAGATGCTAAGGATGTTGGGGTGAAAATTGGAGAATGAGAGGGGATGGTTGATTTATTGGTGGTCCCGATGGATGATTTTGAGTTGGTTCTTGGGTTGGAGTTTTTCGATAAGGTACGAGCTTTCCCTATGCCATTTGCTAATTCCTTATGTATCCTAGATGGTGGAAGGACTTGCATGGTGAGCATGGAGCGGGATTCTAAGTGTGGAGCGAAGACCCTTTCGGCCAAGAAATTCAATAAATGGTACAACAAGAGCAAGCCTTGCTACTTGGCGATGACAAGGCTAGAGACAGATGAGGAGTCGAGCAAAGTAGAGGTACTGAAGGTGATAGAGAGGGTACTTGATGAGTTCAAGGATGTGATGCCCAAGTAGTTGCCCAATAAGCTACCACCTAGGAGGGAGGTGGATCATACCATCAAGTTGGAGTCAGGTTCCAAGCCACCTGCCAAAGCCCTTTATTGAATGCCACCACCAGAGTTGGTGGAGTTACGTAAACAACTCAAAGAGTTATTGGGTGAGGGCTACATGCGACCCTTGAAAGCCCCATATGGTGCACCAGTGCTATTTCGAAGGAAGAATGATGGATCCTTGCGGATGTGCATAGATTATCGGTACTTAACCAGGTAACGTCAAGAACAAGTACCCTATCACCCTCATTGCGGATTTGTTTGATCAACTTGGAAAGGCGAGATACTTCTCAAAGTTGGACTTGAGATCGGGGTACTACCAAGTACAGATAACGGAGGGAGACAAATCTAAGATGATGTGTGTCACGAGGTATGGTTCTTACGAATTCTTAGTCATGCCCTTTGATTTGAAAAATGCTCCTGCTACATTTTCCACCCTCATGAATAAGTTATTTAACTCGTTTCTTGATAAATTTGTGGTGGTATAATTGGATGATATTGTTGTTTATAGTTATACCTTGGAGGAGCATGTCTTACATTTGAAACAGGTGTTCCAAGTGTTACGAGACAACGAGCTTTATGTGAAGTTGGAGAAATGCTCTTTCGCCCAAGACGAAGTCGAGTTCTTGGGACACAAGATCAAGGACGGTGGATTGATGATGGATTGGGCAAAGGTGAAGGCTATCCAAGAGTGAGAACCACAAACCAAGGTCACGGAATTGAGATATTTCCTTGGCTTGGTGAACTATAACCAAAGGTTTATCATGGGATATTCTACGATATCTTATCCCTTGATGGACCTATTAAAGAATAATACAGCTTGGATATGGCACGAAGAGTGCCAAGCGGCGTTTGAGAGATTGAAGAAGGCGGTTATGGAGGAACCGGTGTTGAGACTACCGGATGTGACCATGCCTTTCGAGTTACACACAGATGCATCATACTTTGCTATTGGAGAAGTTCTAATGCAAGATGGACACCCGATTGCATTCGCGAGTTGGAAGTTAATGAGACGAAAAGGAAGTACATGGTGCAAGAAAAACTGAAAAAGAGATGACGGCGGTCGTCCACTACTTTAGGATTTTGAGGCATTATTTGTTGGGTTCGAGATTCGTGATCAAGACGAATAACATTGCTATGAGTTACTTTCAAACCCAAAAGAAGTTAACTCCCAAGCAAACTTGTTGGAAGACTTCCTAGCTGAGTTCGAATATCACTTGGAGTACAAGCCGGGTAAGGCTAATGTGGTAACCGATGCATTAAGTCGCAAGGCGGAGTTTGCGGCGATCACCCAAGCCCCGTTCTTCCTCCAAGACCGAATCAAGGAAGGATTGGAACATGATCCTTTTGCCAAGAAGATCGTGGCCTTAAAAAAGGAGGGAAAGACTCGAAGATTTTGGCTTAAGGGATGTTGTTCACTAAAGGAGATCGGCTTTACGTGCCTAAGTGGGGCGATCTTATTCGAGTAATCTTGAAGGAGTGGCATGATTCGAACAGGGTCGGTCATCCATGGAACAAGAGGACATGGGCATTGGTCGAGGGGACTTATTATTGGCCAAGGATGGAGGACGATGTAGAGACATTTGTGTGGACGTGCCTTATTTGCGAACAAGACAAGATAGAGCAAAAGAAGTCTCGGGGATTGTTCTAACCTTTACCTATGCCCAAAGGACCATGGGAGAGTGTTTCCATGGACTTTATCACATTCTTGACGAAGTCAGAAAAGAGTGGGAGTATTATTGTGGTGGTCGATCAATTCTCAAAATATGGAACTTTTATAACTGCACCACCTGATGTTACCGCGGACGATACGACGGAGCTTTTATTCAAGAATGTAGTGAAGTATTGAGGAGTGCCACATGTGATTGTTAGCGATCGAGATCTGATATTCACGTGACACTTTTGGACGGAGTTGTTCAAGATTATGGGGCAGACTTGAACTTCTCTACGAGTTTTCATCCCCAAACGGACGGGCAAATAAAAAGCGTGAACGCGTTATTGGAGCTTTATCTTCGACCCTATATGAATGCCAACCAGCATGATTGGATTAAACTTCTTGATGATGCTCAATTCTCTTACAACATGCAACGGAGTGAAGCCACGAGGAAGAGTACTTTTAAGTTGGTCACGGGGCACCAACCATTGACTCCTAATGCCTTAGTTGCATCATACTAGGGGAGTAGCCTGACCGCTTACAAGATGATGAATGAATGACATGAGCAGGCGGACTTAACCTGGGATCATTATAAAAGGCGGCTAAGAAGATGAAGAAATGGATGGATGAAAAGAGGAGACACATCGAATCAAGTGATGGTGAAACTCTTTCATCAACAATTCAAATCATTAAGGAAAGTGCATAAAGGAGTGATACAGAGGTACGAAGGCCCTTTCCCGGTGATTGGATGTGTTGCGAAAGTATCTTATCGGCTTCAACTACCGCCCAAGTTGAAGATCCACCCGGTCTTTCCCGTTAGCTTTCTTAAGCCTTATCATGGAGATGTGGAAGACCCAGACCTAGGGGTGTCCAAGCGGGCACCAATAGCGGTTTTTATTTCGTACAATCAGGAGGTTGATGAGATTTTGTCGGATCGTACGATACGAAGATGAGGAGTGCCGAGCTATAAGGAATACTCGATCATGTGGTGTGACTTTCCCAATAGTGAAGCGAGTTGGGATGCCGAAGACTTATTGTGGCAATGTGCGGACAAGATCAAGAATTATCATGAGGAAGGCACGACGAGGATGTTGCGAGCTTAGGTGGGGAAAGATGTCACGACCCGCCCGCTCAATAGGATCATTTCCGAGGTTGGTTGGGATTCCGGATTGTTCTACACTGGCTTAGAAGACTCTATGAAATTATATGGAAGTTGCAAGAATGTCTTGGAAGCCTTGGGAAGATGTTTGAAGCTCTTAGAAGTCCTAAAAGCTTCCACCCTTTTAAAATTGTACAACTTGTATATAGTAGTATAAATAGAGGAGACCTTATTTGTTGAAGGCATCTAACAAAGTTCATTTGTAGTCACTCTTGTAAAGTTCTTTAGTAATACAAAGCATTTTTCATATTCCACTTATTCCTTTCTTTGAAGCTTTCTTTAGTTGCATACATCGTTAAGCGTTCGATCAAGGCTGAGCTTAGTCAAGATTAAGTGCCACACGGAAGACCTTTGTAGAGACAAGTATGTGACATTGAGCTTTGCTAGTTAATCAACCCTAGTGGTAATTGGCAACCCCCTCACCGACAAATACGGCATAAAATAAATAAATAAAGGGGTGGCAGTATCTTTTTAGAAGGAGGGGGTAGAACCTGTATATCTAGGTTGGCCGTTGTGGTCTAGTTCGAGTTTTTTTTTTTTTTTTCCTTCAACGGCGATAGATGATTAAACACCAACAAGAAGCTAAATATAGAAAATTACTAAGGGTTCATACAATGATACAAGAGTCTAATGGATCTAGAATAGAATCCACTCATTCCAAGTAGGTTTCAGTACCTTGTTCCAATGAGGAAACCAATTGTGTGATGGGACTTTTGATCTCTTTGACTAAAGTATCTTTTCTTTTAGGCTTCAAATAAAAACCAACACGATTTCTATATCTATATAAACTCAAAATGTGGTTTGTACAACGAACAACGTCAAAACAAGGCTTGACATGCTCACAAACAAATAAAACAAACAAGCGCCAATATATTAGGAAAGTTTTGGCAAGTCTAATTCATGTGAATATGCCTAACAAGAAGACAAATAGCAGAACCAAATAATACAGGGAGGACGGCAATAAAAATTCATGTACACCCATTATTATTAAAAATTCATGTACACTCATTATTATTAGACTTACATGTAGTTAGACATGTCAATCATTTTCACCTTATAAATGCTACCTTCGTCAAGATACAAAGTTTAACTTGCAGTGAGTTTAGATTGAAAGACTGTTACCAAACTATATCAAAATGGCACATTACCATTAGTATTTCAAGTGATTTAATATGACATCAAATAAGATTGGGAGAGCAAATTTTTCATCAAATGACTAAATTTATCAACGATAAATTAAAATACTTTCTATGTTCTACCATTTTTCTTTTTGGCAAAATATTTGATCTCTGTTTTATAATAACTAACAAGACATGCTTCATGTAAAGAAAAGAAACCTATCCACAAGCAATATAGGATAAATGAAAACCAGCCATCATGGGACATGCCGGTTAAAACTAAATTACTTAAACCACCTACACTACTACTACCAACAATCCTGGCCCAAACAGAGTGGTTATTACCTAACGAGTCCACTGGGTCATTTTAATTACCCAACGTGTTTGCATAAACAGAGGGTTTATTACCTAACAAGTCCACTGGGTAACTTCATAGGTTGGTAAAAAGGTAGGGCGGGTCAAATGGGTTTTGCACAGGTCAAACGGGTCTTTGAGACCATACATATAGGAGGAGTTAGTTTAGCATACCAATTTTCCAGCATCATGACCAGCAAGAAGTTATCGTACCATTGCAGGACCAGCTTGACCCCTGACTCGTTTGACCCGCCCTGCAAAATTGACCAGTGACCCGTTTATCCTGACCTACACATTTTTTCAGCATCAGGTGACACCAAAGATACAATATATAAAACATCCAACCAGTTTAAAAGACTTCTATAAAGCATCCAACAAAAGTACTGAAATCCATCAAGCACAATTGCATATGTTACTACCACATGAAGCACAAGTTACTAGAAAAGCACAGTCGATAGAAAAAGAAAAGTTCATAGAGCAAGGTGTTGCCATCTTTGACTCCTTCAACAACATCACAATCCGCCACTCGGCCCAGAAAGGTCTTCTTTGATAAACTGAAAAATCAAAGCTGGAAGTGAGTGCATGACTAATGTTATGATAAAACCTGAGAGGAAATAATAGTTACAGTTTAGGGACATAGCAAGAAGGGAAATGAATAAAAGCTAAATGTATATATATATATATCTGCACATAATTAATAGAGAGGGGAAAAGAGAAAATGAATTATTAGAATGATAATAAGATAGTGTCTGTGTCTTCATTCAGCTTAATAGTTACAGGTTTAACAAAGATAATTTAGAACTTTTGACCACCCTAAAATCTTCCTTAATATATTGAACAGTAATCAGTATGATAAGAAAGATGCAGAATCTCAGCAAGATTTGAAATAAAGAGTTGAACTAAAAGAAAAAAAAAATTGGAATCTCGATCAATTAAAGTAAACATGACGCACGCCTATAGCGATCAAATTTGATTTAGAAAACTGATCAAAAAAATCAGAAGCTATTATTATTTTATGGTCTATATATATCATGTGATAGATGATAGAGTCATGAATTAAAACTTACCTTAACATTCTTCTTGCTATTCTTTGCCTGCCTCTTTCTTTTGGGTCTCGCGTTAACAATAGGAGACACAAGACTCGGCACAAATATGGGGGCATCAAGATATTCCTCCCCGGTCCTGGACAGCTTTGTATCATCTTGGAAGTAAGACTTCGTGACTCGATTATAAACCTTCAGTCTTCTCAAGTAATGTGCAACGTCATTCTTCATCTCACTATCAGCATATTGAAGTAGTTCCCAAGACTGATCCACGTTATAATTCTTCAATATCCATTTTATAGATGCACGGTTATTATCGTGAAATATGCATAAGCAATCTTCAAAAATCCCGAGGAGGCTAATATAAATATTATAATTATATCTTGGATGATGAGGTTGAGGGATTTCTTTCCATTCCTCTTTGATTAAATCAAAAGAAACAATTACCGGCTTGTCATTTATATCAATCATGAACCAATGAAGTTTTCCGTTACATAAGATACCAGATTTAGTAACATAATAATATTTCACTGGTTTAATAACTCTCCAAACATTTGTTTTCAAACATAAGACTTGAAAACTTGTTTGATCCCCACCCTTAAACCCTATCACAACCTTGTAATCATCCGTAGACGAATCGTAACCAAAACCCCAACAAAATTTATGACAGCTTAGTAAATCAAACTGTAAATTGCCTATTACAAGCTGGGGGCGTTGCAGTTTTATCGCTTTTCGAGTCAGGGGATTGGCTACAAAAATTCCAGCGTGGGAATAAATGCAGACCAAACCATTAGCTGAACCAAAGACACGATTTTCATGGTACATAAACTCATTGTCAGCAGTTGCATTCTTACAGTACTCATAAGGACGGAGAAACTGAGACATAACGATCCTCCTATGCCCAAGTTCTTTATTGTCTCGATCATTTTGGTAACTGTGTTTCAAATGAGCATCAACAAAACGAGAACTCGAAATAAAAGAATGCCAAGATTTACACACGCTTTTAAGACGGATGAGATCCTTCACTTTACATCCTATCATTACTCGCTCAAGAACATCAAGGGCAAGCTCCGGAGCCTCTGCCATGGAAACAAACAAACAGAAACAAATAGAGATATGGGAATTGCTTGCATATTCTACTTAGCCTCCTCCATTAAAACTCGCATTCTTTATTCATCAGTAACAAATTTCTCCTGTAAACGATAAAAGTTAACTCATTTTAACTTCACTTATTACACATTTTATCAAACGCACTTACGTAGTAATATACAAGTCCGTCATTACCTCAAACATAAATATAAGGGCAGATAGCATGATAAATTGTCCTATACTTAAAACCAAAAGGACTTAAAACACCAAAACTTATCTAAGGGCAAACAGTATACAAAATGTCCTATACGTAGCATAAAATTTACCCAACCCTAACGCTAACCGGTATGAAAACTGCTAAAAGAATATCTAATCCGAATTGGTTAAATTTTTGCCAAAATATTAATAAATAAATAAAATTGTATACCTAAAAAGTGAGAATTTTTGTTACATACCTTTTTGATTGAAATTGGACCCAGGTATGGTACATTTTTGTACTATTTGCCCATTAATTTAAATAAACCCTAGATATTTTAGCAAACTTGATATAACTAATCTTACGAAAATATATAATGGATTGAAGAAATAACACAAACTCACAAAAAATCGGTGGTGAAGACAGGTTGCTGCTCGATCAGGGGACGAGGTGGGTGGTGGCTAGGTGGGTGGTGGCAACGAGTTGGAATAAGAGTAATGCAATAAAAAAGTTTTGCCTCAAATACAAATTAAATTCTCAAAGGTTTTATGATTTTATGGATGTTATTTTTTATTAGTAGCAGTAACAAGAAATTACGCAACCGCGTGTTGCGGTAGAGCCTATTTAAGTTTGATATTGGTTCTTAAATTATTTTTGTTGTCGTCCTAAAAATAGATTTTAAATAGGAATTTAATGCACGGTTTAAATATCTGATTTGAGTTTCATGTATATATATACTAGCTTAGAGACCCGTTGACACCGGGTTAGTTTTTAAAGAAATAGATAAATGAGATGATAATAAAAGTAATAACAAATTTGTTAAATTTAAAATATGTTTGAGTGACAATCGATTTACAACCATCACACTAAAATAAAAATAGATTGACTCGAACATAAATGATGTGTGATTTCAATGAAAATTTAAGTTGCTAACAAACCTTGTAACATTAAAAATAATGAACCATAGTATAATATAACGTGATTACACCAATGATACATACATGATATAACATGAACCTTATTCAAAGACCTTCAAGTACTTCTTTATACACGACATTTGTTGTGGTTTTGGAGAGATTACCATCCTGATCACGAACGACAACCTTCAAACCCCGCTTGCATTTTACTCTTGATACGGCAACGTACAGTTGTCCATGTGTGAACACAGGACGGGGCAAGTACAAATCAACTTTAGAAAGCGATTGCCCTTGGCTTTTGTTGATTGTCATGGCAAAAGATACTGATATCGGATATTGTTTCCTGACGATCTTAAGAGGCAAACACTTATCTGACGGGGTAATCCTCAACCTTGGAATAATCACCTTTTTCTGAAGTTGGTTCCGTTAATGATCTGCGCATGAATAGAGGTTCTTGTTAATTTAAGTACTTGAAGTCATCTACCATTACATAAACCATTTGATTGGTCTATGTTTCTTAATAACATAATCGGCACTCTGACTTTTAAAGCAAGCCTGTGGTTTGGAATACCGAGAACTTCAATCCATTTATGAATTCAAAGTAGAAAATAGATCGATCAATGACAAAGACCGCTGCTCACTTTTATCCACGTTGTCACAACTTAAGTAGACCATTTCTTCTCCCGGAAATTTGGCCAAGAAATGTTCATTTATAGTGTCGACTAACTCATTTGTGGGTGCCAAAATCGCCTTTTCTTGAAAGTAGGCGGATCATGTATGTTATCTAACATGTTTGGATACGTAAAGTCAATAATAGATGCTATGGGGTCATCATAATATATAGGGGCAATTTCATATCTCCCCTCCTTTTTGTTGAAAATTTCATATATACCCAAACATGCATAAAAAACATTGTACATTATGCATTTAATACTTGCACTTTGAGTATATATGAAATTTATCTTGAAAATAGGGTGATATATGAAATTAATCCTAATATATATATCATTATGATATATGGTTTATATGATCATTATAACGAAAACACCGCAACTATTAAAAATAAGCTAAAATTTCAAATTCTTTTGCAAAGGCAAGGGTGTATAAACAAAAATAAGAGCCATACTCATATTAGGCCAAGAGTCGACAAATTTAACATGAAATGAAGAACTACTAACAATGTAAATATTTGTAAATAAATACACGTGTACTTCATAGACTACGGCCATTAGCGTGGTGTTCAACGGCGGAGACGGTGGTGGTGTGCCGTGGAGGCGTAGGGTGTGTGGTTGTGGTTGATTAAGAAATGAGGTAGACGGTAGAGGATGTAAGTAACTATTGTAATACTAATAATCAAATATAAAAAAAAGAAAAGGAAACACATAGTTAAGGTCATGAAGTCACGTAACCATGAATCGATAAAGTGAGTTTGTGTCCCCGAGTAAAAGTCATGTGCATCATCTTGTGATGGTTTAAGCCACTAAAATCAAGATTTATATCAAGTTTAAGATTTAAAGTTAATATGTAGTACTATTAGTACTACCCGTAACTTTGTACCATCGATAAATTTAATAGCAAAGCATTACAAAATAAATTCCATACAAAAGACATTAATATATGACCAAAATTTCAGTAGATACATGAGGATATCAAAAGCTTACATATGCTTTTGCAATTAGAGTCAACCATAACTATTTAAAATATCTACATGTTTGTAGGTACAAAATCACACTTAATATATTTGCTTAATACGTATGGGATATGCAACTAACACTTGTCACTTTGTAGTTTGTAATATGTTCGATTGCTCCCTTTTGACATCCACCACCTTAAGACTTGTACCAAAGAACCATGTAGTTACCTGCACTATGAATATTTTTTTTCAATAACTAACTGCAACTACATAACTAAATGTTTTTTTTGTTAAATAAGATTGATGATAGAAGTGCTTACGTACCTGATATGATTACTTTCCCATTTCTTTCATTGTTGCATTATCTATTTTCATGCGGTTTTGCCTACAATGGTCCGTTCTCATTTGTTTGTCACCAAAGGTAAAATTAGTCAAGGTCTTTATTGTGCTGAATAAATCTATCCCTAATTCCTAATAGTATGCAAGTTCTATATCTATCGGGCAAAATGAGCATCCAATAAAAGGGTAACTGAAAAGGGGTTACCAAACTATCATACATTTCGTAATTATGATGCATCATAGTTTCCTTTTTTTAACTTTTAAAGTGCTACGATAAATGTCTTTTGCTATATGGCCAAAAATATATCAAATTCTAACCCTACGTAAATTTAACCCATCTCATCTAGCCTTACATCTACTCTTCTGTGGTTTCTTTACAGCTCATTTTTACTCCAATTCTATAATAATTAGAATTTATCTAATGATCCATTATGATAAATTCGTAGGTACAAATCCAAACAGCCCCTAAAAAAACCTTATGTGGATATAATGTTGCATCTTTTACCGTAAATATCACTTATGTTATAAATATAAAAAGCATGTCGAGCAAACCTCATAACCGCTCCCGATGTAAGAATCATCCACGCCATGTATGACCTTACGGCCCTCCTTTTGCACCGCTATGCACAAGAATGTTTGAAAATATGTGTTACATGTAGCGTAACTTACAGAAAATATTAATGCCGAAAGAAAAAACCTTTTCAACTCATTAGCATGCCAAAGTATCCCGAAAATAGTTTCACCCATACTTTGAAATATTAGTTTAATTGTTGTCCTCATCTCTTTGACTCATGGGTGATCACCCTTACCCTCCTTAGTTTAATTGGCGACATAAACAGAGAAAAAAGTAAACATGAGGTGGTTTCTTGAGATTGTTGGCTAAATGATTTTGATTTGATAAAAAGTAGGGTTAGTTACCAAAAGCAAGGGTTAATTATAGAAGCAAAGGTGCTCTTGGTAGAAAGCAAGGGTGCTCTTTCTCGTGACATCAGGAAGGTAATAAAAGTAGAAGCAATCATCGATACTTGGACAATAGAAAGTCCAGTATCGATGATTGCTTAAAATTTTTTATGTTTAAAATTTAGAACATTCAACTCTTATATGACTCTTTTATGTTTAAAATTTTTTCTACAAAATTAATCATTGTGTCATACCTGAAAGTTCTCCACTTATAACACACCCATATAAGCATGACCTATTGACCGCACCAAGAGTGTGGGATGCTCCCCATTTCTCAAAATGGATTCAGAAGAACCAACTTCAACACTGCACGCAAACAAATACATTAGTAGTAACTGAGTAAGGACTAATTGGTCTTGTCATGTTCACTGCATGCACTCAGAAGGCTTTTAATACGATGTTCAAAAGAACCAACTTCAACATTGCACGCAAACAAATACATTACTTTGAAGGGATGTCGTGTTATGAATCGTTGAATCATTGCATGATTCAAATCTAAAGAGATGTTGAAACTACTGAAAGGGCATATCTACCCATCAAAACTATGGTACGGTCATGACCAAGCTTATTAGACTCACGCCAAAAACTAAATCTGTCAGTAGAATTTTCACTTAGACATTTTGTGGAACATTTGGTGTGCCATGTGCAACCAGTTTCTTTTACAAAAACAACATCAAATTACATAAAGCTCGTAACTTCAATATCAAGACTAATATACATGTATATATTTATATATACCTCTAGTGAAATGCCATCGATGACACAAAAGCAACGATTTTTGTTAATGTGATAAAACTAATTACAAACTAATTGTCATTATACACATCTAACTTCACAAATAGAGTATATATATCTTGAAAAAATTGAAGAACTCGTGACTAAAGCATTAGTTGATGGTATGCTTTCAAAACCATGAATACTTCTCATGCTGCCAATGTCATCAAAATTCAGCCACCTACATAAGGGAACAACAAAAGTATAAGAATTCAACAATTTATCGATATGATAAAGGACAAAAAGCCGCCAGCAAGCAGCAGCATCAAGATGCAAGCACACCAGTAGCAAGCTGCCATACAAGTAACAGCAAGCAGTGTTTGGAAAACAATTGGCCGTTTATTTATTTTCGAGTAAAAAAGTAAACAGGGGGTGTTTGGGATTGTTTAGTTAATATGCTTCTTGTACAATGATAAGCATGTTCCAACCTGTTTAGTTTTAAGGGCTTTTTATCGTTGATACAAAAGTGTAAATGAGTTGTCCCACCCTTCTTGGTCCTTCATGTGGATTCCCTTAAACAACATGCACAAGGTTCTTGAGCAATAAATAAGAGACTTTAAACATATAAAGCAATAGTCATATACTATTGAAATTCATACAATAGTCATATACTCATATACTATTGAAATATATATGAGTCAACAGTGGGTGCTATATTGTCCTAGTTAATCCAGCAAGCAAATCTGCATTTCGTAACATTTTTCAGTTTGGTACTTAAACATATCAAAGGGGGTGTTTGGCATTGCACTTAAAGTCGTCAATAATCAGTTCAAGGTTTATCTACTGCGAACTTGACATCAACTACATCTCAAATATGTTACGGTTTTCTCACCAAATAATATAACTTTTAGTTACAATACGCCTAACCAAATAATCAAAAGTTTCATTGTTATGTCGAAACAACCAATCTGTAATGATTTAAACTTGTGATACGATAAAACCAAATAAAGACCGTGTCATGTACATCGAGTTGTGAAAACAGTACATGTTTTGCATTCTTTAAGATGTTTGGATATAGGTTAGCCCAAAATTTTTACCACATTCACCCTAGACTTGTTTGCATTCCTTAACCTTTCTTAGCACATTATGGGTCTAAATAGAGACCAAGCTCTGTTCATTTTGTCACCAAATACAGGAGTACAATTTCATTACATCAGCATCATCGAAAGTCAATTCTATGCAAAGTAATTGACACACATTATGGGTCTACACACATCCACCGTTTGCTTTATTAGTTTTCTTTAATTAAAAATCGATTTAATTACATAGCGAATGCCCAAAAAATTTGAGTTTTTACCTTTAAATACCAAACTTTATAATATTGTGTTGTCTCGCTCCAAAATTAAATGGATGACACCAAAGATCTCATATCAAGTTCCTACAAAAAGAAAAACAATTGGTGTTAACTGCTAAAATGGCCATCGCAACAACCTGAAAAAGAAACACAAAATGGAAAAAACACCCAAATCATATAAATATAAGTTAAATAACACAATTCTTCGAAAGTGATAAAAACCCTAAATACTAAAATGAAATAGGTACATACCGGTGTTCAATGTCAAAGCGTATGTAGATCAACAAATACACAATTCTTCGAAAGTGATATAAAAGTAAAGCTCTAATTTTTCAAAACCTTATAAAGAAGTGTAGTGTAATTTTGAAACTGATAAAGAGTGTGTGTAGAGGAAGAATAGATCGACATTAATTGTTGAAACCCTATAATTTTTCAAAACCCTATAAATTATGCGGTGGTATGTGATTCGCCTCGATTTTTCATACTCGGCTGCATCCTGGTCCTGAACTACTGGGTTAACATCATAAGCATAGATAAATCAGTAATAACACAAACCAAATCAATTCAATACAATTAAAACTTATATTCAATTATTGAGTTGTTAGGGTTGATGATAATCCTTGAAGCAAAGATATATAGACCAATTCGTAGGTTATTTTGGATGTTTTTTTTTTGAATGCATTGAATTTGATTGGTGAATTGAAACTGAAAATTGAATAAATGATGAGAAGCGTAGAGAGAAAGATTGGGGGGCGTACAAAAGAATAATACATTGAATCGGGTCATCAAAAACTCTTTTATTTAGAAGATATGCAGTAGAGTGTTGTATTTTGAAGCTAAATAAGGTAGTGCATTAAACCAATTTTTAATGCAAGGTGCTTAGTAGGCTTGTACAAAAGCTTATTTTATTATATATAATAGATTTATAATTTTAAGTCTTGTCCAACTGTCTATCTTTATAAAAAATAAAGTGTGTGATAAAATGGCGTACTCAAATATTGAAGGTAAATGTAATATTAGATGGTTTGCAATTTGCATAAAATGTATGGACCAAAACTACATGGCGGAGCCATTTGGTAACATATTAAATTAATATGGCGGTAATAATATTAGCCCATTTATTTAAAGATTTAGAATTTTAAATGGAAGTTACAAAACTTCAGGAGCAAATAAATAACGATGAGCTAAATGCAAAAGTGAAAGATAGAAGCGACATTAAGGATACGAACCAAACTCTTAGTCGTGAAGGAATGGTAAGGCAATCACTCAAACAAGTATCGGAGATTTTTTTCAACCAACATTAACGAACACTGATTTTCTTGTTACTGGCATAGCTCAGTCTCTAGTATTACAATTACATTATACAATAATTGTATCTATTACACATTTTTTATGAATATATATGAAGTCAGTTGAAACAAATGAAACAACTATGGCCAACTAGTCCGAATTGGCTGATAATTCACAATAAAATCATGGTAATCTCTGATGCAAACAAAAGTAAATCCGTTTAGTTGTGGCAACCCATTCCTTCACCTCCAAGGCATGAAGAAAAAGAATCCAAACTTCCAAAGATCATTGAGATACATGATGATGATGATAATGATTACATCGTTATGGTCAACAATACCCTCATCATCTAACGGAACTATCTCTCAAAGCCTGGATCCTTTTTCCTCAAACCCTAAAAGTGGAGGATATCATGGCATTTCCTCATAAGAAGTTGATGACACTCGAAGAAGATGTTCCAAAAATGATAAGAATGGTGATAGAGAAAAGTGAAGAAGATGATGTTGGTGCTTGTTTTAAAAAGCTAGAGACACTTAAAGAAGAAAAATGTCTCTTTGTTTCGGTTGTGCGAGTGACATGTACAACTCGACCGCCTTTGAGTCATACATTACCACTTCTTCCAGTGTTTTGTTCAAATCGCCTTCAGATGGTAGATCTATTGTAAACTGCACAACATTAGACCAAAATCCAGACTTTAAAGAATATCATGAAATGCTTATGATTTCAGATTATAGAAATTGTTGAAAAGACATGTCAAATTTTAAGGGAACACAAACAAACTCGTAAAACATTGAGAAGTCCAAACATGCATGACTCGCGGTTTCTAGTTGAGTGTGATTCAACGGATACCCAAGTATCGAGAAAAAAATTAGAATGTTTGTGGCATATTCCCTTATCTACGTCAAGTGTTGGGATGAAATGTCGACATATAAATGTGGCATTCAATTTGTAACTCCATGTTTTTTTCTAGATGTTCCGACATCTTGACGTCAGATAATTCATCCTATGTCTTCATGTAAAAACTCCGAAAATAGTTTGACCTTTACCTATAAAGTGTATGTGCAACAAAACGATATGATCATAATGGCAAATCGATCTCAGTTTTGCGAAGAAAAATGACTAAATCCATTATTTAATAACAGTTCAGATTCCGATGATCAAAAAGCCAAAACCAATGATAAAATGGACATAGCTAAAGAAAGGTGGAAACAAAAGAGGATCTGGTGATAGAATTTGCACCAAATGTCTTTCGCTACATCGACTTTGGTTCCCATCTTTCTTTAGGCAAGTGCATTTTACCAATGATTCTGCCTTTTTCATCATCTTAATGTGAATGCTATAAAAAAACAAAATCTTCTCACCATCAGCGTATCATCTCCTGTCACATTTCTTTAGATAAGCGTGTTATATCAAGATCTATAAATCAATGGAACCCCCGACAGTCAAGAATTCGACCTCCAACATCAGCAAAATCTTTCATGACATTGTGGATGAACGAATGGCGCAGAAACAAACATCCCCTGCAACATGAAGCCCAAGACAACAGTGAACTTGAGTTTATCCGATGACAGAGCATCAACAGTGAACGAAATCTTCTTTCCAGTATAAGCAAACTCTATGTCAATTATATGTTTCATGGATTTGATCAAGCACCTTCAATCTCTTATCTTTTCTGTTAACTAAAAGCAGTAATTTTTTATCCAAAATAATCATAGCCAACCAAGTTTTATCCAAAATAATTTTTTATACACTTATCGTCTGCCTGGAATCGTTACTAGAAATGAAAGAGCCAGAGAAAGATGCATTCAAATAGCGTCATTTGGTTTATACATTTATAGTTACTAGAAGTGTACCCGCGCAATGCGGCGGCGTGTACCCGATGACAATTTTCGTCGCGAGCAAATATTTTTCATTTTACACTATATAAATCCCATACATTTTCATTGTCAATACACATTACTTTCAATTTCTCAACACACAAACAATAACATTTCTTATTGGTTAAGTGAATCTTGATAATGGACTAATCCTGATCTCGTCAATAAAATATAACCACCAAAATTAGTCGTTTTGCCATTACAAAGCCCAAACATAACCGTAAGCTCAAAACAATTTCGGTAAAAATTAATCTTTAACCAATCAACAAAATTCGGTTAACACTTTAAATCTGTATGCTCGGCTCGAAATATATTTTAACCAACAAAGATAAAACCCACTATTGACATTAACCAACTTAATATCAAAATTAGCCCAAAATCAAATATAAAACCCACTTTGTCATATTTAATAAGTCCAATATCCAAAATTAATAACCAATTTCATATTTCAACACCAAAAACGAAATTGATAAATACCAAAGTTCGACCCTTATATTAATTAACTCATTAAATTGATAAGCAACGCCAATTTTTCGAATGAGATAAGCAAGGCCCAATGTCACAATTATAACCCATTAATTACCCCAATAACATTTAACCTAATACTTCTTAATCCTATACACCACTTCACACAAATAACCCTATGCTATTACTCCTAATCCCACGCTGTCAATTATTTCTCTTTGCAGCCATACCACAACCCACTTAACTTTCCATCTGGTAATAATCGAATATACAACAGTCTATATCTTCTTACTGCTCAACGAATCTTAAAGATATCCTTGCTTGACTCGGCTTCAAGATCCTTACAAGGGTCTCGGGTAGGTTTTGTTTTGTTGTTCGTTTCTTGTTTCAGTTTGTAAAACCGTACCTTATACCAGTCGACACAAAACCAAGATGTAATAGTTTTGATGTTTTGGTTTAGATGAAATTTTATTTCATTTGAGCCGAAGATAAATGATGGAATGTGTAAGATCTTTAAAGATTTATAATCAGTTTTTACACATATGAGATGAATGTATATTTTTATGTTGTTTGTACGTGGGATTGATGCTGTTTTTTGAGGAGGAAGGGATTAGGATAGTGATGGATTTGGTGTTGTTGATGGGTGTCCCGTTGGCTGTGGAGGCGGAAGCCTGAGGCCCCTTATTACTTCTTGGCAAACACTAATCCTACATTCGAGTCTAGATTGTGTGTTGAGGAGAGATGTGAAGGTAGGACAGTGAGATTAACTGCTGTTTTTGATTAAATGACGTGAGGTAATGAGTATAAGGATATGAGTTTGTTATATGTTGGTTATTGTCTGGAATGATTTTGTCGATCTATTATACTTTTTCTGTTGCTTTTTTCTTTTTGATTTGTTCTAGACCAAGGAGACTAAACTATAGTCAGAGGTCAACACATTTTGGGTTATGGAGGAAGGCTAATAGTAGCATGAAGTGTGTAGTGTGTGTTTTTTGTGTTTGGTGTCGAGGCTTATATGTAAGTTAGTATTCGTAACTGACATTTAAAGGGCTGTTATAATCAATGGGCAGTTACAACATATACACTTTAAGAACAAGTATTTAATTTTCATGTGTATGCAAGAAGCTATTGAAATGTGTTGTTACAAGTTAATTAAAGACATTTAATTTTCATGTATTAAGTTTCACACATTTTATTTGACTGCATTGAAAGTATGATGTATTGTTTGTACATTATGAATAAAAATTTGCACAACTGGATTGTTTAAGACTTCTTTTTATAGAAATGTTTTTGGTCTTAAGATTTTTAAGACTTCCTGTTATAGAAAGTCTCAAACCTTTTATAAAGTAGTATAGATAAATGACGTTGTTTAATGCTAAATCCAATCAAGACCTATTTGCTCTTTCTCTTTTTTTTATATTCTAATTCACTGTCACACACTCAATAAGCGTTCAGGGCGCTTGATATAATCTTAATAGAATATAGCGTTGGTTAAAGTCATTAAAAGCAGGGTTAAAACATGCTTCAACATTTATAACGAAGCACAGACAAAAACTACATAAATTTTGAGAAATGCATAGTAAAATAGATGAATAACACTGTCACATGTGATATTCAGTGTTAAGCCCAAACTTGTGTGACTGAGTCTGTGACCAACTAATGTACCAACAAACGAGTTCTTCCTCCTTATCATTACTTTAAAATGTATTTTTTTTTAAATTGGACACTGACTGTCACACTGTCACAACAACCAAACAAAACAGTCCGTATAGCACTTATGAAAGAAATTAGCAATTATGAGCACATATAACAGCGCTTGTATTTAAGAATACAAATTACACACACCACATTGACAGTCTATAGAAACAAATCTATATTTCCATTCGTTGAGGGTACCTGATTGTGAAACACTTAAAAAGCGTTGACAGTGCACTCCACACTCTGTAAACTCATCTCCTTCGTCCTTGCCCTTCACTTGACTTCCTCGTGACAATAATGGTTAAAATTATATCAAGCCCTTCTATGCTTTCTAAAATTCTCACATTCCTTGGGTCTTGAGGCTTGTGTAGTGATCTTAGGCAACCCTTAAACACCATTTGCCTCGAGATTTCATTATACTCAGAATAGTTGTGCATTGGCTCAGATATAACTATCAACTGAAAAAGAAACGGTTGCATCTTATGCCATCTAGTTTTCCTATGCCAAAAGTATGATTGAATGTCTGTGAAATCATCACAGCAAAGTGAGTGCCATCGACCCTGAAAATGTTGTAAGAAAATAGGAGAAGAAATAAATGAAATGACATTGTTTTGACCCAAGGCTTGCTAAAAAAATATTTAAAGTCTATTATCACACCCTTTTATGTTACATGTTTATACAAAGAGTGCCATGTGAAAACTGTTTTAAGACACTGCTGTGTTGATTGTGTAGAGTAAATCTTATAGTACTTAAAACAACACTTATAACCATAGCTTACACACAGCTTATAAAGTCCTAAAAAATGGAGGCTCGGATCTGTAAGTAAGAATGTATCAGAACAAAGAGGAAAACCCTGCTAATGTTGCATTAATATGAATTCCCGCAAGGTGCGGTTATTCTCAAAATTTGACTGACTTCACTTAGACAATAGACATTGAATAAATTTATCGCCACCGCCTCTAAAAGCCTTGTTAAATAAATTAATTAATCAAAACGACGTCTTTTTCAACCAAGATAAGGCTCAGATTTGTAAATAATCAAAAAAGGTGGATCAATAATTCAATCTGCTATATGGATGCAAACTTAATAAGTTGCCCTGCCAAGATGCCGATAATCTCAACTTTGCTCAAATCCATTCACATGAATCAAAATTCTATCATCACGGCCACTTATAATAAATCTCATCCTCGTTCCCTTTTCTAATATTACTCTTTTATACATTTGCCGTGGGAAACGATGATGTCGCATTCTAGGCGAAAACATCACGGTTTGGAATTTTTTGCCTCTTAGTTTGCCTTAAACGACATCGTTTAATGCGTGGATTTGACCTTGTTTGTCATACATTTCACAATCCATGATAAAACTAAACAACCAAAAGAATCCCATCATTAGAGGGAATTTAATGAAACGCAACTTGCTAAATGACCCAAATCAATGCAACATCCATCTCATAATGACCATGAAAAAAAGACATCAAAAAAATCTAGAACATTTTAAAAGAGGAACAACCCTCCATGGCTGCAAACTTAGGTGTCATTTGTTTTTTCAGAGATTTTACCTCTTCATCTCAAACCATGTCCGCAGGAAGAAGAAGACATTTAAGACTTCATCCGCAAGAAGAAGACTGTTTGCTTTTCATTTATTTTAATACTTCTTCCATTTTTTCTTTTTTTTGAAAGAAGTGGAAAAAAAGTGATTGAAAGAAGTGAAAAAGAAGAAATTTATGTCTGCGTAGTAGAAGAGGAAAGGTGATTTTACCTCTTATGCGAAAAAACAAACGGTCTTCAGGAAATTGTCTCACGCTGCAGACATAAGAGTAAAAAGAACTTCTTTGAAAAAACAAACAAGGCTTAGTAAGTTTTCCTGCCAAGATGCGAATAATCTCAAATTTGCTTAAGTCCATTCACACAAATTTCTGAAACGATGCAGTTTTGGGTCAACTAAAAAGCGACCTCGTTTTGGTTGTTCTAGCTAAAACTTGCATACAAGAACGTCATTTTGGTTAAAACTGGTTAAAAGTAAGCCACTTATTTGCCATCACTTGCCTTAAAACTACAACGTTTACTTCTTCACTCTTTTATCCCAAAGCAATATACGTGTCTTAAATACATAGTTACATGTCTTAAATGCATATTCCTTAATTTGCATGTGTGCATAATATCATACGGTACTAAAATTTCATATTAGTATATTATACATTGACCATTCAAAACTACATAGTATGTGTGTTTAGATTAAACAGACGCGACCATCACATCTCTTTATCTTACAAAACACGTACACGCTATCTCTTCAAGTTTGATGAGGCTCGAATTTGTAAACAATTGAAGAAATAGGATAAATTCTCCATGGCTGCAAACTGAATAAGTTTTCCCGCCAAGATGCATATAATCTCAACTTTGATCGATTTAATTAAAACACATTCCAATTCAATCATCTCAGCCTCAATAAACATAATTTAAATAGTTCTAATCACTACATGTCATGGAGGGCAGCAAAGAAGAGGATGTGGCAGATTCTTTACGTGAAAGACACGTACGCTCTTCTTATTTTGACCAAAACGATGTACCAAACGATACCATTTTTAAGAAACCCAAAACGAAAGTGTTTCGCCTTATACGATGATGTCTTAGCTTGCCACTGAAACAACCAAGTAGATGCAGCTAAATGACGCCACTTTATGTGTGGATCTGACCTTGTTTCTCATACATTTGGACAATAAATATTTGTGCAATGGGTCAGATATCGTTATGGGTACAAAAAACAGTTACATTATATGCAGTCCAGTTTTTGCCTTTCCAAAATTACAACGTACCAGGTGATCCAATTCCTATTGTTTCTCATTATTTCATAGTTGTAATAACGAAAGTGTTTCGCCTTATCCAATTATGGGTTGCCTACGACAGGTGCACATGCCTTGAGACACCTGAAATGTTGAACTTGTAGTAAAGCATTTAGGTAGTTGATATAATTTTTATTATTGATTCATATTACTATACTAGCTTGTATTCAGCCGCGTATGTGCACGATAATAAAGATAGTTATATGTGTTTGCTTACCCGTTTAGTGAATTACGTTTACAACACTTCGAATGTATATGTATTGTTGTAAGTGTTTGTTTGGGTTAGCAATAACTTTCCGTAGCTTTCCCGCGACATCATTATTCCCGTATAGAAATACCTACGAATCTCTTACACGTCAAACACTACCCCAAAAGTATATGATTTTGACGAATCAAGATTATATTGATTGAAATAAATGAAATAGAGGTTAAAGTTGTAAAATTTGAATTAAAATAAAATAAACCCATTAAAAATATAAAACTAAAAACTCATAAAATATATCAAATGGATGTTGAATTAAAGAGCATAAAATTTTAGAAAATATGGTGAAATTAGATTATAAAAAAATAAGTAGATAAAAGATATTTTACTTTAAAAATAAAGATTAATTTTAGTTGAGAATTACATATGCTATTTTATAATTGGAGCTCTTTATCTTAATTTTAGTGGTTAGGAGTTAGGTTTGGAGTTTGTTAGAAGTTAGGCTTGGAGTTTGTTAAAAGTGACACATGTCATCTCACGACGAGCTCCTTATCTTAATTTTGGTTAAAAAACTCTTTCCATAATAAGCAAGTAAAAAAGTCTGAATTTTTAAGCCTTCTAATTTTAGAAGGCCTAAATGCATTAGAAAGTAGTATAGATATAGATTATATATTTACCATTCAAAACGTCATATTTTTGAAGCGGCTTAAAAACGACACTGGTTTTGTTGCGTTAGTTCACATTGTATCAAACACCCTCAACACTTTCTAAGTGCTTCATGCCTTGAGACACCTGAAAGACATTATATCTAGTATTTTAGTAGAATAATTATAGAAGCCCCACCTTGACGGTATTAATAATATATCAAGTGAGGACTTGATATGTAAATAAGATATAATTTAGTTTACAAGACATTCTACTACAAAGGACTAATTGTGTTCAAGTGACAAAGTAGTGGGAAATGACTAAAATGCCCATGGGCCTTATCCACTTATATTAATTATGCAAAGTCGGTTTACAAAAGATATACTCCTCCATAACCACGTTATAGACAATATATATATATATATATATATATATATATATATATATATATATATATATATATATATATATATATATATATATATATATATATATATATATATATATATATATATATATATTATATATACTTTATTTTCGTAACCTACTTTAAGTGGTAATCATGGAACCACTTTAAACCAATCATATATTTTTAAATATTAAATATTTTATTTAATCAAAAGGGTATAATAGTAAAAGACATTGTTATATTATTTTTGATTTTTAAATAAATTATGTTTTTTAAACCCTAATTTCGATTTTTTTTTTTTTTTTTTTTTTTTTTTTTTTGTCTTTTTTTCATGAATGGGTTAGTGCATACATGTTTTCTTTAAATTATTTTTTTAATTTTATTTTTGGAATAGATTTTTTAACATACATGTTTTTCAAATAGTAAGGTTTTTTAACATACATGTTTTTGGAATAGATTTTTTAACATACATGTTTTTCTGATAGTAAGGTTTTTTAACATACATGTTTTTGGAATAGATTTTTTAACATACATGTTTTTCTAATAGCAAGGTTTTTTAACATACATGTTTTTGGAATAGATTTTTTAACATACATGTTTTTCGATTGAAATACAATTAAAATACAAATTTTTAAAAAGCAATAGTACATGAATCTAATCGATCTATACATGTGTGCACTAATAATATTTAACGCAAACAGACATGTGCACACTCATTGTTATCAACATTTTTAGAAATCGGACATATATGCACACTCGTAGCCGTCAACATTTCAGAAGTTGGACATATGTGCATCCACTTCTAGGTCTTCATTGCTATCACCATCTTCATTAATCTGGAACAAACATACCAAAAAAAAAAAAAAAACAGTTAAACCACAAACAAATAACAAATATGCATAATTTAAAACATATATGCATCTATTTGTCTTTGATTTTATATCAAACTTAAAACACATATGCACCATTCCTTAAAACATATATGCACGCCTTTTTGAAGACATGCGAACGATCATAACACATATGCTCACTTATGCAACCCCACCTTCTCGTATTAGCATGCTTGATAGTGCCATGAATATTAATTACAGAAGATATATTATAAATGTATGATTCAAGACATATTTTTTTCAGGCAACTAAAAGTCGGATATAGTAAAATAATTTAGCACAAAGTACATGGGAACAAATATAACAAAAAAAAAACTTAGAATCAGAGCAAGGTTAGAGTATGGAGTATATGTTGCAATTTTGCAAATGAAGAGAAAACGCTACAAGTCCTATCCCTCAAACCAGAAAAAACAATTTAGGATTGAACATAATGAGCTTGTACTAAGATGGACTCATGAAACATTTATCACCCTTGAACATACAATATTAAGAAAACAAGTTGCCACGTACCAAATACTTGTTTTTTTGTGAACTGTGTCAATGTGAATAATACATTAGGTTCATGTATTTTCGGCTTTTCGCTCCTAGTAACTGCAGTTTTATTAGAATTAGTAACCATGTAACTTCTTATGTCTTTTACATCGCCATGACGTATGAAATATTTAATATATGCTTTGAGACATACTTTACATGGCCTCAACTTCCAAGCAACATAGTATTAAGAATCCAGAAAACCTAGCTGTGATATAAACTTTTGGCTAATGAAAGCCTTGTTATTATTCAATTATCACTAGATATGATTATTAAATGTACTGTATATAAATAATAAGGGTGCACAATCATATGAGTTAAAGCCCACAACATGAAATTGTCAAATAATTATTAAATCAACTAGCAGAATCGAGCCGCAATCATTTATATACCAATTCACATGATCAATGTCCATACCTTAGTGCTATGAATACCAAAGTGAAACAACTGAATCCATCCGATTAGACTTTATAAAGTTTAGATTGTGTTCCGGATACGTTTCAGGACATAGATATCTACATCATGAAACATCACATTAAACTTAAAATAATAATGCTGAAACAACTAATCTGATATAGGGACATGACTAAACACGAGTGTTAATCATATTCGAAACAGATTGAAGCAAGAAACAAGTAATAAGACCGATTGGATGGAAAGACAAATTTAACTTTAAAACTCACCTTTGATCATCATGATGAATACAACATTCATAGATCTTTTTCTTTTCCTTCAAATCAGTCCCTTATCCATAATCTAGAGAAGAAAAATCACAGTAGAGAGATGAAGTTTACGGTGTGGGCGGCGATTTTTAGGGTTAAAGGAAACAATTAAATCCCTAGAGTTATGGACGGTTTTAAAAAATTATAATTGTAATATCCCTTAATTACCCTTACACTATTTGCATCAATCTACATGATCTTTTAACTATTTACATAAATTGCACATTCATTTTTGACCATTGATCAATTAATCCAATGGCTAAAAAGTGGTTCTCGCAGTTCTCGCATTTAAAGTGGGTTCTGAAAATAAAGTTTCACTATATATATATATATATATATATATATATATATATATATATATATATATATATATATATATATATATATATATATATATATATATATATATATATATATAATATATATAAAATAATAAGGACCACAATTTTGTAGCCATTACCTACATCCTCATATAAAAATACACAACCAATGAATCACCACTAAATAATAAGGACCCACAAATATATATATATATATACATTTATACATATAAATATATAATTATATACAAAAATTATATATATATATATATATATATATATATATATATATATATATATATATATATATATATATATATATATATATATATATATATATATATATATATATATATATATATATATATATATATATATATATATATATATATATATATATATGCTCCTCCTTATCTCTAATATCATGAAATAACAAGAAAAGAAAGAAGCATGGAGATGATTTCTTCACCATGAAGAATTTCAAGTTCATGATAAGTTCCATTAAATTTAAACAAGGCCTAATCAAGGATTAAAGAGAGCTTATCAAGGATTAAGGGTCATCAAGGTTTTATACGTTCTTTCCCAATTTAAGGTAAGTAGTGAATCATGTGTTAATTTACGATTATGAGATGTTTAATAAGTGTTTTACATGATTATGTGATGAATTCATAGTTAATGATTCAAGGGTTATGCATATGATTATTATTGTTTTGATGGGATTATGTTAAAATTAGATTAAGAGATCTTAGGAGGTTTTTATATGATGTTTGAAGCTATTCCAAACACCCCTTAATGAGATTGGTGTGTCATCTATCTATACTACATATAATAAAGGAATGAATCTCTCTCCTCATAGTCTTAAAATTAAGACTTACAAAATACAATGCCTATTGTACAATACACAATGCAATATTAATGATTTTTCTCATCAATCATAATTTTAAGACTTACAAGTCTTAAAGCTTAATGTACAAAATACAAAACACTATTAATCTGATCAAGATAATTAATGTAGTCAATAAATACAATTAATGCAGTTATTAAAACACCCCTTATATAAGAAATACAAATTATCAAGCATATTGTACAGCCAAATTAACACAATTCTTGCATTAAATGTCACTAATACAAATAATAAAACACAATATACAAATATTCTAGCCCGAACGGGTAACGGGCCAAACGGGCTCGAGCCCGAATGGGCACGGGCTAAACGAAATTCTTGATATCCATAAATTTATTGTAAAAAAAAACATAGTAAACTAAAATACATAATTCACCGAAAAATTTTATTTCAGGATACCGGCCACCGCAACGCGCGGGTACACTGCTAGTATGAAGTTAAACAAGTTGCTGAAATTTTTAGCAATGATTAGTCATGTTTGAAAAATCATATAAAATTGATAAAAGCTCGGATTGAATCATGGCCGAACTTTCTAGAAAGCCTAACGTGTCTACTTCAACTGTTAATCATAAAGTTTTTGCTCCTTTAGTAGTTAAGCTGGTCTAAAACGTGATTTGGTATAGCAAGGGCTGATCCTGAAATGTGCAGCAAACCGAACTTTAAAAATTCATACCAGATAGACCGTAGCTCCGTTTGGAGCGTTCCATACGTTTAGGAAAGGGAAAATAGTATACTTTCATGGAAAAATATCCTCATGTCCTGTTTCAGTAGTTAAGTGAGTCAAAATGATGCATTTGCAGGCTGCTGCAGAAATTCAGCAAATGCGTTGTTAAGTGTTTTGATAATTACGACATGATAAGATGTTTTTACAAGTCCCGGGTGATTATATGCTATGATAGCTTATATTCTCAGCCCATATGGTTATAATTCATGTTATGAAAGTATAGAACCAAGTGACCATATTAGTATCATGTTGACCCGTTTGGTCATATTAGTAACATGTTGACCCGTGTGGTCATATTAGTATCATGTTGACCCATTTGGTCATATTAGTAACATGTTGACCCGTGTGGTCATATTAGTATCATGTTGACCCGTGAGGTCATATTAGTATCATGTTGACCCGTGTGGTCATATTAGTATCATGTTGACCTGTGAGGTCATATTCAGTATCATGTTGACCCATGTGGTCATATTCAGTATTATATTGACCTCTTTGGTCTTATAAAGTATCAAGTTGACCCGTTGGGTCATATTAAGTATCATGTTGACCTCTTTGGTCATATAAAGTATCAAGTTGACTTGCTGGTCATATTAAGCATCAAGTTGACCCAAGTTGACCCGTTCGGTCATATTAAGCATCAAGTTGACGCAAGTTGACCCGTTTGGTCATATTAAGTATCATGTTGACATGTTGGGTCATATAAAGTATCAAGTTGACCAGTTGGTCATATTAAGCATCAAGTTGACCCAAGTTGACCCCGTTTGGTCATATTAAGCATCAAGTTGACGCAAGTTGACCCGTTTTGTCATATTAAGTATCATGTTGACATGTTGGGTCATATTAAGTATCAAGTTGACCTGTTGGTCATATTACGCATGAAGTTGACCCAAGTTGACCCGTTTGGTCATATTAATTATCATGTTGACCTGTTTAGCCATATTTAGTATTAAGTAGAACCGATTTACTCAGTATGTGTTGTGGCCCACCCTCAATATTATTTATAGCGAAAACTTAGCTATATGTCATAGCGGTCTCAACATTTTGTTTATAGTAGTCCAACTTTATATTATAGTTCAGCTATAGCATCAAGTTATAGCTCATCATTGGTTTATGTTATAGTACAATTTTAGTAATTAATTCAATTTTAGTATCATGTCTTGGTTTAACCTTGTAACTATATTATTGCTCAGTTTCTATATTCAGCTTAGTCTTAGTTCTAGCCGAGCTTAGTATCATGTTATAGTCAAGCGTAAGTATTTAGCTTAACCTTAAATTATATATGAATGTTATATGTGTTTAGTAATGTGTGCAAAATGCTTTATGCACTTCTGGCATGCGATGCGTTTATATATATGCATGTCAAATTCTATTAGGTATATGCTTATGCAGGTTTTAAGGCGCGCTGATAAGGTTTTAAAAGGTACCATTTTGAGGGGTCGTTTAAGTCCTTATTTGATCACTTTTGTATCCGTTATTGCTTAATATCGTTCATTTTCACTTTTTAGGTCTCTTGAAGGCAAAATGCTGGAATGACACTTATTTGGACGAAAAGGCGCGAATATATGAAGAAAATGGCCAAAGTCAAAATCGAGACACTTACAATTCTTGAAAATAGAAGGCGGCGTCGGTGCTAATTGCTGCACGTCCCAAGATTTTTGTGACGGTTCGTAACCCAAACTCGTATTTTCAAGAGACGACGTCCATTTGTAAAAGAGTAGGCCGTCGCTACTCATACGACCTAGATGCAATCCGCGACGTCGAAGTCAAGAGGACGGGCGTCACGGACATAAGGTGACGCCGTCGCAAGGTTAACGTGGCCAAGACGAAACCCTAATGATGGCGACACGGCGTCACTAAACATAAGGTGACGCCGCATATGTAATCTTATATATAGAATCCGAATTTTTCGGTTTTAAGGAGAGTCTTTTGGGTGAAAACCTAAAACCGAACCTAAGGTGTCTTGTACAGTATTTTAGGGTTTTAAACCCTATCTTACATCAAGATAAGTATTTACTTCATTAATTCAATTATGTATTTGATTATTTGTGTGTATGCTTGCATGTTCTCCATGTCCCATTAATTTATTTGTGTGTTTGCTTAGGAAGTATGAAACTTAATTATTGAACATTGATTGGTTGTTTCTTATCTTAGTTGATTAATGATCTAGTAATGCGATAGGTTATTCGTTGTGTACTTAATGCTTGATTCATCTTTGTGAACCTTAGAATATAATTACCTGAGTAGTTGTAGGCTAAATCATCCAAAGAGCGCCTTATAGTAAGAGTTTATCATCCCTAGTGGGTTTGTAGACGAGACCATTTGGTAAGTTCAAAGAGTTAGGGAGAAACGCATACCCTACAACTTTAGACACACAACGCAATTAAGAATAAGACGTGACAACTCAAACATCAATAGGAGATAATTAAGGAGTAATACAATCTAAGTAAACACATCTTTAAACTATCATACGAGCACACATTAATTAGACATAGACTCCCACAACCTTAGTTTAGATAATTAGATAATAGTAGAGTAATCGGTAGAAATACCAACCCCCCAAATCCAATACCCGAGATTCGTACCTTTCCATTTCATAAAACATAAAAGATAAAAATAATCTTCCTCAACCTTAACCTTAGTGTAGTAACTCCTTACTAGCATTCCTATTCCCCAGAGAACGATATCAATACCCGTGGCTTACCCTAATTACTACACTACAACGATTAGGTTCATTGCCTAGGGTGTTATAAAACTTGCTCAAGAAAAGGAAGTTTCCTTGACCCCGAACGACGCGTGTAGCGTTATCAAGTTTTTGGCGCGGCTTGGGAATAGAATAGCTAGTTAGTAGTCCACCCGTTTAGGTTCTTTGCTTGATTCCTATCAAGTAAATTTTTCTCATTTTAGCTTTCTCTTAGTCTATCCCCTTCTTCGTGACCTTTGTTCGTAACCCCATCACTTTTCATCATGGAAGGTGATAACCCACTACCATTCATCAACCCACCACCAAATGACCCGCCAAGAGCCCGTACTCTTGGTGAATACTCGAGACCAAGCCACCTAGGCTATAGGAACACCATTGAGCTTCCCGACCAAGCCCAAACTACGGCCTGCGATCCGACACCATCCGGTTGGTGCAAAACGGATGTGCATTCCATGGACTACGTTCAAGATCCAAATCAAGATCCGAGGGATTCCTCAAAATCGTCGATTCCATCGACCTTGATGCTACTACTCGGGAGACCACGCGCCGCGTCTCTTCCACCCTCTCTCTACGGGACCAAGCTAGTAATTGGCTTGAGCGACTTCCACGGCTCCATCTCAAGTTGGGATGATCTTACCTCTCGCTTCCTTGCTCAATTTTTCCCACCGGGAGAACCACTAAGCTTAGGCGAGACATCTTGACATTCCAAAGACTCCAAGGTGAGTCTCTTTACAAAGCATGGACTCGATTTAAGGAACTACTCCGTAGACTTCCACACCATGGCATTGATCTTTGGCTTCAAATCCAAATCTTCTATGATCATACCGATTTCATCACTCGACGATCCATTGATCGAGCCACGGTGGAAGACTCGGTGACTTTAATGCGGAGAAATCATGGGATATTATAGAGGAGCTTGCCGATCAAAGCTACGGATTGGAGTGAATCTCCGAAACTCCGATTAACGTGGTTAATGCCATATCCACTCCTTCCGATCCTCCGATACACTCAAGAGCAATTGAGTGCCATCGAGAGGAATTGACTATCTTATGGAAAGCGCGTAAAAGAGCACCCATACAAATTCCTCGAGAGGTCGTCAACCGCCCACTCCACCAACCGCCCACACCTCTTCCTAATCCCCAAGTCGCGAGCAAAACCCAAGTTCCGAAGGCGCCTGCTCTACTTCCCAATACCACTTTCACCAAGCTTCAAGGATCAAATGAGGGAGTACATGGCAGCTCATACAGAGAGATTAGCCGATTGAAGAGGAGGTTTATAGGCAGAGAGGAAATGCAAGCAAAATGAAAGAAATGATGAATTTGGTAATTGAATTTACCAAAAAAGGTTCGAAAAGTGCTTGTAAGAAGCAACGATTGCCCTCCCACTTCATTTGTAAAAGCCGTTTCCATTATGCCCGAGAATGCAAGGTGAGATGTGGAAAAGCGAGGAAAGCACGAAGGATGAGTCTCGCCTAATGATGAACCCGAGACCATTGAGTACTACCTTAAACACGAAATTAACAAGAAAACCATTGCAAACCAAGTAAACAACTTTAGGTACAATGAAGTTCTTAGGAAGCTCTTGAAGGAAAAATGACGGAAGAAGAATACGACGCCTTACCTATGGAACCTCTGTATGAGTTGGTTATAAAAACCGTTAACAAGAAAACGAGACACCACAGGAATTTCGTGATACCGCTTAGTGTCGGTGACATGGACAATATAAATGCCTTGGCCGATCAAGGGACCGATGTGAACATAATGCCATTGTCAATCTATAATAAGTTAACTAAAGAGAAACCACCAAAACCGACCTTAGACTTTCCTTAGCTAATCATACTTATGTCCACCCCGTAGGAATCATTGTTGATGTTCTAATTGAGGTGGCTAACATCGCTTATCCGTGGATTTCGTGATCATTGATGTTGAGGAAGATAAAACGCATCGCTCATTCTTGGGACACCGCCTCGCCACCGCTAAGGCAACCATCAAATGCGAAGAAGGCATCATGATACTCAAAAGCGGAAGGGTACGCTAGGATACCCATCATCCCAAGATACCCTCTTAAGATCATGGAAATGATTACGGTGGAAATCGAAAAGCCCCGGCAACAATGTTAAGAAGAAGATGAATGACTGGGAAAAAGGGCTTAGAGACTTTATGGTTCAAGGATTGTATGCGACATTGTGGAAACCCGATAAAAAGTTAGGAAGCAATTCCACCTCAATACCTAAGGTACAAAAGGACCCTAAGGAATTTCTAAAGGGAGAAAAAGTGCTCTTATATAGATCTCGGATAAGGGCGTTACAAGGAAGAAACAAACCAAGATGGTTTGGGCCTTTCACAGTTAAGGAGACCAATTTAAAAGATAAAACCGTTGCCATAATTGACAGCGTTGGCAAGGAATCCACGGTAAGCATACAACGCCTACACCCTTTCAATGAAGGAAAACAAAGGGTGAAGAGGGCGTAATGAGAAACGAGAGCACGACTATGAGTCTAGCTACAAGACTCTTTAATAAAGAAAAGCGCTTCGTGGAGGCAACCCATGCTTAATTGTTTGCTTGTTAGTGTCATATATCTTTTATTAATTGTTTATCCTCATGTTTAAATTTGTAAAATGCTTTATTTTGTTTTTGACCTCGCCTTAATTGCATGTAAAGGTATTTTACATAAGGGATAAGTGTAGGAGGATTACACACGTTTTCAAAAGAAACGTAAACATGAGAATAACAATTAACTAAAATATATTTATGTTTGTTTGTTCGAGTCAAATGCTTGTATCGAGTCATAATGGATGTTTTGCGTAAATTTTTCCGATTCTAAAGATGTAAATTTTCCGAATTTTTCCGCAAATCGCACCGCTTTTTGTCGTGATAACCGACGGCGTCAGATTGCAACCGACGCGCCAGAAGGAGTAAAACATCGATTACTTTTTTCTCGTTTTCGAGCTACTTAATAATTTTGGAATTTTCCGTGTCTTAATTTTCTTAGAAATTCAGTAAATATCCATTCCACAAGCATTATATCCTAGTTTAAATCGAGTCTTATATATATTTTACCGCCGATTTTACGTGAAGGTTTCGTTTGTTTTCTTCAAGTGTGCGAGTTTAGTTTGTCAAGAAGAAGTTACATAAGATTGGAAGGAGCTTTTCACGCAATAATTCTTCTTGAAAAGGATTTAACCACCACTTTACACGGATCCTACCGAGCTAATCGGGAGTATTAGTTTCTTTGTTTTAATTACCTTCTTTTATCATAACTTTGATACTTTCGGGAACATTGGGGACAATGTTCGGTTTAAGTGTAGGAGGGAAAATAAAACGGAACTTTGAAACTATGCTTATCCTTGACTATTTGCTTTGTCCAATTGTGATTGTGTAATAAACCATGAGAAAATGTCGGTTAGGGTAATTTTGGCACCAAATTTAAAATTTTTATGACATATAGGAGTGGGCCATTAGTCTTAACAAAAGCGTCTCATGGATAGGAAGTTGCATGACTAGCACAAAACCCTTTACCACCCAAATTCCACCAAAATGTGAGGATCGCCTTAGATTAGTAGGAATTAAAGCATTCATCTTTAATGCTTAGAGTGTGAACCGTAGTATATTAGATTCTAGAACTTGTTTTGTGATGCATTCCGAGATCGCAAGTGAGGCTACACTTGTGTAGTTAGAATAACTAAATGATAAGAGGCATTAGGATAACCCTTGTTTGATACCGTAATATAATTACTTCTTCCATATCGGTTGAGTAATTCCCCACACCCTTTGCGTTGTACTCATCTTTAGTACACGATACCCTAGTTAACCCCTCGAGCCTATCCTTTTCGCGGTTCTCGTGATGTTTCGGTTTTTCCGAATATCAATGAAGAGCATTGTTTACACCCCACCCCAAATATACACCCAAATCGCCTTAGCCTACCCCTTATGCACTCACTTTTAGTGCAAATGTTTGTTATCACCCCAAACCCTTAGTTCAATTATCTAGTTGCTTGCATAAGTTGCTAAGTCGAGTCATATCTGTTGTATACGCTTTGGGACGATTGGGATTCATGGGAAAAGTTAAAGTTTATGAAATGACGGAAGGGAACGTTAAAATTCAAATTCCCTTTGTTTGCGTAATAATGTACCCCAAGTGTTTTGATCTTTTCAATTCGGGTCAAATTAGTGTTAGAGTAATAAAACTCAAGTGTAGGGATGTGCCTATAAATCCCTAGTATTTTGATGTTACCGTAGAGGATGGTAGAGTAAAAGTGTATGACAAAAAAAAAAAAAAAAAAAAAAAAAAAAAAAAAAAAAGGCTACCATCCTACATCTATCTTTAAATTTATGTTTGTTTATTTCCGTTACCTAGAGTTTTAGAGTGTCGAGTCTTGGCTTAGCAACGCCATTCTTCATATGCATTTAACATAGAGATTTTTGACTTACCACCACTAAATAGCCTATCCCACCAAACCCTTGTTTCCCTACCGTAAGCCTAACATTACAACCCTTTAAAAGACCTCTTTGATAGTCTTTCCTAGGTGCTTACGCCAAAGCGATGGATGTTTGATCTATTCTCAAGCCTATGGTAATCTATGTACTAGGACCGGTTAATGAGTGTTTATCTTCCATTTCCTATTTGTTATATTTCATATATACACCCGAGAGAGATGTGAGTATCCAAACACCCCATGTGAGGTGCTAGTATGTAATTTCCGTGCTTGTTATGACTTTTATGGGCTTATATGTGTTGTGGACCGTTTTGATTAATGCTTCATGACCCCTAACTTATAAATTAATTGGCTAAAAGCACATTTGCTTGAGGACAAGCAAATAACAAGTGTAGGGATATTTGATAAGGTTTTAAAGGTACCATTTTGAGGGTCGTTTAAGTCCTTATTTGATCACTTTTGTATCCGTTATTGCTTAATATCGCTCCTTTTCACTTTTAGGTCTCTTGAAGGCAAAATGCTAGAATGGCACTTATTTGGACGAAAAGGCGCGAATATATGAAGAAAATGTCCAAAGTCAAAATCGAGACACTCACAATCTTGAAAATAGAAGGCGACGGTCGGGTGCTAATGCGACGCCGTCAAAGATTTTTGTGACGGTTCGAAACCCAAAACTCGATTTTCAAGAGACGACGTCCGGTTGTAAAAAGTAGGCCGTCGCTACTCGGGCGACCTAGATGCAATCCGACGACGCCGAAAGTCAAGAGGACGTCACGGACATAGGTGACGCCGCCGCAAGGTTAACGTGGCCAAGACGAAACCCTAATGACGGCGACACGACGGCGTCACTAAACATAAGGTGACGCCGTCGCATATGTAATCTCATATATAGAATCCGAATTTTTCAGTTTTAAGGAGATTCTTTTTGGAGTGAAAACCTAAAACCGAACCTAAGGTGTCTTGTACAGTATTTTAGGGTTTTAAACCCTATCTTACATCAAGATAAGTATTTACTTCATTAATTCAATTATGTATTTGATTATTTGTGTGTATGCTTGCATGTTCTCCATGTCCGGCTAATTTATTTGTGTGTTTGCTTAGGAAGTATGAAACTTAATTATTGAACATTGATTGGTTGTTTCTTATCTTAGTTGATTAATGATCTAGTAATGCGATAGGTTATTCGTTGTGTACTTAATGCTTGATTCATCTTTGTGAACCTTAGAATATAATTACCTGAGTAGTTGTAGGCTAAACCATCCAAAGAGCGCCTTAGAGTAAGAGTTTATCATCCCTAGTGGGTTTGTAGATGAGACCCTTTGGTAAGTTCAAAGAGTTAGGAGAAACGCATACCCTACAACTTTAGACACACAACGCATTAAGAATAAGACGTGACAACTCAAACATCAATAGGAGATAATTAAGGAGTAATACAACCTAAGTAAACACATCTTTAAACTATCATACGAGCACACATTAATTAGACATAGACTCCCACAACCTTAGTTTAGATAATTAGATAATAGTAGAGTAATCGGTAGAAATACCAACCCCCAAATCCAATACCCGAGATTCGTGCCTTTCCATTTCATAAAACATAAAAAGATAAAAATAATCTTCCTCAACCTTAACCTTAGTGTAGTAACTCCTTACTAGCATTCCTATTCCCCTAGAGAACGATATCAATACCCGTGGCTTACCCTAATTACTACACTACAACGATTAGGTTCACTGCCTAGGGTGTTATAAAACTTGCTCGAAGAAAAGGAAGTTTCCTTGACCCCGAACGACGCGTGTAGCGTTATCACGCGCCAAGTGCTTTACGCACTAAATTAGTTCGAATGGTACTTTATGCATTACTCAATGTATTTAGTACTATCAGTATATAGTCAGTTATGTGATCACACATGTGTTCCCGACAACGTTGGAACTTAGACCTCCTTAATGGAGAATAGAGCCTTAGAATAGTGAATGTTCCAAATCGGAACTCAAACATCCTATATGAATGATTAACATGCTTATATGGCTCGTCAGTTATGTATTCAGTCATTATAGTACTATAAGTACTTAGTCAGTATGTGCTTATGCACTCAGCCAGTATAGTACTAAAAGTACTCAGTATATGCTTATGCACTCAGTTAGTATGTGCTTTACGCACTCACTATGTGCTTATGTACTCAATTAGTTATGCACTAAGTATGTGCTTAGTTATGCAGTCAGCTATGCACTCAATATGCTTATGTACCCGATCAGTAACATGGTGTATCATGTATTTAATCAGTCACTGTCGTGCTTATTCAGTTAGTTAATATTATGATTCATGTAGTCAGAATAGTACTATATATATACTTATTCAACATCTTGCTTATGTTCAATTTATGATTTAATACAGTTCCGTTATCTCACTAAGTCTTATAGACTTACCGTTCTCAGTTTATATTTTTGTAGGTATGCAAGATGAGACCATGTACATGCTAAATGGGGCATAATAGGTTAAAATGGTGTAGCTCGCGGGTTAGGTAACGAGCTTCTGTTGGGTCACCATAATGTAACACAAGCATCAATATGTAAGAAATAAGATAGAGAAGTGATCGGGTGAACACTAAACACACGAACACGAATGAGTAAAGAAATGTTATCCGTAGGAATATGTGTAAAGTGAACAACCAACCTTCAAATGAAGGTTTACTAGACTATTTATAAGGGAAGGGACTAGGGCAACACTACAAGTTCCCTTCCTTCCTTATTGGACATGGGCCAAGGCTTATGAGCTTTCTACATAAGCCTTGCCATTAATACAAACATAAAAGCCTAATTAAGCAACCTATTACATATTGATTACAAACACTTGAAATATAGTTTAAGAGTGATTCCAACAATCTCCCCCTAAGTGTTGGTAATTAATAACTTCAGTAATCCTGAAAAGTTGTTAGTGCGGATGTAATAGTTGCTTTGACGTCTTCTGACATTCTTCTTTCTTGTGAGAAGAAGTGTTTTGATTCTAACAATCTCCCCAGTGTGAGGATCTTGTTTTTCTTTGAAGTTTTCAGCTTTGACGTCTTCATTTATCTTTGTTCTTTGTTCTGGTGTGGATATGGTGATGTTATGTTGTTGTAATCTGCATCAGGCCCGCTTTCTTTGCTCAGGTGTCTCCACGTCCTTCTCCAACATGCTCACACGCTCTTTGACGTTAGATTTCAGTGTTGATGTAGTTCTTTGGCTTTGACTAAGAATCATTCTGACTTTTGTGTTGCCTTTCGAGAGAACTTCAATTTTTGTTGTTGTTGGTATGAGCATGTGGAGAATCTGCACGATCATCTCCTAGGAGCATCCATAAGAAGAAAACATAAGAATGGTTAGTAATAAACACCAATCGATCACTGTGGTCGTTTCTTAGAGAATTGACCACTACGATTGTTCTTCTGATGAATGTCTTTATTCCATTCACCTTGGTCGGGGCGAATCAGCCGTCCTAATCCCATAAGGGACAGTTGGCATTACATTGAACAAGTTCAAGTAATGACCCACATCTTCAGGACTCGATTCTTGAAAGGAATCTCCTTAGCGGGATTTCCAGCACTTACAAGTTCGAACTTGAGCGTGTTAACAACATAGTGTGAAAACACATCTCTAATTCTAGCAAAGGTCGTTCTCGAACTGGAGTCCTCAAATAGGATAACACGATGTATCAAGTACACCTACGGTTCAGTGAGTCCGAGGTACAATCAAGCATCACCTCATGATGTAGACCGTTTGAGACAACACTAAGCGTAACCCACAAGGAGTTACAAGTGACTATTTGTGGTCGTTGATGTTGACCACGCAGAGTTTCCATTCAATCACCGAGGATCACGGTTGAACCCCTCATAAATGTTCTCGACAGATTGCTAAGATCTGTGTAGGACTCTAGAATAGTATCACTTGCGTCCTTAAAGTTGAATGACAAGTGATGAAATGTCAAGTGTTCCTAAGAGATCTTTTGATGAATCTCGTGGCTCTAGACTCAATATTGCGCTTTGGTTTTCCTGATGAGAGACTAGGGAGATGGTATCCTTCTTCAATACCAGCAATCTCTAATAGAAAGCCGATAGTTTACGTAGGGTTCCCTGTGAGAATGAAACAAGCTTCTGTTGAGAGAAACTTTAGTGGTTAAGAAGGTTTAGTGCATGCGTCACTGGATCCATGATGCCTTTAATCTTCAATACCGGTGTCATCTAGTGACAACCAGTAGCATATGAATTGAACCCGATGTCTGCCCTAAGTTGAATAATTTGGAGGGCTATTTCTTTTCACCCTTTTCTTTACTTTTCTTTTTAATTCTTCAAATCATTCTTTCTCCGATTCTCATTTTCTTCTTTTTATAATCATACCTAAGGACTTCTAAGTTCTTACTATTGGTGGTGTCCTTGGGTAGATCCCTCCGGTTCTGGCAGATCATAGGACGGTTATTCCTAACCTTAGTCACCTTATAACTCCATGACTAACCTATGTTGCCATAAAACCATTTTCATGAAAATCTCTCAAAGTGTTTATGAGTGAAAACATTTTGTAACACTTTGAGAGTTTTGTATTTTCAAAAATACTCCCCCTCCACATGTGCTTAAGTGTTTTGACAGAAATCTGCACAGTGAGGGTAGAGCTTGCACTTTTGAATTGATCGACTCAAGATAGACAATTCCCCGTGAGACACGGTTACGTTGCATAGTTAAAGAGTTACATTGTCAGCTTTTAGGTGACAACTAGCTCTAATAACTACCTTGAAGGTGTGGACAAACCTCGAAAGGTTGTCAAACCCGTCAAAGTTCATGTTTATCAAGAGCTTCTCGAATAGGTACAATCTACTCGGATGAGTCTTGGAAGACAAATCTTTTCGATGTATGACAGTTCAGATCTCGTCAATTCATGGGTTAAGTCTTAGCACGAAGATTCAATCACATTTTCCAACATATTTGTTTCACACAATTTTTCTCCCCCTCAAAAATGGCATATAACTGTTATTTTTGACAAAATTTTGTTATCGAATATGACATTTGAGTTTTGTGGGAAGTTTCCACGAAGAACAATTTGTGAACAAATATTTTTTAGCAATTACTCCCCCTCAACAAGTAATATTAACTTTTGAGGTTTTGAAAACATAAGGGGAAGTACTTGTTCTTTTGAGCAAAACTTTGAAAAAATGAAAGTTTTCATAAGTTTTACTCAAAAGTAAGAAGCTTTCGCTCCTTTTATAAGGATTGTGGCACTGATGCGTACCACAAGGTCCTTTCATTACAAGTAAGGGTTGTACATTGTTATATGTGCACAAGCCATTAGGGGTGAGCATGGTGCGGGTTTTGGTAAAAAGCGAACCACATCCGCAATTGCGGATTTAAAAAAATGAGAATCCACAACCGCTCGGTTTTGCGGGTTTGCGGTTTTTCCGGTTTGGTTTTGTGGGTTTTTCGGTTTTTAAATTTTTTTTTTCAAATTATATTTTTTGGTATATATTTATTATAGAATAAATATACCATAAGGTTACATAATTAGTAGAAATATATAGATATATACAAAATTTTGGGTACTAATATGAAGTTATAAATCTCTACAATAATAAAAGTTAAATAAGACGATTTTTTTTTAATTTTGATAATAAATTGATAGAAAAATAAAATTATATAATATAAAAACTCACACAATAATTAGCTAATAAAATAAATTTGAAATAACTAATTATGAAAATATAAACAAAAGTATTTAATCATAAAAAAATTATGAAATCTAGTTGGTTTTTTTAAAAATAAAAATAAAAATATATTTGAATATGACTTTGCGGTTCGGTGCGGTTATTGCGGTGCGGTTTTTCGGTGAAAACCGAAACCGCACCGCAGAATGCGGTTTTTTTATTTTCAGGAACCGCACCGCGGTTTTTGTTGCGGTTTCGGTTTTTGCAGTGTGGGTTTTACGGTTTTGTGTGGGTTTGCGGTTTGCGCGGTTTCTGCTCACCCCTACAAGCCATTGTCAATTATACAGATCATAATATCCAAATATTAATCAAAGAAATATTCAAGGAGAACCAGGCATTCCTTCAATGAGACCGGGAGTTCTCTCTTGGCGTTGATAACCCGTAAGAGGGAAACTCTAACGTCCACCCACAAAGCTTTTTAAATTCCGCATCTGATCATGGTGAAACAGCCTATCATCAATCCTCTTGATAAGCTTCTTGACATCCCTCTTTTCTTTATAATTCCACCGCTTCTTCGACCCAATGCCGTCATGAATCTCTTTTACCGATACGCCAACCCGTCACGAACCTTCTTCAGAGTGTGGTCACAAAACTTGTGAAGCTCATTGCACGCCATAAAACAGTTATGGTGAAGTTCACTGCGGTAAACGATGCCAAACTTTGGTTTCTTGAGGATGGTGTACTGAGAGAGTTGGTTGATGTCGGGAAAGTGGACCAACGGTTTAGTGAGATTGACCCTTTTCTGGTATGATTCCACGGCAAGTTTAAGGTCTTCAACACGTTCTTGGATGACGATGCTTCTTATGAATATCAACAAGGACTTGATGTACTGCAGCTGGATGTTGGTGGAGAAATGTCGCATTCGACCTTGTACCTTAGCCATATACATGTCTTCTATGTCGTTGAGCGACAATCTTGGAAAATCAGCTTCAGTAAAATCATATTCCTATTCGTCTTGGCGTTTGACTTTGATTTTCTTCAGGAATGAGTAATCCCACTTTGTAGCCAGACTGACATTCATTATAGCAACGATCCATTTGTCACTGTACACCTCTTTATTTGATTTTAGTACATGGCAGCTTCTGTAGTATAGTCTTCTTCGTTCAGGCCAATGATGAATTCCATATTGTGCATCGAGGTCATAATTTGCTACATTATCAACAAACATTCTTGTGGCTTCTTCCTCAACGGAAACATTATCGGAGAAGACTGCTGCCGGGATGTTGAAGGTGAGTGAGGTAGCGTATTTCTTGCTTACATCACTACCGTGTTGAAGAAATGCCAGGTCGTTGTTGAAGAAGTATTGGTAGGGAATCCTTTGTTGATCAGGTCGGCTGATGGTTGGTAGTGGCTTGGTCCAGTCAGTCTAGTAAGGAGTCTTGTCAGGTCTTGTGAAGTCGATGTTGGATTCAGGGTTGAGCCA
Organism: Chrysanthemum lavandulifolium; assembly: GCA_022545495.1. Taxonomy (NCBI): domain Eukaryota; kingdom Viridiplantae; phylum Streptophyta; class Magnoliopsida; order Asterales; family Asteraceae; genus Chrysanthemum; species Chrysanthemum lavandulifolium. The sequence goes on along the minus strand of CM040244.1, from coordinate 159,655,043 downwards.
ATCAATATTGTTGGACATGGCCCGTGCGATGTTGTCGAGATGATATTCGACTTCAATAGCACTATAGGAGCTGCCCTTAAGCAGTTGAAACGCGTCGTTCTTGATTCGGCGCAACTCTCCCTTCGTCATCTTCTTTACTTTGAACTTTTCTTGAATAATCTTGACACACTCCATGGTTTGACCATCTACCGGTTCTTGGCCTTCCGATAATTGAGGGGTGGCATCAACAAGCTTGGAGAACCAGTTGCAACTGTTGTTGACCTTTTCTGCTTGGGCTTGGAGGATGATTATTTAGGCTGCTTGGTTGATGTCGGAGAGGGGGGCTGTTGTTGAGGCTCAGGAATCTCTTCGTCATCACCACCGGTGTATTGGAAATAGTCACCAGTTTTCTCCTTTGGTGGTGGAGACTCAGAGTCCTGAGGTTTATCACTAGCAGGAGGACGTTGCGAAGAGCTTGTGGTGGTAGTTGTCCTTGGGCGTGGTGGAGGCATAGAGGAGGATTCGCCTATTTTCTTTTGACGTTTAGGCTCAGATGCCTTGTCTGCATCATCGTCATCTCTTGGTCTCTTATCTTGACCAGCTCTTTCCTTGCAAGTTTGCTTAAGTTGATATGCAAGTAATGCTTCAAATAGTTTTGATTCATCAGAATTGAAAGTTCCAGATCGAGAAGACATCTACATAATCAATTTAGAAATCAAATCTACTTCAGATGGAACTGGTCGGATTTGCATCATTGCAGGTGTGGTTGAAATTGCATGATTGACCAATGTCATCAGATGTGGAAAGAGTTGTCTTGCGAACATATCTCTTGTGACTCCAGGGACGGTGTCGATAAGAAACTTATGAGTGTAGTCTCTAATCGTCTTGTCCATTTCACCCTGTATATCTCGGTTGAGAAACTGCTGGATCTGGTCTCTTTCCACCGAGAACTCGTTTATCACATTTTGAAGTAAATTAACTCTGTCGGCAAGCTGATTCAATTTCTTGTTGACGACATTGCGTTTCCTTGCTTTCCTGATAGCCTTGACAATCTTGGTCTTGGTACGTGATGCCCAAGTGTCGGTAGGTTTCTTGACTGATTTGGATATGGATCTGGTGGTAGTATCTTTGGATGGTGGTGGTGATGAATGAGAAGATGAGTCTGATGAGGATGAGTCATGAGGTGGCTCTTGGTCTTTTGGTGGCTCAGAAGTTTCTTCAGGGTTTTGTTCAGGATTATCTTGAAGATAATTATCAGCTTCTTATTGAGCTTTAGCCTCTTCTTCAGCCTTTACCCTAGCCTCTTCTTCAGCTCTCTCCCTAGCTGCTTCCTCTATGTCTTCATCAGTGATCTTTTCATTCTTTTCCTGTTCCTCGTCTTCTTCAAAGGTAAATGGAACTTCATCATTTAACTGCTGCTGCTCTGTAGATTCCTTAGCAGTGGCACCAGTTCGCTTATCGGGTTGATTAACCGCATCACGAACTGGTATGGATAGTGCGCCACCATTGGAACCTCCAGGGCCTCTGGTTTGTTGATGATGAAATTCAGTAGCAGCATGCTTTAACCTTAGCTCTTTGAGAGTCTTGTGGTACTCTCATTCTTCATCCTTAGGTTCATCATCAAAGCTTTCTTCTCCTGTTTCAACAAAGGGTGTCTTCCCTTTGTCTGATTTTGGACTTGGTGGTTTATCTTCTAACCTTGTTGAGGTAGTATCATCTGTAGCTGATTCGGAGTGATAAACCACTTCTTCAGACTCAGTATCTTCAGAATCGATGTCCTTGTCCTCAAGTTTGAGTGTCGGTTTAAGGTTAGGGATGGCACCCTTAGATTGGACTTTTCTTTTGCGATGAGGATTCCTTTTTGGATACTTGAGGGCACTCCCAGTGCTTTCAACACTTCCAGCGCTGCCTGATCTTCTGGTCTTCTTGACTGGAATAGCTGAAGACTTTTCATCCATAAAGCCGACTTTGCCTTTGTTCACTGCTTCTTGGTATCTTAAATACGATGGAAGACTTTTGATATCAGCAGTGAGAAGGCAGTCCAGGAGCACTGCACCTTGCTTCTTTGTTGAGGAGTCCTTGAATCTAACAATGTTTAGTGTTGTAACACCCCCAAATCTCGGTACAACGGAAGACTTAATCAAGTTTTCGGGGCATTACTATTGGATTGGTATCTCACACAAGTATAGCAAAAAGATAGTCATTTAACATTCAAAACCAATCTCAAATTTAAGTATTCAAAACATTTAATCCAAAAGTATAAATATTAGGCCCAAAACATGATTTAATAAAATAGGTCCCCAAAGTTTATCAGAGTCAAAAATGATCCTTGAACCCCGCCTTCTTGCCAAGCTTCCACCGATCACTTATTCCAAACATCTTTCAAATACCGAGAAATCATGCTAAAAGGTCGACTTACTGTTTGGTGAGTTCATAGGTTTAAGTTCAATAAAATCATAGTGGACCAGAGGAGTTGATTTGCTATTAAAGACCTAGGATAGATAAATACCGCTTGCAATCCTACCCGATCACCAACCATATAACCATATCCCGCATCCGTGGATTACTCGCCCCGCGACTCTAGTCCAGCACTGTCGTGGCAACCTCTAGAATAGTTGCCAACCCCGGACTAGGTCGAGGTAGAAGTCTATTCTTAGCTAGGCAACAGTTCAACCTAGTCTAAGGCAACAACTACCGCACATCTATCTAAACAGTAAAGCATATAAGCAAATCCAAATAGTTTTAACGGTCCAAAAACAGTAGCATGGTTCTCACCCCAATATAGTTAAAAACGTAGATAAAAGTGAGGCTATGAAACTTACCTCAAGCAAGCAACGTACGAATAAACACTAGCAGAAGATAACAGGTAATCACGACACAACAACTATCAACTCGGCACAACCTATTGATGTAGACCAAATTTTAATATATAATTCCCATAATCAACGTTATCTACCCCAATGTATTCCATTTCGTTATTTCTAAAAATGTCTCGTTTCACCATTTAATCCTAGTGTTTGGTATCCTCATGTGGGTGTATCGACTCAATATGATGCTATGAATGTACTCAAACAACCAATATGTGACTCAATGCAACACAATGAGACATCTAAGCGATAAGCTCCATAGTCCAATAAGTTTCGGAATAAATAGTAGACCTTATCGAATTCGTCAACTCGATAAACTCATTTATTTATTGTGTGTCGCTTATTATCCCATAAACCGGTCGCATCCTAAAGAGTCATAAGGATTTATTTGCCCATTAATAAGGTTACCCAACGTACCTAGCGGGCTCTTATTAGATTCGTCAACCTAATAAGTCCGCTACCCACGTGGATCAACACTATTAATGTTAGGTTATCCGTAACCCATGCACACAACGTAAGTAAATAAATACTTGAAACTACTATTAAATGCCCATAATTGGCATAATTCGATAAACGTGTACTCGAAACATTAATTACTTATTTATTATAAAACATTTCCATTTTTAGTCGTTAGTTTCCATTTAAAAATAGTAAATAACAAGATAAGTCTTGTTATCGATATTTTTAGTATAAAAGCCCTTTTATTATTTATATTTCATAGTCTATTAGCATTTATATATATATATATTTCGTCAAATTCCAATACTAGTTTCATATCGTTATTCGTTTCGAGTCCACAAGCACGAGTCATGACTTCTCGGCTTTTAATCAATCAATAGTCCAAACTATACTAAAGTCCATGTTACGGCGTTGTCGGGGTCAACTATTGACTAAAAAGTCAAAGTAACACCGACGTTGCTCAAAGTTGACAATTATATATATCAAGTCCAATTAAAAGTCATAATATCGCAATTCAATCCCAAATCAACTCAAAACAATCTCGCCAACCAATCAACCAACCAAATATACCCGAAACCAATGTTATGACCCTAATGGTCATGACAAGGTCACGGTTAAGACCAAGTGAACCAAACAAGCTCCAGAAGCTTTTCGGCTCCACGCGTCTCATCCAAACACCAACAACATCAACCCACAAGCAACCAAAATGACCCGACCCGGACCCTTGGTCCAAGTGGGTCTCGTACGCCACCCATGAGCTAGGGACTCGTACGCCTCATCACTCACATCCAAACACTACCAAATCAATTCCACAACATCCAAATACAATCAATCAACCTCCAATCATTAACGAAACACCAAACCCATCATCTATTCTAACCAAAAACATGAAACTAGACCTAAAATGCAAAAACCCATCAATATGATACACCACATGCTTAACAAACACTAGCTACATGTTTATTTAAGTGTTAATTAGACTTAATCCCAAGTTTAAACCAAAAGCCCTAAATTTTGTCATAGGTTCGAACCCTAATCAAGCCATACGTGGCTTATTGAAGCTCAAACAAACATAACCCATGTTCCATTTACCTTATTCAAGCCCGATCTACAATATTTGATGAAAACCCTAAAAGTACGAATCTTAATCTTAAGATTTGAAGGTGTTAATGAAAGTTTTAGTGAGAGTATTATATATGGATAGAAAGAGGATGAGAAGAGCTACAAGATGGTGGTGGAGGTGTAGCACCACTCGCCGGAATTTGGCCGGAAAGTGGCCAGAATAGGGGCGGCGGTGGTGGGTTCTAGGGTTAGGGTTTATGTTAATTTGGGGGAGAGAGAGACTAGAGAGAGAAAGTGTGTTTTGTGTGTGTTTTTAGTGAGAGAAATGAAAGTATCAAATGAGGGTGGATGGGGCTTTTTATACTTGGATATTGGGGACTCAAAAATAAATAAATATGGGAGGAGGGGGGCGCCGGCCATGGGAAAGGTGGGGGTCGGAGTTGTAATTTTTCATAACTATCCCGTTTACCCATTCCCGATCTCATATATTGTCCCCCGAGTGTCCCACGACATTCATTCGACTTTCTAATATCATTATTTATGTTTTTCCACGATTTTTGACTATTTATTTTCCAATTTTCGAGTTACGGTCTAAAAGTTACGTTATTTCTCGTTTTAGGCTTTTCTAGTGCCGAATCGAATAGTGCCTATCAAATAGAGTTAAAACTCATACGATAACTCATTCAATAATGAAATAAACCGTAAAAACCAATAGCCGATATAAAATCAAGTCATGGTTGATAAAAATAGTGATAAAGGCAAAAGCTCGGTTTAGTTTAACGTAATGCGGTTACCTAAAATAGACTCCCTAAATTGCCAGTTGTCACAGCCTCCCAGCCTTAGAAGAAACCCGTCTCGGGTTTCACTCCGAGTTGCTTGATGTCATGGAAAGTTTAGGATACTTCCTATGGAATTCGTCCTCACGTTCCCAAGTGAACTCCGGTCCATGTCGGGAGTTCCACGAACTTTGATAATCGGAATACGGCTATTCTTCAGCCGTTTAATCTCACGGTCCATAATCTCAATCGGTTCCTCAACGAAATTCAATTTCTCATCAATACGAATATCTCTTAAGGGCACAACTATGTTTTCCTCCGAAAGACATTTCTTAAGATTACTAACGTGAAAGACATTGTGTACACTACTCAATTCCTAAGGTAGCTCCAGGCTGTACGCTACCGGTCCAATTCTTTCCAGGATTGGAAAGGGACCAATATATCGGGGATTGAGTTTTCCATGCTTTCCAAAACGAATCACTCCTTTCCAAGGAGAAACTTTCAACATAACACGATCTCCAACCTGAAATTCTAAAGGTTTACGTCTCCTATCGGCATAACTCTTTTGTCTATAACGAGCGGTTTGCAACCGGTTACTTAATCGAACTATCTTCTCAGTGGTTTCTAGGACAAGTTCGGGACCTGTAAGTTGACTTTCGCCAACTTTAGCCCAACAAACAGGTGAACGACATTTTCGGCCATACAGTGCCTCAAATGGAGCGGCCTTAATGCTAGAATGATAATTATTGTTGTAAGAGAATTCGGCCAAATGGAGATGTCTCTCCCAGCCTTTGCCGAAATCAATAACACAGGCTCTAAGCATGTCCTCTAAAGTTTGAATGGTTCTCTCGCTTTGACCATCGGTTTGAGGGTGGTAAGCGGTGCTCATATCCAAGTTTGTTCCTAATGCTGTCTGTAATGATCTCCAAAAGTGGGATGTAAAACGGCTATCTCTATCGGAAATGATAGATATCGGTACTCCATGACACGATACTATCTCCTTAAGATACAATCGAGCAAGCTTATCGAGACTATCGGTTTCACTAATGGCTAAGAAGTGAGCAGACTTAGTTAAACGATCAACGATTACCCAGATAGCGTCATTGCCGCTAGCTGTTCTCGGTAATTTGGTGATAAAGTCCATGGTGATTCGCTCCCATTTCCATTCTGGTAGTTCGGGTTGAACTAATAGTCCTGAGGGTTTCTGATGATCTGGCTTTACCTTAGAACAAGTAAGGCACCAACTGACATACTGAGCTATATCGGCTTTCATATTAGGCCACCAGTAGAGTTTTTTAAGGTCCTGATACATCTTATCGGCTCCGGGATGAATAGAGTATTTTGATTTATGCGACTCATGCATAATCAACTCACGGATTCCACCATGAAATGGTATCCAACTTCTGTCTCTGAAGCATAAGGTTCCATCGGAACGCTTCAAGAAGCCGTTTTCACTTTCTACCATTCCATGAAGATCCTCCTAAGGACGGTTCTCTTCCGTCAATGCCGCAACCTGGGCAGCTAAGATTTGAGATGGCAGAGGTGAAACAATGGTCATTCCTAGGGATCGAACGAGTAATGGTGGAATGTTCTCTTTACGACTAAGTGCATCAGCCACAACATTAGCCTTACCAGGATGATAACGAATCTCACAATCATAATCACTAAGCAATTCTAACCAACGACGTTGTCTCATATTCAGTTCCTTCTGATCTAAGATATGCTTCAAGCTCTTATGGTTGGTAAATACTACACACTTAGTTCCATACAGATAATGTCTCCAGATTCTAAGGGAAAACACTACAACACCTAACTCAAGGTCATGGGTGGTGTAGTTTTTCTCATGCTTCTTAAGTTTTCGGGATGCATAAGCAATCACCTTCTCTCGTTGCATCAGAACAGCACCTAAGCCTTTATGTGAAGCGTCGCAGTACACGACAAAGTCTTCGCTTCCTTCAGGCAAAGCTAGGATGGGCGCACTACACAACTTCTCCTTCATAAGTTGGAATGCTTCTTCTTCCTTTTCTCCCCATTCATACTTAACGTCCTTCCGTGTTAGTTTGGTCAGCGACTTAGCTATTTTGGAAAATCCCTCAATGAATCTCCTATAATAGCCTGCTAAACCTACAAATTGTCGGATTTCTGATGGGTTCTTAGGAGCTTCCCATTCCTTAATGGCCTCAATCTTAGCTGGGTCTACATGAACACTTCGACTATCTATCACGTAACCTAAGAATTGCACGGACGGAAACCAAAATTCACACTTAGAGAATTTGGCATACAGCTTCTCCTCTCTCAATTATCCTAAAAGGAGCCTCAAATGCTCTTCGTGCTCCTCTCTAGTCTTGGAGTATATTAAGATGTCGTCTATGAATACTATCACAAACTTATCCAGGTATGGCTTACACACTCGGTTCATGAGATCCATGAAAACCGCTGGCGCGTTGGTCAAACCAAACGACATCACTTGGAATTCATAGTGTCCATAACGAGTCCTAAACGCCGTCTTAGGGATATCCTCCTCTCGAACTCTAAGCTGGTGATAACCAGATCGTAAGTCGATCTTAGAAAAGATGCTATCTCCTTGGAGTTGGTTGAATAGGTCATCTATTCTAGGTAACGGATATCGGTTCTTCACCGTCAACTTATTCAACTCCCTATAATCAATACACATTCGAAACGATCCATCTTTCTTCTTCACAAACAACACTGGTGCTCCCCACGGTGATGAACTTGGTCGAATGAATCCCTTCCCTGACAACTCTGCCAACTGTTTAGACAGTTCCTCCAATTCTCTTGGAGCAAGTCGATAGGGCGTCCGGGCTACGGGTGCAGCATCGGGTATCAACTCTATTTGGAATTCCACTTGTCGGACAGGTGGAATCCCTGGCAGATCTTCGGGAAACACATCCGGAAATTCTCTAACGACGGGTACATAATTGAGGTGTCTTTCACTCTTCTCCTCGCTTTTCTTTTCAGAAATTCGAGCCAAGAAAAAGACAACCTCTTCTATCGATGTACTTCTGGGCCTTAATACAAGAGATGATGCTCAACCGGGAAGGACTTCCACAGTCACTCCGATCTCCTTGTATGCTCAGAACTTTTCCGCCATACGGTAAACGCACGATCTTCTCATCGCAGATGATGTGTGCACTGTTCTTCGACAACCAATCCATTCCGATAATGACGTCAAAACTTCCCAAGGTAACTGGCAATAGATCTATGCTAAACGAGTGGTATAGGAAACTTAAGGTACAACCTCGAACTACGGTGTCTATCTTCTCCCTATTTCCGTTAGCTAATTCTACATCGTAACTAAACCCTAGAGGTGTTTGGGAGATTCCTAGTAATGGAATAAAATTGGTGGATACGAAACTCATATCCGCACCGGTATCAAACAGTATGGAAGCATAGCAATTATTGAGAAGGAACGTACCCGTAACTACGTTAGGGTCCACACCAGCTTCCTTCCCAATAGCGTAAACACGCGCTGTTCCCATGTCTCTCTCCTGATTCCTAGCACCATGGTTTCCTTGGTTCTCCACAACCTCACGCTTCACAGGGTTTAAGCCATTACCTCCCACACCTCGGTTAGCAAATCCTTCTACATTACCAGGATTTCCTCTCATCCACGGCTCTCGGCACTCATTCCTGAAGTATCCCTTCTTTCCACATCTAAAACAGGTGACAGTGGCCTTCCAGTCCGCTCCTTGTGCAATTTGAGTTGCAGCAAGTGGACGAGACCTACAGTATTTGGCCATGTTTCCTACCTTAGAGCACTTCCTACACACATTGGGGCACAGTCCAAGGTGGTGTCGGTTACAACGACCACACATAGGCCTACTACCTTCATAACCTTTCCTTATTCCATTTCCTATGGCGAACACCCTGGTTGTCTCTTGTCGTTTGTTGCCATTCACTTTAATAAATTCATTCCTCGTCCTCTTATCACTCCTATCACTCTTTCCCTTGTCTCCTACTTCTAATACATAAGAGTCCATCAAACGTTGAGCCACAGTAATTGCCTCATGCAAATTAACTGACTTTGCAGCGATGACATCATTTCGAGTAGCTAAAGGCAATCCATCAGTATACCTCTCAATCTTAAGGTCTTCATTGCGAACCATATCAGGGCAAAGCAACGATAACTCTTGGAAACGACAAGTATAAGTCGCCATGTCAGTACCCTTAACCTTATGGTTCCAGAACTGACTCTCTAACTTCTTAACTTCATTCCTAGGACAGTAAGTCTTGATCAGGAGAGTCTTAAACTGAGTCCAAGTCATACTATAAGCTACATCAATTCCTATTGATCTGTGATAGTTGTTCCACCAGTTCAACGCTTCGTCCTTCAAGGTGAATGTTGCATACTTAACCTTACAATCCTCATCACAATTACTAACGGCAAACACAGATTTAGTTTTCTCCAACCACCTAGTTAGGTAGACTACTCCCTCAGTTCCTCCGAACTCGATGGGACCACAAAATCAGAACTCTTTATAGGTACAACCTCGAGTTCGATTCAGCATTGGGGTTCCACCGAGGTGTTAGAGAGGTTAGTCTCATTAGCGCTTCGGCGACATCTTTGCGACACTAACCGGTCAAAGTGGGCCGGGTTCACGGTGGATGGTTTTGTGGACAGACCATTCTCAAGACGGTCGCTCACATTCGTGTTTTCTACAACCGGGTTATCGTTGTTCGTGTTCTCAACAGTGGAGTGGTTGGGGCGGACGGCGACCTCGACGGATAGGGCAACAACAACAGAAGCAAGAGCTGCACGGTTGTTCCTAAGCAGGTTTCGTTTTGTTGCCATCATTTTAAAGGCAAGAAGAACAGTTTCCCGAGTTCATAATTCACGCTCTAAAGATAGAGTTGGGTTCCTAGGATCACCAAATAATGCTCGAATACATAATCAAGGTCAACACGGATAACGCTATACCAAAGCGAAACAATCAGATACCGAATCATAACTAAAGGATCCACGCTCCAATAACCATAACTCGTAGGTTTCAAAAGTGGAAATACATGGAAGGATACGAAGAAATCAAAAACGATCCTAACAGCGATACTAATAAGATAACTAGGATAAATCTACATCTCGAACCAAGTACTAATTAGTTTCAAGATGGTACAAAGCCATGAATCTAACACTATCTAGCCACGATCACGAATACTACTAACAGATCTCCTAACATCATCAACCTCTCTCCATAAAGATGCCAACTCAACACGTCGAGCGTCGCGATCACTCTTAAGATCTCGACCTCTCTCTCCAACTCACCAATCCTACGTCAAATCGCTATCTCGCATCTCGAGCTATCGTGAACCTCTCAAGCAGTCCCCAACCCGCTCCCGGAGCTCGACATACCCCGACGCAGAATCGTGGTCCTCCTGACTACAGTACCCATATCAGCCCTCAAATCCTCTATACTAGCCCTCGATACTCCTACCAACCGATATGTCAACCTACTAAGTCTAGTACCCTATGATGTAATCCTCTCCTACATCAGACCCGTCTCACCATACTCCTCGGGCTCTGAAGAAATCTCCGATGGTATCTCAGATCCTAACGGGCTACCTATCTCATGTGAATGTGGTGGTGAATCAAAACCAAAAGGTTGTCCAGGGGAATCAGGCTCAGGAAAAGGAGAACTTGGTCTTGGAGAATGTGCAGGACTCTACAATGGAGGGGTACCTCTTTATGGGATATCCTCACCATCCTCCTCCTGAGGATCCTCATCCTCATCTACATACTGCTCCTCAATCTCATGCTCCTCCTCGACCTCATGCTCCTCCTCGCCTCATCCATGTAGGAGAGTCCATGAGTCAAGTCTCATCTGGTAAATCCCGAGGTGGTGCAGTGGGGATCTAGGTCTCCTAAGACATAGTGATGCTGGTGGTGATGACGAGAGAGTGGGCGCTAGCGGGTAGGTGATGATGGTGGTCTCACGGGCGTTACTACGAGCAAGCTTAGAGTCCGGGCTCATGCTAAGACCGATGTAAAGTGAGTCGCCTAGATGAGCTAGAGCGATCCGATGATGATGATGATGAACTAGTGTGATGGGCAATCTCATAAGGATCACCTCGCAACCGTCATGAGAGTCAATGTCATGCGAACTAGCAACAACAAGGACCTCCTCAGACACATCAAAAGCTAGTGAAGGCATAGTCTGTGACAATGGCATAGGGTAGGTATAACTGTTCGAAAACAACTAGTTTTAATAAGTGCATCAACTCAACCAAAACATATATCACATAATGAAAGCTTTAAAAGTAGAGGTACCACATTACTCAAAATATGCCTTTAAATAGAAAATGTAAGTTTAGTTCTATCACATAATCCCATATCAAATCAATCGAGTTCAAAATTCCAGAATCATAATATACCGTTTACTCAAATCAAATCCGTAGCATTTCGATAATCACATCTCATTTGCCCAAAATCAATAATCATATCCCAAAACATGTCATCTCATAATATCTCATAAGTCAAATCGCAGTTCATACCATAATCAAATAAGAAGCTTCGGCTTGGCTAGCGGGTGTGCGTCGGTCGAGGATCATTTTTTCTTAAAAGTGGTTATAGTTTAGGGTTTATAAAATACCTAATTCTCTATAACTTTGAGCTCTGATACCAATCTGTAACACCCCTAAATCTCGGTACAGCGGAAGACTTAATCAAGTTTTCGGGGTGTTACTATTGGATTGGTATCTCACACAAGTATAGCAAAAAGATAGTCATTTAACATTCAAAACCAATCCCAAATTTAAGTATTCAAAACATTTAATCCAAAAGTATAAATATTAGGCCCAAAACATGATTTAATAAAATAGGTCCCCAAAGTTTATCAGAGTCAGAAATGATCCTTGAACCCTGCCTTCTTGCCAAGCTTCCACCAATAACGTATTCCAAACATCTTTCAAATACCTGAGAAATCATGCTAAAAGGTCAGCTTATGCTGGTGAGTTCATAGGTTTAAGTTCAATAAAATCATAATGGACCTGTAGGAGTTGATTTGGTATGCAAGACCTAAGATAGATAAATACCATTTGCACACACCGATCCTACCCGGATCACCAACCATATAACCATATCCCGCATCCAGAATTACTCGGGCCATGACTCTAGTCCAAGATCGCCGTGGCAACCTCTAGAACAGCTTGCCAACCCGGACTAGGTCGAGGTAGAAGTCTATTCTTAGCTAGGCAATGGTTCAACCTAGTCTAAGGAAACAACTACCACACATCTATCTAAAGAGTCAAGCATATAAGCAAATCCAAATAGTTTTAACGGTCCAAAAACAAGAGTATGGTTCTCACCCCAATATAGTTAAAACGTAGATAAAAGTGGGGCTATGAAACTCACCTCAAGCAAGCAACGTATGAATAAACACTAGCAGAAGATAACAGGTAATCACGGCACAACAACTATCGACTCGGCACAACCTATTGATGTAGACCAAATTTTAATATATAATTCCCATAATCAACGTTATCTACCCCAATGTATTCCATTTCGTTATTTCCAAAAATGTCTCGTTTCACCATTTAATCCTAGTGTTTGGTATCCTCATGTGGGTGTATCGACTCAATATGATGCTATGAATGCACTCAAACAACCAATATGTGACTCAATGCAACAAAATGAGACATCTAAGCGATAAGCTCCATAGTCCAATAAGTTTCGAATAAATAGTAGACCTTATCGAATTCGTCAACTCGATAAACTCATTTATTTATTCGTGTCGCTTATTATCCCATAAACCGGTCGCATCCTAAAGAGTCATAAGGATAATTAGCCCATTAATAAGGTTACCCAGCGTACCTAGCGGACTCTTATTAGATTAGTCAACCTAATAAGTCCGCTACCCACGTGGATCAACACTATTAATGTTAGGTTATCCGTAACCCATGCACACAACGTAAGTAAATAAATACTTGAAACTACTATTAAATGCCCATAATTGGCATAATTCGATAAACGTACTCAAACATTAATTACTTATTTATTATAAAACATTTCTATTTTTAGTCGTTAGTTTCCATTTAAAAATAGTAAATAACAAGATAAGTCTTGTTATCGATATTTTTAGTATAAAAGCCCTTTTATTATTTATATTTCATAGTCTATTAGCATTTTTATATATATATTTCGTCAAATTCCAATATTAGTTTCACATCGTTATTCGTTTCGAGTCCACAAGCACGAGTCATGACTTCTCGGCTTTTAATCAATCAATAGTCCAAACTATACTAAAGTCCATGTTACGGCGTTGTCGGGGTCAACTATTGACTAAAAAGTCAAAGTAACACCAACGTTGCTCAAAGTTGACAATTATATATATCAAGTCCAATTAAAAGTCATAATAGCGCAATTCAATCACAAATCAACTCAAAACAATCTCGCCAACCAATCAACCAATCAAATATAACCGAAACCAATGTTATGACCCTAATGGTCATGACACGGTCACGGTTAAGACCACGTGAACCAAACAAGCTCTAGAAGCTTTTCGGCTCCACGCGTCTCATACAAACACCAACAACATCAACCCACAAGCTACCTAAATGACCCGACCCGGACCCTTGGTCCAAGTGGGTCTCGTACGCCACCCATGAGCCACGTACGAGTCCCTAGTGGCTCGTACGCCTCATCACTCACATCCAAACACTACCGAATCAATTCCACAACATCCAAATACAATCAATCAACCTCCAATCATTAACCAAACACCAAACCCATCATCTATTCTAACCAAAAACATGAAACTGGACCTAAAATGCAAAAACCCATCAATATGATACACCACATGCTTACCAAACACTAGCTACATGTTTATTTAAGTGTTAATTAGACTTAATCCCACGTTTAAACCAAAAGCCCTAAGTTTTATCATAGGGTTGAACCCTAATCAAGCCATACGTGGATTATTGAAGCTCAAACAAACATAACCCATGTTCCATTTACCTTATTCAAGCCCGATCTACAATATTTGATGAAAACCCTAAAAGTACGAATCTTAATCTTAAGATTTGAAGGTGTTAATGAAGGTTTTAGTGAGATTATTATATTTGGATAGAAAGAGGATGAGAAGAGCTACAAGATGGCGGTGGAGGTGTAGCACCACTCACCGAATTTGGCCCGAAGTGGCGGAATAGGGCGGCGGTGGTGGGTTCTAGGGTTAGGGTTTATGTTAATTTGGGGAGAGAGAGAGAGAGAAATGAAAGTATCAAATGAGGGTGGATGGAGCTTTTTATACTTGAATATTGGGGACTCAAAAATAAATAAATATGGGAGGAGGGGGCGTCGGAGTTGTAATTTTTCGTAAGTATCCCGTTTACCCATTCCCGAGCTCATATATTGTCCCCCGAGTGTCCCACGACGATTATTCGAGTTTCTAATATCATTATTTATGTTTTTCCACGAGTTTTGACTATTTATTTGCCAATTTTCGAGTTACGGTCTAACAGTTACGTTATTTCTCGTTTTAGGCTTTTCTAGTGCCGAATCGAATAGTGCCTACCAAATAGAGTTAAAACTCATACGATAACTCATTGAATAATGAAATAAACCGTAAAAACCAATAGCCGATATAAAATCAAGTCATGGTTGATAAAAATAGTGATAAAGGCAAAAGCTCGGTCTAGTTTAACGTAATGCGGTTACCTAAAATAGACTCCTAAATTGCCGCTTGTCACAAGTGTGGGCTCATACAACACGTAATGATTGTTGGGGTCGCTTAGTCTAAAGTTAATATCCCAATTTTTCCGAGAATGTTCTCGGATCAACAACTTAGTATATCGATAAAAGGAACCTTTGTCCCGGTTTCTTGAGATGGGACATCATGTCTTTCTATATCAGACTGGCAAAGTCGATGTGCTGCTTGTTGACCATGCCCCGAAAGGTTTGCAAGTGCATGAGTTTAGGATGCTCATGACCGCTGTCTCTTCTAGAAACAGACTTAGCGATCATGATGTACAAGGTCCTCCACGGTTGAGGAATGTTCTTTAAATCGACCGAGGAGTGCTTTGTAATTATTCCAGCAGCTTCATCATAGCCAAGATCGACCATGAATTGTAATGTAGCCTCTTCACTTGGAATTGGTACATACTCAGCAGGTTGGATGGCAGGCAGAAGAAGAATTGTTCGAAGATCAGCAACAGTGATAGTGACTTCCTTATCATTGATAGTCACTGTGACAGCATCTTGGCCATCAACCTTTTTCATTGTGTGCCAGAATTGATGAATGTAAATTTCTGGTACAGTAGCTGAGTTGGTGAGCATATTGTTGTAGGGATGAGATTTGAGAATGTCCATAGCAATCCTGCATGAAGACTCTGAGCAGGTGAAGTTCTCAAAGTCGACCTTGAGGTTGTTCTTTCCAATCTTCATGATGTAATCAGTTGGGAAGACATCTTCCATTGTGAGCTCATTTGGTGCGTTAACATTTTCCATGGTGATGTCCATATCGTGATATGAAAGATATTGAGACAAAAGTACCAACATATCAAAAGACATTATGTTAGTCAATAGTTGATTTTATTGTCTAATTTATTGAATATGTTATGTTAATGAATGTTACGAGTCCAAGGTCACTTGTTGTCCAATAGTCCAAAGTTGATGTGATAAGTTTCGTGAGTATATTAATTTTGAATTTTAAAGTCCAAATTTTTTTTCACTCATTCACACAACATTTTAACAATTATTGCTTATTAGTGACATTTTGGTCTTGTAATGTTATGAATAACTTATTACAAGTTTGTACGCGTAACATTTCATAGGAAAAGTTAAAATTTTGGCTTAAGCGTAGGATTGTAAGCTTATGCGTAAACATGTGTAACCATACGTGTAGGATTAAACTTATGCGTATGAGTCACTCTTCGCCGTAAAATGGGCTCTTAGTATGAAGCTTACGCGTGGCGTGGGTTGGGAGCTTACGCGTAAAGTTTACTCGTAAGAGTAAGCCTTATGCGTAAGAGTCCAAGTTTACGCATATCCTTCACAGGATACGCATAGTCCCATTGTAGACCCTTATGCGTAAGAGTTACGTGTAAGATGTCTCTTATGTGTAACATCTACGCGTAAGGTATTCCATAAGCATAGAATCCGTTTTTTAACCTTGATTCTGAATTTGTACGCGTAGAACCTGAAATAAATCAAACATAACATTCAAATTAACAATTTATTCAAACCCTTTCAGTAATCACATGGAATCATAGTTATGTCCAGTTACGCGTAGGAACTAAGTTATGCTTAAGTATAAACCCTAGAGTCAATTCCTACTCGTAAGAAATCTAGCCATGGAAAATGAACCAAATGATTTCTGGGAAGTCTTAGAAGCCATATTAGTTGTTTGTAACAAGTTTTAACATCTAAAACCTCATGAATCAAAAGTACCCAAATTAACGAGTACATAAACCCTAAATTTAATTTTGCCAATTTAATGGTTCGGGTTAGATTCCAAGTTGGTTTTGGTTAATTGAACATGTAACAAACATAACTCAAGCAACTAATTGTCCTAAAACACACACAATAGAAAATATCCAAATCCACGATAAACCCTAAGTCACGATTATGATCAAAAACGCTCGGGTTGATATTTTTGATGAAAGTGTTCATAAAACTTGTTTTTAATTACTTTGGCACAACCTTTTTCATCAGAAACACCCCATGGTGAATTCATGTTCTTACGCTTAAGCGTAGAACACAAAATCATCACTTGTTTAAAATCAAACCGTTAAAAATGAATAAGATTTAAAACCAATGTTTGTAATCAATCAAGGAAGCTTTTAACACTTACAAATTCGAAGATTATAGCATGGATTTGAGAATTGAATTATAGGCGTGGATGATAGTAGTTGAAAAATTAAATGCTTGAAGTAAATGTGTAAGTATAGTTAGGTAGAGTGTTTTTGTAAAAATAAGTTCTAACTTTTGAGAATAATGGTCCCTCCACCTCAAAAAATTTCAACCACAGCCCATAACTTCCATTTTGGTTAACCAAGATGTGAAAGTTTGGAAAGAAACTTGACGACACTCCCCCTTGACTTTAGAAATTGTGAAATTTTACAAATATGAGTCCGAGGAGTGTATTGAAACAAGGAACGTATCCACCATTGTAAGATATAGGATTTCACTAACACATCATATCAATAACATATGGGGCGTTCACAATAGTTTAGAGAGAGAAAGTTCTAGAGAGAGAAATGGAAGAGAGTTGGGAACTATGTGAAACAAAGAAAAATAGTATTGAAGCTCCAACCCTCTACCTTGGGAGGTAGAGGGTATTTATAGTGTCTTACAAATAAACGCCACCTACGGGCCGTGGTTCGTGCATACAGGGTGGGTAAAGACCGTCCGTCCTCCACGGTGTTACTTAACAAACTACTAACTAACATATCATAACTACGACTACGAGCTTTCTATTGAATGCTTATACTTGAGGTGACCGACTCTTTAACGATGAATTTTCTAATTCCTAACAATCTCCCCTAAGGAGGTCACCGCAATTTACAATGAATACAAACAGATATTACATTAAATTGTTCTAGGATTCTTGATTAAGTCCTTTGCTCAAGAGCTCGTAGTCTTTGATTCTTCATTATTGCATGTTTGGGAATTCAAGTGGAGGTCTTTATTGATCCACATGAGAATGATTGTTGAGCCTACTTTGAGATCATCACCATATTAAATCTCGACTCTTCCTTTGTGATGTTGGTATTATGTGATGTTGTGACTTTTGGACCGACATGCTCACATTCGGATCATGATTTCTTCTTATCGAGTAGCGGAAGCTTTCGTTGATTCATGACATTGGCAGCGCGAAGCCAAGCATGGAGTGAAAATATCGTAGTCATTGATGCACTAATCATGATTTCTTTGAAATGAATGTGTTGTGTGAGCATGCGACTATGGATTGACCGCTTCATTCGATCACCGCAACGTCGGGATGTACCGCATAAAACAAGATTAGCAATAAAGCGCACGAAAGTGTCTTTGATTACTTCGATGAATTGAGGTACATGGCCCACGGTTCCCCATTGATCAATACAAGTACTCCCCGTGATCGTATAATTCAAGAATTTCCTTGATGGTTTTCGCAATGCTCTAGTCGTTCTTAAACCGAAGGTCTCAAAGAAGACAACACTTAGTGAGTGAACCAATAATAGAGATTCACCGATTGATGAAAAGAGATTTGAAAAACAATCATGTACCGCTTTCAATAGAAGTTTTTTTTTTTTTTTTTTTTTTTTTTTTTTTTTTTTTTGCAATACAACAAAGGTTTTAATGAAAATCAATTATCAATCATAAAACACCTTTTGATTTGAAATATTCAGACACGGTCGATGTGCTAAAGAAAAGAGTTTTAAGCACAATGACCGGTTTTTTTTCAAAGGTATCCGCAATCCATAACTCGAACCGAGATTGATTCAAAAGATTGAATCGCCCATTGTTTCGCTCGGTTGTCACATGGTTGATCTATTGGATAGATCTCACATGCCACCCACCGTGAGCTTGTTACATGTTGGCTCGAAGGCTTTCCATCCTCATTGTGAATATTTTGCATATCACTCGGATGTTCCGGCAATACCACAAGGATAATGCGAAGGACTCAAGATATAATCTCTTCCACATTGTGTGAAACAGAGTCTTCATTGAAAGTGTCCTAATGAGATTTATTGATGATCTCGAGGCTCTAGACTCAATTTGTGCATATTTGGTTCCTTTGCGGAGACTAGGGAGAGAGTCTCCTTCTTCAATATCAACAATCTCTAAGAGAAAGTCGATAGATTATGTAGGTTCCCGTGAGAATGAAACAAGCCCTTATGAGAGGAACTTGAGTGGTTTGGGAAATTGTAGTGCAGCGTCACCGTCCATGACGCCTTGTCTTCAATACCAATGTTACCATCAAGAGCATATGAATTGTACCCGTTTACGCCCTATGGTTGAATAAATGGAGGGCTATTTCTTTTCACCCTTTTCTCATTCAATTCTTTTTCATTCTTCAACCCCTTCAGTGCTTATCGAGACTTCATAGCTAGAACCTTGTTGGGTTTATTCCAGTACTAGCTCTGTCTCAGTCCGCACTCTTCCCATATCTAATTTTTCTCCTTTTATCATCATACCTAAGGACTTCTACACTAACTAGTGGATTGTCCCTGGGTAGATCTGATAAGGTTTTAAAAGGTACCATTTTGAGGGGTCGTTTAAGTCCTTATTTGATCACTTTTGTATCCGTTATTTCTTAATATCGTTCCTTTTCACTTTTTAGGTCTCTTGAAGGCAAAATGCTGGAATGGCACTTATTTGGACGAAAAGGCACGAATATATGAAGAAAATGGCCAAAGTCGAATCGAGACACTCAAAGTCACCGAAATGTAGGCGACGGCGTCGGTGTTAGTTGCGATGCCGTCGGAGGATTTTTGTGACGATACAAAGAGCTAAATACCCTATTTTCAAGTGACGACGCTGGGCTTTTAAAGAGTAGGCCGCTGCTACTCGGGCGGCCTAGATGCAACCCGCACGACGCCGGTCAAGAAGACGGCGTCACGGACATAAGGTGACGCCGTCGCAAGGTTAACGTGGCCAAGACGAAACCCTAATGACGGCGACACGGCGGCCACGAAACATAAGGTGACGCCGTCGATATGTAATCTTATATAGAATCCGAATTTTTCGCTTTTAGGGAGAGTCTTTTGGGTGAAAACCTAAACCGAACCTAAGGTGTCTTGTACAAGATTTTAGGGTTTTAAACCCTATCTTACATCAAGATAAGTATTTACTTCATCAATTCAATTATGTCTTTGATTATTTGTGTGTATGCTTGCATGTTCTCCATGTCCGGCTAATTTATTTGTGTGTTTGCTTAGGAAGTATGAAACTTAATTATTGAATATTGATTGGTTGTTTCTTATCTTAGTTGATCAATGATCTAGTAATGCGATAGGTCATTCGTTGTGTACTTAATGCTTGATTCATCTTTGTGAACCTTATAATATGATTACCTGAGTAGTTGTAGGCTAAATTATCCAAAGAGTGCCTTAGAGTAAGAGTTTATCATCCCTAGTGGGTTTTGTAGACGAGACCCTTTGGTAAGTTCAAAGAGTTAGGGAGAAACGATACCCTACAACTTTAGACACACAACGCAACTAAGAATAAGGACGTGACAACTCAACCATCAATAGGAGATAACTAAGGAGTAGTACAACCTAAGTAAACACATCTTTAAACTATCATACGAGCACACATTATTTAGACATAGACTCCCACAACCTTAGTTTAGATAATTAGATAATAGTAGAGTAATCGGTAGAAATACCAACCCCCAAATCCAATACCGAGATTCGTACCTTTCCATTTCATAAAACATAAAATACAAAAATAATCTTCCTCAACCTTAACCTTAGCGTAGTAACTTCTTACTAGCATTCCTATTCCCTAGAGAACGATATCAATACCCGTGGCTTACCCTAATTACTACACTACAACGATTAGGTTCACCGCCTAGGGTGTTATAAAATTGCTTGAAGAAAAGGAAGTTTCCTTGACCCGAACGACGCGTGTAGCGTTATCAAGTTTTTGGCGCCACGGGAATAGAATAGCTAGTTAGTAGTCCACCTCGTTTAGGTTCTTTGCTTGATTCCTATCAAGTAAATTTTTCTCATTTTAGCTTTCTCTTAGTCTATCCCCTTCTTCGTGATCTTTGTTCGTAACACCCATCACTTTTCATCATGGAAGATGATAACCAACCACCACTCATCAACCCACCACCAAATGACCCGCCAATAGCCCGTACTCTTGGTGAATACTCAAGACCAAGCCACCTAGGCTATAGGAACATCAGAACACCCCAACCCGACAAGGGTAGAAGTGTCACATTCGGTGTCATATCGTAACATACAAATAAAATTTTACAAGCGAAAGCATTATAGAATAAATTACCAAGTCATATAACGGATGACTTACAAAGAAAATAGAAAATCCAATATGTCCAAAACGGAAATAAAATCAAAACAATAACTCTTCAAATTAAATCCAAAATGATAAAGTAGCTAAGGTCGGTCTACTCGACTAATCCAACTCTCACCCAACAAGCCCATCTTCAACCTAAAAACCCGCCGCAGAAAGAAATGCGGTGAGCTTAAAAAGCCCAAAGAATGGATATAATAAAACGAAAGCTAAACGAAATCGAGATACAAATGAAATAAGGAAACCGATAACAAGGTCGCAACGAAATGAGAACAATGGGTCAATGAGGATCCTGCAAAACACAATTATACGATATCCGTAAGAGCAGATAACAAGCGAATCGAAGCAAAGCAATGCATCAAGGACATATAAATTAGCACATACAACAGGCATACAAGAAATCAGGAAATCAGACAACATATAAGCCAAACAGAAATCTAGAAGCTAGCGGAAGCAAGTAATTAGAAAGAGAGCTTGGCAATCACATAAGTCAAGTAACCACAATTTATTACATACAATATCATAACAGGAATATAAACATGGCGATCAACAATAAGCGGGAAAAGATACTAACAGATATTCATAGACTACGAGGTTAACAAAACGAGTTTACATGATAAGTCGTCAAAACAATCATTTATACACTAACATGGACCGATTTAATCAAAGAGTCACATAACAAGATGGTAAACCGTTTGTCGCTTATTAGCATGTCAATAGATAATCGACAATCACATATTAATCATATCATAGCGGGTAAACAAGAGTCACATAAGACATGCAAATAGCACAATCAAACTCAATAATCATATAATAACCCGATGCGTGAATGGAATGGTAGTAGAATGAGTCACATAAGGGTACCGAGTAATGCATAATCAATACATAATATAGTGCGTTGGGGAATACGTAAGGTACAATATGGGTATATCAATAGTGTAAGGTCCATGAATTCCATCCCGAGCCAACAAAACAAATCAATATCAATAGTGGCAATAGTCGCCATTAGTATCCAATAGTAGCCATTGTATTCGGAGGGTGACCTCGGAATACCAAACCAATAAGAGGGAGACCTCAAGAACCAATGGAGCAATAGCTCCCAGATCGTGAAGACGCCAGCGTGCATTGCACGACATCATTCACCGACAGATCATAACATATCGACAATGAGAACAAATCTAGGATGCATCCATACGCCCCTGCAGATGGATAGTGGCCATACAATATATATCGAGCTCATAATCGATAATGAAAAGGACGATGTGTAACATCACTCGTACACACCTAGAGTCATGCCATTGGTGCATCAATGACACGGACATGGAACCCCATGCCTAGTGATAGCTCGGGTCTCAAACCGATGTGTCAAGGCACGGTCATATCAAAAGGATTCATATCAAAGGTTCATATCAAAGTCCATAGCAAAGTTCATAATCAAAGGTGCATATCAAAGGTTCATAATCGAAGGTTCATATCGTTGGTTCACATTAAACAATTCACATAGAGATTCAATCAAAGGGAGCATAGCAGAGTTATAGGAAGCCCTAGTAAGAAGGCTCGAGCAAAGGATAACAGTTCAAAACCAATATCGAAAGATGTAACGAATCATGAGAAACCCTACCGAAAAGGGATAGAATATCTCGCACTTTATACCGCAAACGAAACACAACAGAAATACCAAGGTCAAGCAAACTCCATCTCCGTGAATCTACACGAGTTCATGACCGGTTTTATTAAAACTTATTTAATTCAGATTACTTATTTTAGTCGGCTTTCCGCTTTAGTAACTTTCCATATTTAGTGTGTTTCCAAAATAGAAGGTTTCCATTTTAGAAAGTTTCCTTATTTAGCATATTTACACATCAAGCCCTTAAGTGTCCAATTTTACATATTACACCCTCATTATCCTTATTTATACGAAATACCCCAAGTTTCCGAATTTACAAACAAGCACCTCTATTTTTAATAATTACATTTCGGTTTACAAATTTACTCGATTTACAAAATAAACCCTAAGTCACATATTTTACTTAAAAGGTCCTCATGTTACATTTTATACTAACACCCCTGGTCCAAAGTATATTACAAAATAGTCCACAAGTTTTATAATTTACTTAAACAACCCCTTTTATTTTGAAAACTCAATCGGTAATACAATAAAATCATCAAACCCTAACCCTAATTCCCCAAATCAAAAAAATCATTAATCCATCATTATTTCATCATTAAGATCAGATCTAGACCATAACATAAACCCTAGGTCGATCGTTCCATTTTGTTTATCCATTTATACATTTTTTATAAAACCCGATTATAAACAATAATTCGACAAGGCCATTTTAGACAATAACAATTCGAATGAATATTTTTCCAGATCATATGGGTCGATAGGTCTTAAATAAAATGGGTTTCACACCCATAAAATTGCACGGATTAGATTAGATTTTATACACGCTTTTATCCTCAAAAATTATTACGATTGATCCAAGCTATAACAACTCAAACAACCATTTTTCCAGACCTTTATGATGACTAAGACACCCATAAAAATTATGTACACCACACGTGAGAATTCATATAACCCGATCTATAGTTTTGCATACGCTTTAAGCATGTAATTCCCATTCGACTATTTAAACATGCATGATTCTTTTTATCATTTTATTTAGGTCATATATGATATAAATAGTATGAGAAAATACCCAATCGATTTTAGGACGTGTGGATCAAGCGCATGAATTTCATACCTATCGGATGAAGAATCGACCAAAGAAAAATCACCCGATCGAACCAAGCCTCCAAAACCAAAACCTATTTTTCCCAGCTACTCTTGATGATGAAGAACCCTAAAAATGCTAGATCCTTCCATAAATTCGTATGTAGTCGTGGTGAATTTTTGTGTGTGTTTTTGAATTGAAAAGGAATGTGTAAATGTGATTTAATGTAATTGATTTTGTGGTTAATGGGGGGAAGCCTAAATGGCAGGCCATCAAGGGGTGGGGGAGACCAAATTTTTGACTTTCCAATCTTATCTCTTCCAAATGTATGTAGTCCTTTTTGTAGTCTAGGTTAATTGTGTACATATTGTAGAGTTATTTGGTACATTAGGACTTATTTATTTATGTTCTTTTAATTCATAACATAAGTTAATTATTTTCATAATGTGTGTATATTATTGATAATATAACTTGTTAAACGATGTTGACGTGTTTTCCGAGCTTGTAAAATTTTAAGTTTGAGGCAAAATTGTCTTTTCACGCGTTTGAGATTTTAGGGTTTACAACTCTTCCCTCTAAAAGAAAATTTTCGTCCTCGAAAATTGAAGTCGCAGAGGTACACGAGACGATACATGTTCAAGGCGTATGTAGCACCATAGACTCACATAGATCATAACGATCTTGTTCCAAAGCATACGAACTTACTCATAGCAGAGGTCGCGGAATTTCGCAAAGAGGTACGTAATTCCAAACGAACATGAGGATCAACAAATAACGGATATAAGCCCTAGTCCATTCACGCACCAACCCCGGCATTTACCAAGATGTCGTATGGTTTCAATAAGGTCAAATTATATGATCTCGGTATATCACGTTGATCGAAGCGTCATAATACTTGCATCACATAACAAGTTCTTATTGTCATCATATTCATCCCGGTCATGGCAAACCACATAACCAAAATCACACAAACATATCATATACAGATACCAAGTAACATACCAAAGCAGACCAGATCACATACATACAGCATATACCACATCAAAACAACTTACCATATGATATGTGTCTAAATACACATATATTTTATATTGTTTAAACCCACAAAACGACCAAAAACACATAAATGACCATATAAATGTTACAAATATCATGAAAATGTGTTTTATATGAATCGTATAAAAAGAGTCAAACAGTTTGATTCTCACGATGATGATGGTTTCTGCTGAAGCCTAGTTTGATTCTCATTGAATCAATGGTTTCTTCCGGTTATAATGCGCTAATGGTTTTTGTTGAAGGCATACGTTTCACAGATACTTCCACTAAATAATATCGGTCCTTAAATAATATCCGGTCAATACCACCAAACCAAACTTCCTGTTTTCTCCTTCCTCCCACACACTGTAAAACCATACCACCCTTCCACCTCCCTGGTATTCCACCTCCACTTGCTCACCCACTCTCCCCTCTCATTCCTTCCACCTATACCAGCCCACAACTACATTTAATGCATTCCCACAACTTTACCTTCCCCTGTACCATCACATACCCTGCTTTTGCTATCAACTCTACCACTTGACCTCTAAACCCACCAAACATGTCCCCTCCACCTCTACATGTGAACAAGAAGCATTAATTGCAGCAGAACTGCCTCAATCAACTAGTACCACTTTTGGCGCCAAAAGTGAATTCAAAGGCTAGGATCATCTTTGCTCAATCAATGGTCAAGATTGCAAGTGGGATTTGATTGGAATGCTAGTGGAACTCGAATGTTATAAAAGAAAAGAGAGGAAGAGAGAAGACTACCTTTGGATTAGCCTAGGTCACGTAGTTAATTAAGTTTATCGCTTTCTATAATTTCAAGTCATTTTATTGCTTTCAATGTTGTATTCTCATCAAATTAGTGTAATGAAACTTTATTTTCGCTTTAATTTCAAGTATCTTTCGGTTCAAGATTTTGCTTAATTACCTTTAATTTTCATGTCACTTTAATTTTTGTTAAGTAGTTGTTTAATGGACACTTTAAGCTCATATAAGCTCATGACAAAGCTTTAAAGCTTTTAGAGACCTTAAAACAAGTTTAGTCTTTAAAATTCAAAAAACTCTAAAAATCAAGAAAAACAATGAAAATCCAAAAATAATAAAGTGATCTTGGTGAAACTGCATGGAGCAAGGTTAATTGTGGATTGCCTTGGGTTTAGAAGCTTTATGGAAAACCTTAGGATGTGTTCTGTGACCATGGTTCTCATTTTCAGCTTGGATTCACTTGTAAGCTTAATTTTTACCATTTTTGCATTTTATTGTTCTAGTCTTTTATATGCTTTAATTCTTATGTTTTCATGTTTCTTTGTTGTTATTTAGTGATGTTATAGCTTAATCTTAGGTTGTTATGCTTTGGATTTGATTGTGGGTTGATATTGCATTTGACCGTCACTATGCTTGTTTTTGATAATTCTAGGTTTGAACATTTGTGACTACTTGTTTATGCTTAAAAGGGCTGATTTGACACATTGTGACCCTCGGATTTGATGAAATTGGTTTACATAATCTTTGCTTTGAAAACCTCAAAACAATCCATTAAAAGGTTGTTTGGATTTAATAATGAAACTGTGAAAATGGTTGTGAATGGTGTTGTTCCTGCTACACTATATGGAACCTATTTGACTCAATGAAATACTAACCAAAGGGTTTAGCATGTTAGAAAGTCAAATTGACACTTGACAATCTAGATATGAGAACTTTGAGGTTGTTAGATCTAATAATCTTGCATATCTGTTTTAATGTTGTTTAGTTTGTTTTATTTCATGTTTATGTTGTTTAGTATACCATATTTTGTCATTAGAATCAGATCATAGTTCACCTTAGTCAACTTTGATCATAAACTTAAAAAGTCAAATTTCTAGTTTTCCTGTTTTTGATTTAATCGTTTATTTTCCTATGTCTTTGTTACTTAGTTTTATGTTTAATGCTTCTAGAGTTTTAATGATTTGTTGCTAACCTTGTTAGATATATTTTTGATAATTTTTAGTTTCCATGTTTAAAAGCTTATTTATGTGCTTATTTTAGCCTGCTTTTGCCTGCACCATAGTTAGGATCAAAAACCATGAGCTTGCAAAAGCTTGTGGAGTTAGCCCTATCCAAAGGCATTTGGCTTATTTATGTTGCTCTTGTAGCTTATGTGTTATGTTTATGTTTTATTTTTTTAGTTTTTAGCTTAAATTAGATAGCTTTTTCACCCCTTATTTTGTTCCAACTAAACTCCTTCCACTGAAGCAAACAGTGGAGGTTGAGTGATTTTCTTATGCTTATGAAAAGTTCCTCATTGAACTTGAGCTTGTGATCTTTAGTTTCCTGTGAGGCTAACCAATCATACCCAATGTTCCAGTGTTTGTTGAGCTCTCATAAGTTCATTTGATAAGTTAATTTAGAGCGTGTTGTTTGCCCATTCTCAACAGTTCACTGAGAACTCAGTGAACTTACACCATTACCAACAGCTCTTAAAAAGCTCCTTAGGGATCATGAGCTTAAGTGTTTTAGCTTTATGTGAAGCTCATCCACCCAACTTCTTGATCCAGCACTTAATTTTCCCATTGTAGCCTATTTACTA
This sequence comes from Chrysanthemum lavandulifolium, assembly GCA_022545495.1. Taxonomy (NCBI): domain Eukaryota; kingdom Viridiplantae; phylum Streptophyta; class Magnoliopsida; order Asterales; family Asteraceae; genus Chrysanthemum; species Chrysanthemum lavandulifolium. The sequence goes on along the minus strand of CM040244.1, from coordinate 159,627,606 downwards.
GGGCTGCAAGTAGCTTATACTTATCAGCAGTACCTTGCAATGGTTCAGCAGTATTCTGGATTCTGCTGAAATACTTACAAGCTTATTTGATGAAATCCAGTACACATGCTTGTTCATACTTGTCAATATTACTTGTATACAGATTATTTTTCTTTTACTTTCTAGTGTGGAGCTTATACCAAGCTTTTGCAAGCTTCCATTCCATCCAAGTTAAGCCCAAAAAGCTTAACTGTCTAAACCTTAAGCTCACACTACCACATTCCATTTTTTTGTTTATATTTATCCATTGGACTTGTACACATCTTATTTTACCTTTTGTTTCCTGTTTAAAGCTTTTTCCAAGCTTATTTCAAGCTTAAACTCCACTGTGAAACCAAAAGCTTAACTGTTGGACTCATAAGCCCACAATTTGCTTATTTTTAGGTTTGTAAGTATTTGTTTTCATTAAACATGTATAATATCAATACATTTTCAGTTTCAAAAATTATTTTATAATATTTTAGATTTTTCAGATTCTTTATTTCATTTATTTAAGTTAATTTTAGATTTTATTATTATTTAATTCATTATTAAATACATTTAAATCATTTTTAATTTATAATAATTAATTTAATAGTGTAAAAATTTATTTTCCAATAATATCTTTTACGCTTTTAGGTTTCGATTGCACGCTTTTAACGACATAGTCGTGAGAGCTATAACTATTCATATTCCTAGTGTTAGTCAATCGATTCTGCTTTTGTATATTCTATATCATTTCAAAGACACACAGTCATTGTATTACAGCTTTACACCTCGTTGGGACTTAACGACCGGGATATAATTCTATACTCCCATGGATTTTAATTGTCTTTGGTCCTAGATTAGTTTGACTTTTATGGTTGACCATTCACAAGTGGTTGACTAATATAAAGATGACTAGTTTAGGCAAAACCAAAATTTTAGGCGCCGCTGTCGGGAGGTGTCACAGATAACGTACTTGTATATATATTTCATATATCATATTTCACTTCCAAAACAATATAAAACACAAAAATATTTTTCCTTTTTCTTTGTATATGTATATATAAAATCTAAAACCAAAAATATTCTCCTTACCTTAATATTCATAATTCGTGAGTGGTGACTAAACACAACAAATGGTAATCACCCACCATGTCTAACACACATAAGGATTGGCTAATCCGGAGCAAACGGCTCTAGGTAAAGATATCTCAAATCCGTTTATGGCTTGCGATTTGCCCAAAATTGTATGGTGTTCAGCTCACCATATCCTTAAAAGTGAAGAGTTGGCTAGCCCGCAAGTTTATGGCTTGTGGTAAAGGCAGTTGGAAAACCATAATTGGTAATCGACTCACCAAAGATAATATTGATAAGTTATCTAAGAGTTGGCTAGTCCAGAAGCAAACGGCTTCTGGTAAAGACTAATCAAATCTGTTGAAAGCTGGTGATTTGCTCAAAATTACTTGGTTATCATTGTACCAAGGTTCTTACTTGAACTGAAACATTTTGGCTACTCCAGTGATGGCTTTTGGTAAAGAGTTCTTTAAAATCCATTAAAACTTCATAAATATTGCTAGGGACTAGCAATAGTTTAGTGGGGATTTGATATGTGTCTAAATACACATATATTTTATATTGTTTAAACCCACAAAACGACCAAAACACATAAATGACCATATAAATGTTACAAATATCATGAAAATGTGTTTTATATGAATCGTATAAAAAGAGTGAAATAGTTTGATTCTCAGATGATGATGGTTTCTGCTGAAGCCTAGTTTGATTCTCTTGAATCAATGGTTTCTTCGAAGTTATAATGCGCTAATGGTTTCTGCTGAAGGCATACGTTTCATGAGATACTTCCACTAAATAATATCTCGTCCTTAAATAATATCTCGTCAATACCACCAAACCAAACTTCCTGCTTTCTCCTTCCTCCCACACACTATAAAACCATACCACCTTCCACCTCCACGGTATTCCACCTCCACTTGCTCACCCACTCTCCCTCTCATTCCTTCCACCTATACCAGCCCACAACTACATTTAATGCATTCCCACAACTTTACCTTCCCTGTACAATCACATACCCCTTTTGCTATCAACTCTACCACTTGACCTCTAAACCCACCAAACATGTCCCTCCACCTCTACATGTGAACAAGAAGCATTAATTGCGTGAATCGCCTCAATCAACTAGTACCACTTTTGGCGCCAAAAGTGAATTCAAAGGCTAGGATCATCTTTGCTCAATCAATGGTCAAGATTGCAAGTGGGATTTGATTGGAATGCTAGTGGGAACTCTGAATGTTATAAAAGAAAAGAGAAGGAAGAGAAGAAGACTACCTTTGGATTAGCCTAGGTCACGTAGTTAATTAAGTTTACTGCTTTCTTTAATTTCAAGTCATTTTATTGCTTTCAATGTTGTATTCTCATCAAATTAGTGTAATGAAACTTTATTTTCAGTTTAATTTCAAGTATCTTTCAGTTTTAAGCTTTTGCTTAATTACCTTTAATTTTCATGTCACTTTAATTTTTGTTAAGTAGTTGTTTAATGGACTCTTTAAGCTCATATAAGCTCCATACAAAGCTTTAAAGCTTTTAGAGACCTTAAAACAAGTTTAGTCTTTAAAATCCAGAAAACTCTAAAAATCAAGAAAAACAATGAAAATCCAAAAATAATAAAGTGATCTTGGTTAAACTGCATGGAGCAAGGTTAATTGTGGATTGCCTTGGGTTTAGAAGCTTTATGGAAAGCCTTAGGATGTGTTCGTGACCATGGTTCTCATTTTCACTTGGATTCACTTGTGTTTAATTTTTACCATTTTTGCATTTTATTGTTCTAGTCTTTTATATGCTTTAATTCTTATGTTTTCATGTTTCTTTGTTGTTATTTAGTGATGTTATAGCTTAATCTTAGGTTGTTATGCTTTGGATTTGATTGTGGGTTGATATTGCATTTGGACTGTCACTATGCTTGTTTTTGATAATTCTAGGTTTGAACATTTGTGACTACTTGTTTATGCTTAAAAGGGTCTGATTTGACACATTGTGACCCCTGGATTTGATGAAATTGGTTTACATAATCTTTTGCTTTGAAAAACCTCAAAACAGTCCATTAAAAGGTTGTTTGGATTTAATAATGAAACTGTGAAAATGGTTGTGAATGGTGTTGTTCTGTTTACACTATATGGAACCTATTTGACTCAAAGAAATACTAACCAAAGGGTTTAGCATGTTAGAAAGTCAAATTGACACTTGACAATCTAGATATGAGAACTTTGAGGTTGTTAGATCTAATAATCTTGCATATCTGTTTTAATGTTGTTTAGTTTGTTTTATTTCATGTTTATGTTGTTTAGTATACCATATTTTGTCATTAGAATCAGATCATAGTTCACCTTAGTCAACTTTGATCATAAACTTAAAAAGTCAAATTTCTAGTTTTCCTGTTTTTGATTTAATCGTTTATTTTCCTATGTCTTTGTTACTTAGTTTTATGTTTAATGCTTCTAGAGTTTTAATGATTTGTTGCTAACCTTGTTAGATATATTTTGATAATTTTAGTTTCCATGTTTAAAAGCTTATTTATGTGCTTATTTTAGCTTGCTTTTTGCCTCGCACCATAGTTAGGATCTTAAAACCATGAGCATGCAAAAGCTTGTGGAGTTGGCCCTATCCAAAGGCATTTGGCTTATTTATGTTGCTCTTGTAGCTTATGTGTTATGTTTATGTTTTATTTTTTAGTTTTAGCTTAAATTAGATAGCTTTTTCACCCCTTATTTTGTTCCAACTAAACTCCTTCCACTGAAGCAAACAGTGGAGGTTGAGTGATTTTCTTAAGCTTATGAAAAGTTCCTCATTGAACTTGAGCTTGTGATCTTTAGTTTCCTGTGAGGCTAACCAATCATACCCAATTTTCCAGTGATTATTGAGCTCTCATAAGTTCATTTGATAAGTTAATTTAGAGCGTGTTGTTTGCCCATTCTCAACAGTTCACTGAGAACTCAGTGAACTTACACCATTACCAACAGCTCTTAAAAAGCTCCTTAGTGATCATGAGCTTAAGTGTTTTAGCTTTATGAAGCTCATCCACCCAAATTCTTGATCCAACACTTAATTTTCCCATTGTAGAGTATTTACTAGGGCTGCAAGTAGCTTATACTTATCAGCAGTACCTTGCAATGGTTCAGCAGTATTCTGGATTCTGCTGAAATACTTACAAGCTTATTTGATGAAATCCAGTACACATGCTTGTTCATACTTGTCAATATTACTTGTATACAGATTATTTTTCTTTTACTTTCCAGTTTGGAGCTTATACCAAGCTTTTGCAAGCTTCCATTCCATCCAAGTTAAGCCCAAAATGCTTAACTGTCTAAACCTTAAGCTCACACTACCACAGTCCATTTTTTTGTTTATATTTATCCATTGGACTTGTACACATCTTATTTTACCTTTTGTTTCCTGTTTAAAGCTTTTTCCAAGCTTATTTCAAGTTTAAACTCCACTGTGAAGCCAAAAGCTTAACTGTTGGACTCATAAGCCCACAATTTGCTTATTTTTAGGTTTGTAAGTATTTGTTTTCATTAAACATGTATAATATCAATACATTTTCGCCTTCAAAATTATTTTATAATATTTTAGATTTTTCGATTCTTTATTTCATTTATTTAAGTTAATTTTAGATTTTATTATTATTTAATTCATTATTAAATACATTTAATTCATTTTAATTTATAATAATTAATTTAATAGTGTAAAATTTTTTTCCAATAATATCTTTTACGCTTTTAGGTTTCGATTGCACGTTTTTAACGACATAGTCGTGATGAGCTATTACTATTCATATTCCTAGTGTTAGTCAATCAGATTCCTGTTTTTGTATATTCTATATCATTTCAGCACACACAGTCGTTGTATTACAGTTTACACACCTCGTTGGGACTTAACGACCCGGGGATATAATTCTATACTCCCATGGATTTTAATTGTCTTTGGTCCTAGATTAGTTTGACTTTTATGGTTGACCATTCACAAGTGGTTGACTAATATAAAGATGACTAGTTTAGGCTCAACCACCATACCACAAAAGAGAGAAGGCCATCAACTAGCATAAAACGGTTCTTCATGACTCATTACTGACGATTCAAAGGAAAAGCTGAGATATTAACAAAATACCAAACGATAAAGCTTCACGATTCAAACCGAGTTCCGAACAAATCAAGAAAAACAATACCGATCAGAATCACTTAACAGGATATCAAACCGCCTCAAAACGCATGACAAACGAATAGGAGTAACACCAGTCGCGCCCAAATCATATGAAGTAGATGAACCCTCTCAGCCACCGGTTGAATCTTGTCTCCGTCTTTTGCGTCTTTGGTTGGTCCATCCAGCTTCCTCCAAGAAGATCCCGATGCCTCCAAGAAGACGACGGTCGGTGTGGCTCTCGCTTCACGAACCTCTCCACCGAGAGATCACAGCAAGAACGCAGTTAGGCACCACCATCTTCGCTCCACGGATAATCTCCATCTAACGATCGACAAACGGATGTGCTAAGACAAAATAATAAAATCAAATGTGAAGAGAAGAAGACCAAAACAAGGTGAAGACAAAAGATTATCAAGTCAAATCGAACGGTCAAAAGGAATCGTAATAGATCATAATGACGGAAGCCTAGTGTCTACCCAAGTCCTCACGGGTCAATCCTAAGGTCAACAAGACGAAACCTTAGCTCGATACCATAATTGTAACACCCCAACCCGACAAGGGTAGAAGTGTCACATTCTGGTGTCATATCAGAACATACAAATAAAATTTTACAAGCGAAAGCATTATAGAATAAATTACCAAGTCATATAACGGATGACTTACAAAGAAAATAGAAAATCCAATATGTCCAAAACGGAAATAAAATCTTAAAACAATAACTCTTCAAATTAAATCCAAAATGATAAAGTAGCTAAGGTCGGTCAACTCGACTAATCCAACTCTCAGCCCAACAAGCCCATCTTCAACCTAAAAACCTGCCGCAGAAAAGAAATGCGGTGAGCTTAAAAATCCCAAAGTGAATAGATATAATAAAACAAAAGCTAAACGAAATCGAGATACAAATGAAATAAGGAAACCGATAACAAGGTCGCAACGAAATGAGAACAATGAGTCAATGAGGATCCTGCAAACACAATTATACGATATCCGTAAAGAACAGATAACAAGCGAGCGAAGCAAAGCAATGCATCAAGGACATATAAATTAGCACATACAACGGGCATATAAGAAATCGAAATCGGACAACATATAAGCCAAACAAATCTAAAAGCTAGCGGAAGCAAGTAATTAGAAAGAGAGCTTGGCAATCACACAAGTCAAGTAACCACAATTTATTACATACAATATCATAACAGAATATAAACATGGCGATCAACAATAAGCGGAAAAGATACTAACAGATATTCATAGACCACGAGGTTAACAAAACAGAGTTTACATGATAAGTCAAAACAATCATTTATACACTAACATGGACCAAACGAATCAAAGAGTCACATAACATATGGTAAACCGTTTGTCGCTTATTAGCATGTCAATAGATAAATCGACAATCACATATTAATCATATCATAGCGAGGTAAACAATGAGTCACATAAGACATGCAAATAGCACAATCAAACTCAATAATCATATAATAACCCGATGCGTGAATGGAATGGTAGTAGAATGAGTCACATAAGGTACCGAGTAACAAACAATCAATACGTAATATAGTGCGTTGGGGAATACGGAAGGTACAATATGGGTATATCAATAGTGTAAGGTCCGCTGAATTCCATCCCGAGCCAACAAAACAAATCAATATCAATAGTGGCAATAGTCGCCATTAGTATCCAATAGTAGCCATTGTATTCGGAGGGTGACCTCGGAATACCAAACCAATAAGAGGGAGACCTCGGTAACCAATGGAGTAGCTAGCTCCCAGATGTGAAGACGCGTATTGCACTACATCATTCACCAAACAGATCATAACATATCGATAATGTAACAAATCTAGGATGCATCCATACGCCCCATGCAGACGGATAGTGGCCATACAATATATATCGAGCTCATAATCGACAATGAAAGGGACGGTGTGTAACATCACTCAGACACACTGTAGTCATGCCATTGGTGCATCAATGACACGGACATGGAACCCCATTCCTAGTGATAGCTCGGGTCTCAAACCGAGTGTCAAGGCAAGGTCATATCAATAGGATTCATATCAAAGTCCATAGCAAAGTTCATAATCAAAGGTTCATATCAAAGGTTCATAATCAGAAGGTTCATATCAGTGGTTCACATTAAACAGTTCACATAGGAGATTCAATCAAAGGAGCATAGCGAGTTATAGGGAAGCCCTAGTAAGAAGGCTCAGAGCAAAGGATAACAGTTCAAAACCAATATCGAAAGATGTAACGAATCATGAGAAACCCCTACTGAAAAGGGATAGAATATCTGTACCTTATACCGCAAACGAAACACAACAGAAATACCAAGGTCGGAAGCAAACTCCATCTCCGGCGAATCTACACGAGTTCATGACTGGTTTTATTAAAAACTTATTTAATTCAGATTACTTATTTTAGTCGGCTTTCCAGTTTTAGTAACTTTCCATATTTAGCAGGTTTCCAAAATAGAAGGTTTCCATTTTAGAAAGTTTCCTTATTTAGCATATTTACACATCAAGCCCTTAAGTGTCCAATTTTACATATTACACCCTCATTATCCTTATTTATACGAAATACCCCCAAGTTTCCAGAATTTACAAACAAGCCCCTCTATTTTTAATAATTACATTTCGGTTTACAAATTTACCCGATTTACAAAATAAACCCCAAGTCACATATTTTACTTAAAAGGTCCTCATGTTACATTTTATACTAACATCCCCTGGTCCAAATTATATTACAAAAATAGTCCACAAGTTTTATAATTTACGAAACAACCCCTTTTTATTTTGAAAACTCAATCGGTAATACAATAAAATCATCAAACCCTAACCCTAATTCCCCTAATAAAAAACAATCATTAATCCATCATTATTTCATCATTAAGATCAGATCTAGACCATAACATAAACCCTAGGTCGATCGTTCCATTTTTGTTTATCCATTTATACATTTTTTTTTTATAAAAACCCGATTATAAACAATAATTCGACAAGGCCATTTTAGACAATAACAATTCGAATGAATATTTTTCCAGTATCATATGGGTCGTATAGGTCTTAAATAAAATGGGATTCACACCCATAAAATTCGTACGGATTAGATTAGATTTTATACACGTTTTTATCCTCAAAAATTATTACGATTGATCCAAGCTATAACAACTCAAAAAACCATTTTTCCAGACCTTTATGATGACTAAGACACCCATAAAAATTATGTACACCACCCAGAGAATTCATATAACCCGATCTATAGTTTTGCATACGTTTTAAGCATGTAATTCCCATTCGACTATTTAAACATGCATGATTCTTTTTTTATCATTTTATTTAGGTCATATATGATATAAATAGTATGAGAAAAATACCCAATCGATTTTTGGACGCGTGGATCAAGCGCATGAATTTCATACCTATCGGATGAAGAATTGACCAAAGAAAAATCACCCCGATCGAACCAAGCCTCCAACAAACCAAAACCTATTTTTCCCAGCTACTCTTGATGATGAAGAACCCCAAAAATGCTAGATCCCTTCCGAAATTGTATGGAGTCGTGGTGAATTTTTGTGTGTGTTTTGAATTGAAAAGGAATGTGTAAATGTGATTTAATGTAATTGATTTTGTGGTTAATGGGGAAGCCTAAATGGCCGACCATCAAGGGGAGACCAAATTTTGACTTTCCAATCTTATCTCTTCCAAATGCATGTAGTCCTTTTGTAGTCTAGGTTAATTGTGTACATGTTGTAGAGTTATTTGGTACATTAGGACTTATTTATTTATGTTCTTTTAATTCATAACACAAGTTAATTATTTTCATAATGTGTGTATATTATTGATAATATAACTTGTTAAACGATGTTGACGTGTTTTCCGAGCTTGTAAAATTTTAAGTTTGAGGGCAAAATTGTCTTTTCACGCGTTTGAGATTTTAGGGTTTTACAAACACCATTGAGCTTCCGACCAAGCCCAAACTACGGCCTGCGATCCGACACCATCCGGTTGGTGCAAAGCGGATGTGCATTCCATGGACTTCGTTCAAGATCCAAATCGACATCTAAGGGATTTCCTCAAAATTGTCGATTCCATCGACCTTGATGCTACTACTCGGGAGACCACGCTACCGCCTCTCTTCCAATTCTCTCACGGGACCAAGCTAGTAATTGGCTTGAGCGACTTCCCGGCTCCATCTCAAGTTGGGATGATCTTACCTCTCGCTTCCTTGCTCAATTTTTCCCACCGGGAGAACCACTAAGCTTAGGAATGACATCTTGATGTTCCAAAACGTCAAGGTGAATCTCTACGAAGCATGGACTCGATTCTAGGACTTACTTCATAAAGTCCCTTATCACGGCATTGATCTTTGGCTCCAAGTCCAAATCTTTTATGATCATGTCAACTTCCCCACTAAGCGATCCATTGACCAAGCGGCCGGTGGAAAACTTAGTGATCTCACCGCGGAAGAATCATGGGGTATAATAGAGGACCTCGCCCTCTATGACAACGAAAGTTGGGATGACCCCCGTGAGCTGCCCAAAATCGTTATGGCAATCTCCTTGCCTCCTTCCGACCATAGGATGATCGAACTTGAAGATCAAGTTAGATTCCTCATGAGTTCCTACAAAAATCCTAAGTCCTCACGATAAATGAATCAAATCACTCTACCTTGTGAGTTATGCAGTGGTCCCCATGACACTCGTGATTGCACAAGGCTCCCTGAACAAGCTTTTGCGGACTACGCCTCCATACGTACCGACGGAGCGGGAGAGAAGTGGTACACTTTCAAACCCGAACAAAACAACTTAGGAAACTCGTACAACCCCTCATGGAGAAATCACCCTAACCTTAAGTGGAACCAAAAATCAAGCACACCCCAAAGCTCATCTAGTTCTCCCACTAGGTTCAATTCTTTTAATACCGGAACCCCACTAATCTTGAGACAATTGCATCTAGATTTTGTCATCCCAAGAGACTCGATTGAATAAGCTTGAAGCCGATTTTAAGCAAAACAAAGCGAGATGACAACCAAGCTTGATGCTCTCTTAAAAGCCTTCAATGAGCGGGAAGTTGGAGCACTCCCAAGTGATACCATAAAGAACCCAAAAGTGAATTCGATTGCGTCGACTTCATGTTCTAGTTCACCATGGGAGAGTGCACATCCATGCCCCTCACACCCGACGGTTCACTCAAGAATGCTATCAAAAGGGTTCCAAGCCATCCAAGAGGTACCAAGGCCCGACACCTTTGGTAGAGCCTACTCTTGAGAAACCCGTCGACCAAGAATCCAAACCTAGTTTAGAGGAGGAGTACAAGGAACTCCATCAAGAAAACCGATTCTTGAAGTCTTAGCTCATGCACCTTATTATAATGCTTTAAAATAAAAATATGAGTTAGAACTTAGGCTTGGAAAACATGGGTCCGCTTTTGTGCGAAACAACTTACCTAAGAAGCTAGACGATCCCGGGCTATTCACTCTTCCATGTAGACTTGGAACTTCCAAACCACTCGACGCTCTAGCCGATTTAGGATCATGCATCAATCTTGTTCCGTTGTCCCTCCATAGAAGCCTTAACTTAGGTAAAATAGAACCAACGGAAACCATCTTAGGTCTAGCGGACGGTAGTGTGGCACGTCCGGTAGGAATAATAAAGGACATGGTAGTACACGTAGGAGAGTTGACTCTTTTGGCCGACTTTCATGTGCTAGATATGAATAAGGACCCGACATGCCCATTACTAGTTGGAAGAGGATTTTTAGCTACCTCTAGTGCCATCATCGATTGTAAGATGTCCAAAATAGTGGTAGGGGAGGGGAGTGCTAGATCCGTTTACGATGTTAAAAAGCATACATACTACAAGGATGAGGAAATCCCACAAGAGACTAGGTTGGATAGAGAGCCTTCTAGATATGGACCTTGGATTGATAAGAACATCATAGGCCCCAAAGACCTTTTTACCTAGATAAAACTTTCGCTAGTAAAGCAACTTTCCAAGAAAAGAAATGGCTAGGGACATGGAAGTGAACCCGCTCGAGGAAGCCTTAGTATTTAGGAAGATGACCGAGTTCCTAGGAAGCTTGCCGTTAACCTTGTCATGAATAAGTGGAAAGTTGAGAAATCAACACAAGTGGGATTGGAATAGACCACCTAGTGATGGTAATGGAGAGTGGCACATTAGGATACAAATCTATGATCCCGATGGTGAGAAGTTTGAAAAGACATATTTAACCGAACGTACTACTAGGAACTTGAATGATAAGTTTGATCCTTACGACATTGTTGAGGATAGACTTACTTATATCGATGCGTAGGAGCACGACTATGAGTCTAGCTACAAGACTCTTAAATAAAGAAAAGCGCTTAGTGGGAGGCAACCCATGCTTAATTGTTTGCTTGTTAGTGTCATATATCTTTTATTAATTGTTTATCCTCATGTTTGAATTTGTAAAATGCTTTATTTTGTTTTAACCTCGTCTTAATTGCATATAAAGGTATTTTACATAAGGGATAAGAGTAGGAGGATTACACACGTTTTCAAAAGAAACGTAAACATGAGAATAACAATTAACTAAAAGATATTTATGTTTTTGTTCGAGTCAAATGCTTGTATCGAGTCATAATGGATGTTTTTGCGTAAATTTTCCAGATTCTAAAGATGTAAATTTTCCGAATTTTTCCGAAAATCGCAGACCCGTTTTGTCAGGATAACCGACGGCGTCAGATTGCAACTGACGGCGTCGAAGGAGTAAAACATCGATTACTTTTTCTCGTTTTACGAGCTACTTAAAATTTTTGGAATTTTTCGGTCTTAATTTTCTTAGAAATTCGTAAACATCCATTCCACAAGCATTATATCCTAGTTTAAATCGAGTCTTATATATATTATTACCGCCGATTTTACGAAGGTTTCGTTTTTTCTTCAAGTGTGCGAGTTTAGTTTGTCAAGAAGAAGTTACATAAGATTGGAAGGAGCTTTTCACGCAATAATTCTTCTTGAAAAGGATTTAACCACCACTTTACACGGATCCTACCGAGCTAATCGGGGAGTACTAGTTTCTTTCATTTTAATTACCTTCTTTTAGCATAACTTTGATACTTTGGGAACATTGGGAACAATGTTCAGTTTAAGTGTAGGGAGGGAAAATAAAACGGGAACTTTGAAACTATGCTTATCCTTGATTATTTGCTTTGTCCAATTGCACTTTTGTAATAAACCATGAGAAAATGTCGGTTAGGGTAATTTTGGCACCAAATTTAAAATTTTTCATGACATATAGGAGTGGGCCATTAGTCTTAACAAAAGCGTCTCATGGATAGGAAGTTGCATGATTAGCACAAAAACCCTTTACCACCCAAATTCCACGCAAAATGTGAGGATCGCTCTTAGATTAGTAGGAATTAAAGCATTCATCTTCAATGCTTAGAGTGTGAACCGGTAGTATATTAGATTCTAGAACTTGTTTTGTGATGCATTCCAAGATAGCAAGTGAGACTACACTTGTGTAGTTAGGAATAACTAAATGATAAGAGGCATTAGGATAACCCTTGTTTGATACCCGTAATATAATTACTTCTTCCACATCGGTTGAGTAATTCCCCCACACCCTTTGCGTTGTACTCATCTTTAGTACACGATACCCCTAGTTAACCCCTCAGAGCCTATCTTTTTCGCAGTTCTCGTGATGTTTCGGTTTTTTCGGAATATCAATGAAGAGCATTGTTTAGACCCACCCCCAAATATACACCCAAATCGCCTTAGCCTACCCTATATGCACTTACTTTTAGTGCATTATTGTTATCACCAAAACCCTTAGTTCAATTATCCGTTGCTTGCATGAGTTGCTAAGTCGAGTCATATCCTTTGTATACTGATTTTGGGACTATTGGGATTCATGGGAAAAGTTAAAGTTTGTGAAATGACGGAAGGGCGTTAAATTCAAATTCCCTTTGTTTGCAACAATGTACCCCAAGTGTTTTGATCTTTTCAATTCGGGTCAAACTAGTGTTAGAGTAATAAAACTCAAGTGTAGGGATGTCCTATAAATCCCTATCATTTTGATGTTACCGTAGAGGATGGTAGAGTAAAAGTGTATGAAAAAAAAAAAAAAAAAAAAATACGAGCTACCATCCTACATCTATCCTTTAATTTTATGTTTGTTTATTTCGTTACCTAGAGTTTTAGAGTGTCGAGTCTTGGCTTAGCAACGCCATTCTTCGTATGCATTTAACATAGAGATTTTTGACTTGCCATCACTAAATAGCCTATCCCACCAAACCCTTGTTTCCCTACCGTAAGCCTAACGTTACAACCTTTTAAAAGACCTCTTTGATAGTCTTTCCTAGGTGCTTACGCCAAAGCGATGGAGGTTTGATCTATTCTCAATCCTATGGTAATCTATGTACTAGGACCGGTTAATGAGTGTTTATCTTCCATTTCTAATTTGTTATATTTCATATACACCCGAGAGATGTGAGTATCCAAACACCCCATGTGAGGTGCTAGTATGTAATTCCGTGCTTGTTATGACTTTTATGGGCTTATATGTGTTGTGGACCGTTTTGAATTAATGCTTCATGACCCCTAACTTATAAATTAATTGGCTAAAGCACATTTGCTTGAGGACAAGCAAATAACAAGTGTAGGGATATTTGATAAGGTTTTAAAAGGTACCATTTTGAGGGTCGTTTAAGTCCTTATTTGATCACTTTTGTATCCGTTATTGCTTAATATCGTTCCTTTTCACTTTTAGGTCTCTTGAAGGCAAAATGCTGGAATGACACTTATTTGGACGAAAAGGCGAATATATGAAGAAAATGGCCAAAGTCGAATCGAGACACTCAAAGTCACGAAAGCAGAAGGCTACGGCGTCGGTGTTAGTTGCGGCGCCATCGGAGGATTTTTGTGATGATCAAGAGCCAAATACCCTATTTTCAAGTGACGACGCCGGCCTTTTAAAGAGTAGGCCGTTGCTACTCGACGGCCTAGATGCAACCCGACGACGTCGAAGTCGAAGAGGACGGCGTCACGGACATAAGGTGACGCCGTCGCAAGGTTAACGTGGCCAAGACGAAACCCTAATGACGGCGACACGGCGTCCACGAAATGTAAGGTAACGCCGTCGCATATGTAATCTTATATATAGAATCCTAATTTTTCGGTTTTAGGGAGAGTCTTTTGGGTGAAAACCTAAAACCGAACCTAAGGTGTCTTGTACAAGATTTTAGGTTTTAAACCCTATCTTACATCAAGATAAGTATTTACTTCATCAATTCAATTATGTCTTTGATTATTTGTGCGTATGCTTGCATGTTCTCCATATCCGCTAATTTATTTGTGTGTTTGCTTAGGAAGTATGAAACTTAATTATTGAATATTGATTGGTTGTTTCTTATCTTAGATGATCAATGATCTAGTAATGCGATAGGTCATTCGTTGTGTACTTAATGCTTGATTCATCTTTGTGAACCTTAGAATATGATTACACGAGTAGTTGTAGGCTAAATTATCCAAAGAGTGCCTTAGACTAAGAGTTTATCATCCCTAGTGGGTTTTGTAGACGAGACCCTTTGGTAAGTTCAAAGAGTTAGGGAGAAACGCATACCCTACAACTTTAGACACACAACGCAACTAAGAATAAGGACGTGACAACTCAACCATCAATAGGAGATAACTAAGGAGTAGTACACCTAAGTAAACACATCTTTAAACTATCATACGAGCACACATTAATTAGACATAGACTCCCACAACCTTAGTTTAGATAATTAGATAATAGTAGAGTAATCGGTAGAAATACCAACCCCCCAAATCCAATACTCGAGATTCGTACCTTTCCATTTCATAAAACATAAAAATACAAAAAATAATCTTCCTCAACCTTAACCTTAGCGTAGTAACTTCTTACTAGCATTCCTATTCCCCTAGAGAACGATATCAATACCCGTGGCTTACCCTAATTACTACACTACAACGATTAGGTTCACTGCCTAGGGTGTTATAAAACTTGCTCGAAGAAAAGGAAGTTTCCTTGACCCCGAACGACGCGTGTAGCGTTATCAAGATCCCTCCGGTTCAGGCGGATCATGGGACCTCAACCTAACCTTATCATCCTTATATCACCATACATAAAGTAAAGTTGGTCGGTCTTTTTGGTATCGTTCATCTGCCATTGGAACCATTTGAAAACCATTTGAGAAATCAATCAAGATACTTGTGATATAGAATCAAAGTATTTTGTATCTTAATTGTTTTGATATTTTAGAAATGCTCCCCCTCAACATATGCATAAAAATTTAAAATTTGTTTAGCACATGGAGGTAAAAGATCTTTGAAATCGTTAGATTAAGAATGAAAGGTCCAATCTTTTGATTAACATTTTCTAAAATGATCATCATCACTTCCTAATCAATTTTAGTAGATAAAACATTTTAAGGAAGGAAGAGGTTTTCACAAGTTTGCTCCCCCTCAATATGTCCCTCGAAAAAAAGAGTTTGCACATATTAGAGGGAACCTGCACTTAGAGATAATTCAGTCACGTTTCGATAAATTTGAGGTGTAAAATAGATGCTCCCCCTCAACATGTGCATGGAAGTTCTTGAAATCGTTTGTCACATGTGGGGAGGAGAGCTTGTACACCCTTATAAAACCATTTATCGAATTATCAGTTTAAATCTAATTTAAATCACAAATTCTCCCCCGATCACAATTTTCAAATCATTTGAGATTTGTGATCTCTTGTAGATTTAAATTGATTTTGAAAGCTTTTAAGGAGAATTGTGACTTGATTATGAAAACGTTTTAAGCGATAATGATCGAATTTTGAGACTTTGTACACCAACGATTAATCATTAAACATGCTTGAATATCTTTTGAAAACTTAATAATAACCACGGATGCGGTACCATTGTTTGAAAAATACACTTTTTAATTTAATTGAAAAATCATTCTCCCTCAATCAATGACATAAGTTGTTGATTGAGAGATAGATATTTATGACAACTGTTAAGTTCGGATGATTTTCAAAATAGAATCCGAGTAATTTTTCAAAGCAATTAGTTTTCATTAGATAGTAAAAATTGTATTTATAGAATCGAGCACGAGATTTGAGAAACCGGATATAGCATGGCTCTGTTATTTCTTTGAAACGGTTCTTGCTGAAATAACAATAAACCACTATTTTTCTCCGCTTTATTTTTTTTAAATATGTACATTCAAGAACATCTAAAGACCCGTGACATTCTTTGAATATCAACACAAAGTCCGTAGATGACATCGAATATGAAAAAAAAAACATGACAAAATAAGAATATTTTTGAGAAATTTTCAAGATTTTTCAAATTTTAGGATTGTGAAAGTTTTATATTTTTCTATTTGATTTTTGGAGGTTTTGTAATTTTGTATTTTGCTTTTTGAATAAATATATACAAGAGATAGATGAATAAAGACCTTTACTCCTCGTCTTCCTCTTGAAGACGCTTGAGTGTTTCCGGTTGTAGACTCTTTAGACCAAGACGTGGAAGGATAAACTCAAAATGTTCTCTAGGAAGAGCTTTGGTGAAAATGTCTGCTAATTGGTATTCAGTTCTCACAAAGTAGAGTTCCATCACACCTTTTTCTACTTGTTCCCTGATGAAATGATGTCGAATGTCGATATGCTTGGCTCTTGAGTGCTGAACATTGTTGCATGAGAGAGCAATAGCGCTTTTATTATCACAGACAGAGGGATTTTGTTGAATTCAAGGCCATAGTCTGTTAATTGAGATCTCATCCAAAGGATTTGAGCACAACATGATGACATAGCTATGTATTCAGCCTCTGTAGAGGAAATAGAAGTACTCATTTGCTTCTTTGACGACCAGCTCACAAGCTTATCACCCAAAAACTGAGCACCTCCAGATGTACTTCGACGAGTATCTTGACACCCTGCATGATGATCTTGCGCAAAACAGTCAAGTCTAAACAGACTTGAAACAGCTCAGACACAAATACAATGAAGATCAGGAGAGTATAGTGTTTCCCCGGGTCGTTATGTCCCACGGAGACTCAATGGTGTGTTAAACACTGATTCAGACGATAGAATGATCACTAATGATAGCGATCAGGAAAGATTAGGATTGAATAATTATACTACTGAAAAAGGGTTATAAATAAAAGCGACTTAAATGCAAATTAAGAAAATTAAAAAGATAAAAGATATTAAATAAACGCTATCACTATTTTTAAAGTGATGAACGTTTAAAACCTAAAACTTAAAACTTACGTTTAAATAAAAATAACGTAACGTACTAAATAAAAAGTGAAACTTATACAATATAGATCCTAAAATATGAAAAATACATTTTACAAACCTAATGATAAAAGAAAATTTATAGAAAAGGAAAATTATTTTATAACTATTTAATTAATTATTATTAATTAAAACTATTTATTAAGTATTTAAAATGCACTAAAATAGAAGAAAATACAAAATTAACCTAGAAAAATAAACTTATGATTTTGAAAAATCTAAAATACTATAAAACTAATTTTAAAACAGAAAATATATTTTTCACACTTTTTATATATTTATTATTAATTTAAAACTATTTAAAACTAATTTAAATTATTAAAAATACCAAATAAAAGGATAAAAATAGGGAAAAATACTTTTTAAGCTTTTTACATTTATCTAAACTTAGGAAAAATGAAAAATTATTTTTTAGAACCTTTTCTTAATTATTTGTATTAAAAGCTAATTAAAAAGGATTAAAAACTAAATTAAATCAAGAAAAATACTAAACAAGCTAGGAAAAATCTGAAAAATTCAGGAAAAGTCTAAAATAAAATATAGAAGCTAGGAAAAATAGAAAAACAAGGGGTTGTTAGGAGGAATAAGGACCTGATGAGCAAGAGCTTATTGAAATAAGCTCTAGAATAAGCAAATGGAGTCCAAAGACTACCCAACTTAGATGTAAGTACCAATAAGCTAAAATGACCAAAATCAACAAGAATCAACAAGCTAAACCTTCGATAAGCTAGTTGCAATGATTTGGCTAATCGAGATTATAAGCTAGAAACGTTGACAGGGTACTAGGTTTGAGCTTATGCATAAGCCACACAATAAGCTAAAAGGAAAAGCAAAAGAAAGGACTTGAAGGAGACCGGTTGAGAGCTAGTAAACCAAAACCCGAACTATATAGGCTAAATTGAGCTTGTGACAAGCTATGGAAAAAGCACATGCACACACACTACTGTCATGTGGGATTTTCAAAACCGAGACCAAGTTCACAAGTAGTTTTGAAGCTTTTAAAATTTGACAAAAATCAACAAAATCATAATAAGATAGTGGACCAGTTGAACTTATTGAATCCACAATTTCATTGAATTTAACCCATAAACGAGCTCAAGAAAATTCGCCTAGTTTGGTGAAACCTGTAATCCCAATACTTTTGACTTTTCACACGCTTTGAAAATTTGACTTATTCTAACTTTGAATCCAATTTAAAGACCGAGATTGTTGTATTTTGAGGAAATAAGCTTAATGCAATCTATATCTATGATTTGAAAACACAAAACAAGTATTTGCATGTTCAAAACTCCAACAAAGGCAACCGCTAGGAACTCAAGGTGGAATTTTGACTTATGAGCATGTACAAGCACAAATTTATGACAGATATAAGCTCAAATGGACTTAACAAGAATGAACAAACAGAATTAAACTACTGAACTACTCTCTAGTGCAGTTTAAACCCTCTATCCAAACACCCTTTTAAAACATGATTTGCAAGTAAAAACTAATCCAAAGATTGAACAGGCATAAAGCATAATCAAACTAAGTTAAACTATTCTAAATTCTACTATTAAGACAGATTTTAACAGATTAAGAGTACAAATACATAGATAAACAAGAAATGCAAAAATGGCTTAAAAATGAAAAGTTGAAAATCTTACTCACATGATTCCAGCTTATAAGCGAGGCTAGAACCAAACCCAATCTCGCTCTATCCTACTCTAATACACCCCAAAGCAACCTTAGCATCACCATTTTCCATTTCGACCCAAGAATCATCACCAATTGACTTTTGTTGACCAATGGATAAAAGCGCTTAAAACCGATTTCTAGGATTTCAAAAAGTCAGAAACAACTTATCTAAACCATTTTGAACTTAAATCAAATACTAAAAACTTGGACAAGAGAATTTAAAACCGAAATTTTTAACAAGATACTTTGAAAACACAAAATGATATTAAACCTTGAATTACACCTTCAAACCGGATTACAACTTATACAATAACTTAGTTTGATTCATTAAAAACAAAGATTACAATAACATAACTTAAATTAAAACATTACAAAAAAGCGATATTAAAGAAAAAATAAAACTAGCTACCACTGTCTTCCTTCTCTCTCTCTTATTTATACTCCAAGAAGCTTCCACGTGTCCATAAGAGATAATCCCACTTGATTCCAGGGCAATTGGGTCACTTTTGGTGATTTTGGCCACTTTTTCAAATTTGGCGGGAAAGAGGTGTTTTAACAGTTAAGGTTGAGTGAAATGGGATGAGATGTAATTAATGGTTTTTGGATATTGGTGGAGGATGAGGGGACATGGAAATGTGAATGGTGAGGAGGGGGGTGTGGTGTAGCAGGGCAGTTGAGAGGAAGGAGACAAGTTGGAGGGAAAACGGGGGTTGTATTTTGACTTGGGTGGTATTGCTGTTGACCGGGTTTGGGTGGGTTGACCAGGGTAAACCGGGTTATGATATTGGGTTGTGCTTGTTTGGGCTTTGGATTGGGCCAAGGTATTAAAATAGGATCCGGATGGTTTGTGAACTAATAACACCAAGGACCATATTTGCAATTTCTCAAAACCAAAGGACCAATCATGTAACTTATGAAAATGTAGTCAAGGGTTGGTTTTGCCAACTTTAATAATCAAGGGTTAGTTTTTGACATTTTGAAATTCCCAAGGACTAATTTTGACCAATTTGGATTTTCGGGACTAAACTTGTAATTTTCTCAAAACTTTTAGATTTCTCACCAAAGGACTAAATATGACAATTTATGATTTTAAAAGACCTTTAGTGATTTTTCTTTTGAGATTTTGGCTCGGGGACTATTTTGACAATTTTTGAAAGTTGGGGACTAAAGCGCAATTTTGCAAATTTGATATGTTTTCATCGATTTTGATATTTTAGCATTTAAAACACATAAAACACTGATTTGTGATATTTTGATCATTTTGATGTGTTTCGAGTGTTTTCGATGATTTTGCGCTTTATTTTATACAAAATGATGAGTATTTAGACACTCATCAATCCCCACATCGAGATATTGCTAGTCCCTAGCAATGATTTGAGAAAACATAATGGATTTTAATCTCTTTACCAAAAGCCATTACTCGGAGTAGCCAAATGTTTCAGTTCAAGTAAGAACCATGGTACATCGATAACCATGTGATTTTGAGCAAATCACCGACTTTCAACGGATTTGATTTTGTCTTTACCGAAGCCGTACCCTTACGGACTAGCCAACTCTTAGATAAATTATCAATATTATCTTTGGTGAGTGATTACCAATTATGGATTTTCCATCGCCTTTACCACAAGCCATAATCTTGCGGGCTAGCCAACTCTTCACTTTTTAGGATATGGTGAGTGAATACCATACAATTTTGGGCAAATTGCAAGCCATATAAACGGATTTGATTAATCTTTACCAAGAGCCGTTTGCTCTGGATTAGCCAATCCTTTTGTCTTACTGACAAGGCGGATCGATAACCACATGAGAAAGTGTAAAACACTTACTCCAAAAAAAATTTGGCCAAAACGGGAAATTGGTATAATTATATGATAAAATTAGCGAAATTCCCCACACTTAGAAATGAATATTGCCCTCAATATTCAAAGTACCGCGGTTATGCCGAAACAAAGAACGTAAAGGGAAATACTACGGCCATTATTTATAAAGATTTTTTTTTTTTTTTTTTTTTTTATAACATGTGGGCATCACCCCACACTTAGGTGGTAGAAAGGGGTAAGAAGACGAAATATGGGTGAAAACCCATATTGTGCGTCTCTTGTTTTTGATTTCGAGTCGCTAGCTTGACTCGACCCGAATTCATTGGTTCATGGGAAGCAAGTGGAAGATACAATCTCCATCGGACTTTCATTCACGATGTTTGGACAAACATATGAAGCATGTGAAAGTTCCACACCGATGAGATATACATAGAACCGCTCAAAATGATAATTGAAAATGCCGGGATCAAAGATAGTGTCCTCACTCCCGAAGGAGTGAAGAAGAGAGGAAGTCACCGAGTAGGTGAAGAAAAGAAGGAAGATCATGATAACAATCATAACTAGATCTTCTTCCTCGGGATTAAGTGCAGTTGCACTTATTTGGATTTTCTTGGTAGAGCTCTTTGGATTGGAAGGCATCTCGGTGGGGAGGGTGGTAAGATTTGTCATAACTATGCAAATTGAGATTCTCTCCCCCCGATCATGATTTTTGCCATCCACGCAATCATACTCTAGCGGAGATATGATATGAGTGAGTTCACCGGAGAACTCCTCATGAAGAGAATCAATCACATAATGTGAATTTGTGAACTCTTGTTCCATTGTGGGCTCATCACTATCCTCGATCCCGAGTATCAAAGAGTGGATTCTCGAAATTAAAGTGAATTCGAGTCGAATTCAAATAGAGGATTGGTGAAAGTAGCTTTGAATGTTTCGAACAAAGTGATCAACATTCTCGATTGAATTTGTTGGGATAAGAAGTGAGTGAATGATCATTATCAATGAGACTTTCGGTCTCTCCCGGATCGGCTTCGAAATCAAAGAGTGGATTGATGTGAGTGAGTTCACGGAGAACTCCTCAAGAAGGGATCGACATCGAGTTGAGGAAGTGATGCCTCAACGTACTCGATGTCTCCATAGGAAGCACAATCGTCGCTAAGATCGAGAAAGTTTCAAAATGATCTTGAGAACACTCAAGAGGAAAGGGATATCACACATATGGTCAATAGATCCTGTGACTCTCACGGGATTGGGATAAGGTCCTCAACACTAGACGATTCCATTTACGGAATAGTGCTAAGCTCATCCCCATGTTCGAGAGAGTGAGTGGGAGCTTTGGGTGTGATAACAACAGATCGAGGAGATTAGATGGACTAGCATACATATGTTTAATACTTAACATTTGTTCTTCTCGCTAGTAATTCCATCATAGTCTTTTCTCCCGATGGATCATGGAAGGAGTCTCAACCGATGAACTTGATGAACTGTTATAAAATTGTAGGATATCAAGGATATCTTCATCATCATCGTCATCGAGAATGAAGCGGAATCGAGAGCTAGATCTGGCTGCTTTTCTTTTGCAATTGATTCCCTAACAGTTGTTCAAAGGCAATTTGGGAATCTAAATTAGCGACCAGCTCTTGACTAACAAAACTTCCATTGATTTTTCATTTGGATTATCATGGAGTGTTTAGATTCCTTCAAATCTTTCACTAAATCCAAAAGATCAAGGAGAAGATTTTGAGGAAGTGAATCAGCTGGTCTTGTAGAGGTTGGTCATGATATGAAGAGTCGTAATCGTGACAAGGAAATGGGTTCCTGTTTGACAATCCGAGCTAGAGTGAGGACCTCCACAATACTACAACAAGAAACCGGTGTGGCCGTGAGTGGTATGTGTTGTAGTCAAAATTGTTATCGGGAACCCGCTCATAGACAAGCGTGTTTCCCGATTGACAATCGAACTGGAGTGTGAACCACCACAACTCTCACAACAAGAAAGCTGCTGAGTCTCACAAGTGTGGTAGCCGATGGAATAAATCGATCGTGTTATGGTAGGAATAGGGATCTTGGTTATAGACGGACCCGCTTCCGATTCCACCACACTACAACCGGGGCAATTGCCACCATTATAAGGACCACCACACCATTGACAACCAAGAGGGTGAGGATAAGACATAGAAAGAATCAAAGGTAAGCAGAGGGTAAGAAATGAAGAATCAAAAGGTAAGAGGGTAAAGATGAATATTTTGGTGTTTTTGAAAATCATGATGATAAAAACAAAGAATGAAAATATTTTTATGCGTTTTAACACTTTAGGAAAAGTGTTAATGAACTTTTGGATTTTCGATAACTTTACAAAAAAAAAATTTACAAAAGATGGAATATGCACAAGAGTGGATCCGAAAAGGCTAAACACACGATAAAGCCTCCCGGCGGCGCCTAAAATTTTGATCTTCACAGAAAGCAGTCAAGTCTAAACAGACTTGAAACAGCTCAGACACAAATACAATGAAGATCAGGAGAGTATAGTGTTTCCCCGGGTCGTTATGTCCCACGGAGACTCAATGGTGTGTTAAACACTGATTCAGACGATAGAATGATCACTAATGATAGCGATCAGGAAAGATTAGGATTGAATAATTATACTACTGAAAAAGGGTTATAAATAAAAGCGACTTAAATGCAAATTAAGAAAATTAAAAAGATAAAAGATATTAAATAAACGCTATCACTATTTTTAAAGTGATGAACGTTTAAAACATAAAACTTAAAACTTACGTTTAAATAAAAAATAAAGTAAACGTACTAAATAAAAAGTGAAACTTATACAATATAGATCCTAAAAATATGAAAAATACATTTTTACAAACCTAATGATAAAAGAAAATTTATAGAAAAGGAAAATTATTTTTATAACTATTTAATTAATTATTATTAATTAAAAACTATTTATTAAGTATTTAAAATGCACTAAAATAGAAGAAAATACAAAATTAACCTAGAAAAATAAACTTATGATTTTGAAAAATCTAAAATACTATAAAACTAATTTTAAAACAGAAAATATATTTTCACACTTTTTATATATTTATTATTAATTTAAAACTATTTAAAACTAATTTAAATTATTAAAAATACCAAATAAAAGGAGAAAAATAGGAAAAATACTTTTAAGCTTTTAAATTTATCTAAACTTAGGAAAATGAAAATTATTTTTAGAACCTTTTCTTAATTATTTGTATTAAAAGCTAATTAAAAGGATTAAAACTAAATTAAATCAAGAAAAATACTAAACAAGCTAGGAAAAATCTGAAAATTTAGGAAAAGTCTAAAATAAAATATAGAAGCTAGGAAAATAGAAAAACAAGGGGTTGTTAGGAGGAATAAGGACTCGATGAGCAAGAGCTTATTGAAATAAGCTCAGAATAAGCAAATGGAGTCCAAAGACTACCCAACTTAGACAAAAGTACCAATAAGCTAAAATGACCAAAATCAACAAGAATCAACAAGCTAAACCTTCGATAAGCTAGTTGCAATGATTTGGCTAATCGAGATTATAAGCTAGAAACGAGTGACGAGGTACTAGGTTTGAGCTTATGCATAAGCCACACAATAAGCTAAAAGGAAAAGCAAAAGAAAGGACTTGAAGGAGACTTGGTTGAGAGCTAGTAAACCAAAACCAGAACTATATAGGCTAAATTGAGCTTGTGACAAGCTATGGAAAAACTCAGCACACACATGACTGTGGCATTGTGGGATTTTCAAAAAGCGAGACCAAGTTCACAAGTAGTTTTGAAGCTTTTAAAAATTTGACAAAATCAACAAAATCATAATAAGATAGTGGACCAGTTGAACTTATTGAATCCACAATTTCATTGAATTTAACCCATAAACGAGCTCAAGAAAATTCGCCTAGTTTGGTGAAACCGTAATCCCAATACTTTTGACTTTTCACACGCTTTGAAAATTTGACTTATTCTAACTTTGAATCCAATTTAAAGACCGAGATTGTTGTATTTTGAGGAAATAAGCTTAATGCAATCTATATCTATGATTTGAAAACACAAAACAAGTATTTGCATGTTCAAAACTCCAACAAAGGTCACTTGCTAGGGAACTCAAGGTGGAATTTTGACTTATGAGCATGTACAAGCACAAATTTATGATGATATAAGCTCAAATGGACTTAACAAGAATGAACAAAGCAATTAAACTCTTGAACTACTCTCTAGTGCGGTTTAAACCCTCTATCCAAACACCCTTTTAAAACATGATTTGCAAGTAAAACTAATCCAAAGATTGAGCAGGCATAAAGCATAATCAAACTAAGTTAAACTATTCTAAATTCTACTATTAAGACAGATTTTAACAGATTAAGAGTACAAATACATAGATAAACAAGAAATGCAAAAATGGCTTAAAAATGAAAAGTTGAAAATCTTACTCACATGATTCCAGCTTATAAGCAGGCTAGAACCAAACCCAAATCCTGCTCTATCCTACTCTAATACACCCCAAAGCAACCTTAGCATCACCATTTTCCATTTCTGACCCAAGAATCATCACCAATTGACTTTTGTTGACCAATGGATAAAACTGCTTAAAAGCGATTTCTAGGATTTCAAAAGTCAAACAACTTATCTAAACCATTTTGAACTTAAATCAAATACTAAAAACTTGGACAAGAGAATTTAAAAGCGAAATTTTAACAAGATACTTTGAAAACACAAAATGATATTAAACCTTGAATTACACCTTCAAACTGGATTACAACTTATACAATAACTTAGTTTGATTCATTAAAAACAAAGATTACAATAACATAACTTAAATTAAAACATTACAAAAAAAACGATATTAAAGAAAAAATAAAAACTAGCTACCACCTGTCTTCCTTCTCTCTTCTCTTATTTATACTCCAAGAAGCTTCCACGTGTCCATAAGAGATAATCCCACTTGATTCCAGGGCAATTGGGTCACTTTTGGTGATTTTGGCCACTTTTTCAAATTTGGCGGGAAAGAGGTGTTTTAACAGTTAAGGTTGAGTGAAATGGGATGAGATGTAATTAATGGTTTTTTGGATATTGGTGGAGGATGAGGGGACATGGAAATGTGAATGGTGAGGAGGGGGGTGTGGTGTAGCAGGCGATTGAGAGAAAGGAGACAAGTTGGAGGGAAAACGGGGGTTGTATTTTGACTTGGGTGGTATTTCTGTTGACCGGGTTTGGGTGGGTTGACCAGGGTAAACCGGGTTATGATATTGGGTTGTGCTTGTTTGGGCTTTGGATTGGGCCAAGGTATTAAAATAGGATCCGGATGGTTTGTGAACTAATAACACCAAGGACCATATTTGCAATTTCTCAAAACCAAAGGACCAATCATGTAACTTATGAAAATGTAGTCAAGGGTTGGTTTTGCCAACTTTAATAATCCAAGGGTTAGTTTTTTGACATTTTTGAAATTCCCAAGGACTAATTTTGACCAATTTGGATTTTCAGGGACTAAACTTGTAATTTTCTCAAAACTTTTAGATTTCTCACCAAAGGACTAAATATGACAATTTATGATTTTAAAAAGACCTTTAGTGATTTTTCTTTTGAGATTTTGGCTCAGGGACTATTTTTGACAATTTTTGAAAGTTGGGGGACTAAAACTGCAATTTTTGCAAATTTGATATGTTTTTCATCTGATTTTGATATTTTAGCATTTAAAACACATAAAACACTGATTTGTGATATTTTGATCATTTTGATGTGTTTCGAGTGTTTTCGATGATTTTGCGTTTATTTTATACAAAATGATGAGTATTTAGACACTCATCACATGATCTCGCATCTGCATATCTTTGTTAGTGACATACCGGTGTCCTTCGGTACCAAAGTCCCATGTTGATGGTTCCTTGAGGTACCGAAGACCCGCTTAACCGCTTCAAGGTGCTTTTGGTAGGCTTAGCACGGTATCTAGCACACATGCATACAACAAACAGTAATATCGAGTTCTCTTGGCGGTGAGGTACATCGGGGATCCGATCATGCTACGATATTTCATTTGGTCTACCATGATCCACGAGTGGTCCTCATCCGCTTTAGTACGCTCAATCATGGGAGTGTCAACAGGTCACTAGAATCAAATCCAAATTTCTTCAAAATCTCATTTGCATATTTAGATTGATTTATGAAAATGCCTCCGGACTTTGTGAAATTTGTAATCCCAAGAAAAATGACATTTGTCCCATCATTGACATTTGAATTTTGGAACCCATTTCATTTGAAAAATGATCACATTCATTGGGGTCGGTCGAGGCAAATATGATATCATCAACATAAATTTGAGCGTGAATTAAATTGTAATATCAGTCTCTATCAGTGCGGTGAGGTTGCACGACTTTACGGTGAACAACGTTGGATCAAGCTGCTCCTTTCTTTGAATCCGATAGATAGAAGAAACTTTGATAGCGTATCATACCATGCCCTGAGCTTGCTTTAAACCATAAAGAGCCTTCTTCAAATGATAAACATGAGTAGGATGCTCGATTCACAAAGCCTTCAGGTTGGTAGGATGCGACGTAGTCGACCTCTTTAAGATCTCCGTTAAGAAATGCGGTTTTAACGTCCATCGATAAACAACCATGTTCTTGCTAGCAGCATTAGCCAAGAAGATTACGATCGCCTCGATACGAGCAACTGGAGAAAAGATTCCTCAAAGTCTATCCTTCTTCTTGACGATAACCTTTAGCCACTAACCTATCCTTATTTTTCAAAACATCACCATGCTCATCAAGCTTCACTTTGAAGATCCACTTAAGAGCAATGATCATAGCACAATCTGAGTCGGTACTAATTCCCATACATCTAATCGATCAAACTCATGAATTTCATCTTGCATGGCATTGAACCAATTGTCTTCATTCATAGCATTTTAACATCTTTAGGTTCGATCTTTGAGAGTACGGAGTTAAAGAAGCACCATAAGGCATCGATGCAAGTCATTTACGAGTGGATACCGGACGAGAAGGGTTTCCAATGATGTTATCTCATGTGTCCATTTTCTAAGATGTTCATGTGGTTGTGGTTGTGGAACCAAGTAGCAGAGTCGATGTCTCCGATGAAGATGGTTCGATGATGATTCGAGAGCAAATATTTTTCAAATGGAGCATCTTCGGAGTAGCAAAGGGATTAACTTCATCCTGTGAATCGAAGCATTTACATGATGTACATTGGATGATTGAAGATTTGTTGATGAAGCAGTTGATCACCGCAGCGCTTCTTGGCTTAATGACATCGACGTGAAGGATTGACTTCACCGACGAGATAAAGCGACCTCTTGAAGGAGTTGACAAATCAATAGCACTTGGCTCACGGTCTTCATCAAACATAGGATCAAACAATTTCTTCAAATCATCTTCGGATGGAGGTACATATGGAGTTCTTTGGAGAAGAGTTTGGTACAAGAGATGAACCAATGGGACTGTTTTGAAGTCTTGGTCCCGAATTGGATTGTCCAGAGCCATTTGACCGGTCGACTCATCAAACGTAACGTGAATAGTTTCCATGATGTTTGGTTCCTCTTGTTGTAGATTCGGTATCCTTTTACATTTGGTGCATATCCTACAAAAACTCCAATGTCCGCCTTAGCTCTTAGTTTACCTAAATCTTAACCATCATTCGTAGGATAGCACAAAGCACCAAATACACGAAGGAATGAGAGATTAGGTTTTCATTGTGAACAAGTTCATATGGAGTTTTCCATGAACAAGTGTGAATCGTGATTGATTTTTGTGTAGCATGCGGTGGCAATGGCTTCACCCGGAGAAACATTGGAACCTTTGAGTAAATCGGATTGTTCTTGTGGCTTCCACAAGAGTTCTATTTCGTCTTTCAACTACACCATTCATTGAGGAGATCGTGGAACACTTCTTTGATGACTGATTCCACACTTTCATAAAATTCACTTAGTTGTTTGTTAACAAACTCGGTTCCATTGTCTTCGGATGATTCGGCGGTTTGTTAAGACGAACCTACAATTGTTTGATGAGTTTGATGATGATATCTGGAGTTTCATCCTTTGTCCTTAAGAACTTGACCAGGTGAATGTAGAGTAATCATCAACCACAACTAACACATATTTCTTCCCAAAGATATTCTGCACTCTCATGGGTCCACATAAGTCCATGTGAATTGTATGAAGAACTTCTGTAATAGAGTTTGTAGGTTTGGGTTTATGGGCATACTTCTTACTTTTTCCCAATTGGCATGCTGAACAAAGATGATCCTTTTCATACTTAAGTCTAGGTAAACATACAACCAAGTCATTTCTGGAGAGATCATTGATGGTGCCGAAGTGATTGAGACGACGATGCCATAACCATGACTTTGTTTTTGAAGCCTTTGACAACAAGAAAATTGGAGAAGACTTCATCATATCATCGATACAGATGGTGTATAGATTTGAACCTCGTGTTCCTCTTAAAAGTTCCTTGCCATCAAGTTCTCTAATGAAACATGTATGTTTTCTGAAGGCTACTTCTAGATCAGAATCGCAGAATTGACCAACAGAGAACAGGTTATGACAAAGACCTTCCACATAATACACTCTGGAGATAACACTTTCACCAACAACATAATCTTCATAGCCCATAATTGCACCGAAATGATCGTTTCGAATCTTAACTCCCGATGAATTTGCTCACGAAGTTCATGAGCATGACGGTTTCGGTCATATGCTTGGAACAACTGAGTCCGGTACCACGTAACGATTTGAACGATCTGCAGTTGAACACGACAAGAATGGATAACTAGATAATTGGGATACCCATGCAAGAATGGGTTCCATTTGGTTAATAACGATGATTGGAACACCCACATCGAGATAGAAACATTCATATCGAAATTGAAGCAATGGAATCATTATGAATAGATGTAGTACTAGTGTCCGTATTTGCCCTATTCAAAGTATGTTCACTTCTTAAGGTAATAATTCTACCAGTAGGCACCATTTTCTAGTGGGCATTGTCCGATTAGCCTTATGGCCGATAGGTATCCATTGATAGCCTATCTTACTAAATGTTCTTCCTGTGGGTTTCCACTGTTTTCTAACTTTCTTTCTCTTTTGCCTTTTAGCCTTCTTAGTTCGATTTTTAGCATTAACAATTTTAACTGGGCAATCGACAACATTAGACAAGACATTCATACCACATTCACGATTAGTAACAGAAACCACACAATCATCATTACAAGTTTTTTTCAAAAGTAGCAGCAGACTTCGAATTAATTACAGTACGCTTATAGCAAATACTAGAATCAACACGATTCGTTTTATTTAACTCAAACTTAGTGTTCCTAGGGTGATCTTCACTTTCTTCCAATGCACATTCTTAGCTTGCGAGGTCCTATCATTTCTTGTATTGTCTTGAGACTTTGACCGCCGCTTTAATGTCATTGTTTACTCTATAGGGAATGGGAACATTAGTTGGTTTTGCTAATTTATGCATTTCTGTTTAGATGTCTTTGGGATCTGAACTATTTGAAGGCACATTAAAGTTCACTTTCTTAATAGTAAAAGTGCTGGGATTTGAACTCCTAGAGGCACACTGAGTTCACATTCTTAGCACTAACAGATTGGAATCGAACTACTTGAAGGCACACTAAGGTTCACGTTCATAACATTTGGCATTGAATGACTTGCATGCTTGGCACTAGGCATTGAACAAGGAATCAAAGGATTGACTTGCTCACCTAAGGATTTAGGGCATATTTTAATTAAGCATTCTAGAAGTTCTTGAGATCGTTTGGCATATAAGCATGCATGACCAATTGCATTATCAAGTGGTTTCTCTAACTTATCCTCTTCTACAATCTCACGGAGACATTCTAGGTCTGTCCTTAAGATATGAGAAATATGTTTGAATTGCCATTTTGTTATTCCTAAGATGAGGAGGAACATATTTCACGTACAAAGCATATTTATTACGACATGCCCTTTGAAGCACCATTCTCCCATTGGTCATTGGCATTTTCCTTTACCCGACTCTTAAGATTCTCAATTTCCTTTTACAACGAGGTTATGTTTTCGTTATTTTGTTACAAGTGACTTTAATTGACTCAAATAACTCATTGAAATGACGTTTAACCTTTTCATTTTCTTCTAGAAAACTCTCATTTTCCTTTTGTAAGACATTAACCAAGTTTTGAGGATGAAAATTTTGAGAATTCCGAGAATCTAAAGGAGGAGGCATTTGGGAGCCAGTCATATTGTTCTTTTCACCCTTTAATTGAGAGATTTGGGCTTTCAACTTTCTATTCGTGTTACAGTGAGCTTGAATCTGTTCTTCACGTTTGCTTAGTTCTAAAACTGCATCAAACTCTGGAACATCCGAGGATATCTTGATGTTTGAGGTTTTAACATTTTCTTTAAGATGTTGATATTTTAGTTGCAAGTCAAAATGTTCAACTTCTAGCTTAGAAAAATGTTTTACCAAATTATCGTGATCATCCTGTTCAATTTTATCACTTAGTTTAGAGTTTTTGATTTCAAGTTCAATGACACGATCATGGGAGACTTTCAACGCAATGATAATTCATGAAATTGAGAAGCGATAATAGAGCAATTAGTAGCGATATAAAACACATCTTGAGAGATACATTCGAGATCGATTCTCATTTAAGGTATGCAAGTTCTTCCTCTCAATTTCATTATATTTTAATACCCGCTCATAGTCACTAACTCCAATTATCATTGCATCAAATTCTTTTTCCATCCCTTTAATATCTCATCCATCCCTTTTAAGACTCTCAAATTGATCTTTTAGTTGTTTAAAGAAAGGCATGACTTGATTAAATAACATTCTTTTGTTTGTTCAAAACCCTTTCCCTTGATTATCCCAGTGGGTGTGATTCTTTTCTTACAAGTTTTCTCAAAATCAACAAATAATTGAAAGATCACATATTGACTGATTAAGGTCTTGCTCTTAGTGGCAATAGTTCTAGGAATTAAATGCATTGGTGTATTGGGAGGATACACAGTCAGCAGCATTCTCCTAAGGGAGGGTTTGTTTCAACAATATTTTCGACTTTTGCTTATCTAAGTCCTTTTCCAAAACACTTGTTCGGTGTTAACAAAGTTTGAGGCTTAAACTTGTTTAAGGAAATCCAATTTTCCTTTTTGTGTTAGGAATTAGAAATTCCGGTATTAAAGAGTCGGTCACCTCAAGTATATGTAATCGTTAGAAAGCTCGTAGTCGTAGTTCTTTTAAGTTATGTAGTAATTTAGTTAAGTAACACCGTGGAGGACTGACGGTCTTTACCCACCGTATGCCTGATCCACACCTTAGTGTGGCGATTTATGTAAGACTATAAATACTCTCTACCTCCCAAGGTAGAGAGTTGGAGCTATAATAATATCTTTCACTT
>CM040244.1:159541903-159595103 GCA_022545495.1 Chrysanthemum lavandulifolium | reverse complement strand
CTCATTATATTTGATTGCACGCTCATAGTCACTAACTTCAACAACCATTGCATCAAATTCCTTTTCCATTCCCTTAATATTAGTTTCTATCCCTTTTAAGACTCTCAAAGTGATCTTTTAGAAGTTTAAAGAAGGGCATGACGTCGATTAAATAACATTCTTTCATTTGTTCAAAACCCTTTCTCCTTGATTATACCGTGGGTGTGATCCTTTTCTTGCAAGTTTTCTCAAAATCAACAAATAGTTGAAATATAACGATTGGCTAATTAATGTCTTGCTTTTAGTGGCAATTGTTCTAGGTACAAGATGCATTGGTGTATTAGGAGGATACACATCGCTCTAGGCATTTTCCTAAGGGAGGGTTTGTTTCAACAATATTTTCCGCTTTCGCTTATCTAAATCTTTTTTCCGTAAGACTTGTTCGGAGTCAACAAAGTCCGAGGCTTAAACTTGTTCAAGGAAATCCAGTTTTCCTTCTTGTAATCATGAGGAGTGATAATTATGTTTTCTCTTTGCATTTGGGATCATTTTGTTTCTTATTCATCTTTTCCTAGTGATTTCATTTGATTTCTTATCTTCCTCGGTGCACTCAACGCAACTAGGTTTACGCCTAGGCTTAAGGATTTCATTACCATCATAAAGCACCTTATGAGCATTTCTAGCCTTTTAATTACCTCTGGATTTGGTTCCTCAACAAGGGAATGCTATGCTTATCGCTTAAGACTCGATGTTTAGTGACCATGTGAAGCGATCGAATGGTGTTTCCTTGTATGTACAACTTGTTTTCAAGTTTGTTTTCAAAGTTTTGATTGGAAAAATCTCTCAAGAGTTTTGATTCCTTTGCATTAAGTTCTTGCTAAGCATTTTCACATTTTCTTGAAGTTCTTGTTTTTGCTTATTTGTTTTAGAAAGTTTTTCTTGCAAGGAATGTAATTCTTGTTACAATACTTCTTCTCTAAACTTACTTTTTCTAATTACTATACTCACTTGGTCATCCATTTCACCGCTCACAGTGGTCAACTCAAATTTTGCACGTTGTTCATAAATAGCAACACGTTCCTTATTGGCATTTAGTTTTAAATTACGGAATCATCGAGCACATCGGTGTATTCATCAAAGACATAGTCATTGTTGATCGCAGAAGATGCATCACTTGGTACAACTTCACTTTCACTTTGTTTCACGATTGATCGTATGGGACAATATTGTTATTACCCATATTTTCAACATTTGATTCAATAGTTTCGATTGATTGTACTTTGTCATGCATACATTGCACATCAAGATCATCGTATAGTTTTAATACCTATGAGATGAGTTTGTCCTTGGATGTGCCACTTGTGGTGAAGAAGAGACCTTGGGAGAAACCATTGGAGAAATGCTAGCCATGAAAATTGTGTGTGCGATGGGTCCATCATCTACATCAGTCGTATGCATCACGATCGCCGACTTGAAAGGCATTCGATGATTGTGACCTATCTCCGAATAGGTCGCTCATCCACATCGCATCATAGGTCTTGGCATTGCCCTCGGAAAAAGCAATTCCTCTTCATCCAAAGCGGCACCATTGTCACGAGCTTGTGCGTGAGATCTTATCTCGAAGTAATCGGCGATTTCGTGGACGCTTTGGAGATGTGCGCCTTGCAATGTGTCCTTCACCACCACGCTTATAACATTTGATTGGCTTAGCTTGGCCTTGGTTACCATTTCTTCCTCGATTCGGTTGCCAACATAACCTCTCCCACTCCACCTCTTCCCCGATCATCTGTCTTTCCTGAACTGGTTGCACCACGATCCTTCCGTCTTTAACGATGGCTTGATTGTGTGGGTTAGATGCGATTCGAGGTTGTTGTTGGTTTGTGGGAGAGAATTCATGTTTTGACTAATGAGAAGAGCTAGTTGATTGATGAAGTTACCCACGTGAGCATCAAGATCGACTTGTTTGAACATAGGATCGGGAATGAGTTTGTGATTACCATTACCCAAGGGTATGACTTGTGATGCTTTGGTTGTGATTCCGATGTTAGAGTAGAAAGTCGTTGAGTCATTAGCGAGCTTGTCTCTCCCCGGTTGGTTTTGAACCGATTGAGAATCAATTTTCAAACATAGCATGTCTCTCATTCGAAGGAGGAAGGCATAGAGTTGCTCATAATTTGTATTCTTCAATCCTTTAGTGAGCTTCACAATGTGACAAACTTGTGCCATTCGGGATTCATGTTGTTCACAAATTTTGAGTTCAATGAATGTTAGGCATAGTCATTCGATGTTCCTTATGTCATTCACTAACTTATGAAATCTCATAGTACTCATAGACATTCTCATCTGGTTTCTTCTTGAAGTGCTCAAATTCGTCATAGAGTTTGGATTCTCTGCTTCCATGGTTAATTCGAACACGAGAGAAGCATCTTTACATTATCCCAAACCGCCTTTGCATCGGTGTTATGATTGATCGACTTGTAGATGTCTTTAGGAAGACCTTGAAGAACAATGTTTGAAGCCCCGATATCCGCATCGAATCTCTTTTCTCCTTATCATCAAGCTCATCATACATCTTAGGTCGGTCCATTCCGTAAAGCAGAGTACCATCTTCATTAGTATCTAGTATGTCTCTAGTCGTCTCAACTCGATATGGTCCTTCATCAATGGATTTGAGAATGTTGACACCATTTTCCTTTCCAAGGCAATACAATCGATTCGTTGAGCCCAAGAATCGTAGTCGCCTGTCAAGCATGGGTGGGCGAGTATCCGAGCGGTTGCTTGAACATCCTCGGGCGGTGGAGATGACAAGGAACGTTGGTAGACATGTTAATGATTATACGGGATTTTATAACTCTATGATTAAACCGGAAATAGATTCTTTCACGGGATTTTACTAAATCAAGAGAAAACCGTAAACAATCACTCAAGTCGCTAGAAGATAATGCACTAAGTCGCTAGAAGATAATGCACTAAGTCGCTAACATTAATTCGCTAACACTTAATTAAGCTAGATGCCTAAGTCGCTAGAGTCCCAAGTCGCTAGACAAAAGCAAGTCGCTAAGTAGTAACTCGCTAACCTCAAGTCGCTAGCAAAATTTTGGCGAGCAATTGCTACACAAGTCGCTAGAGATACAAGTCGCTAAAGAGCAACTCGCCATGGACCAAGTCGCTACCACAGTCGCTACTCGTGGTGGAGAGTCCACTACTTGTACTTTAACTCGCTAGATCTAACTCGCTAGGTCTAAAGCGTAACTCGCTACAATTTTGTAAAGCAAGTCGCTATGAAGAAAATAGTCCGTGAGCTAAGTCGCTAGCTTGAAAACCATATAAACATCACTTTTCAATCCAAAAACAACCCAACCAAGATGATTCAAGCTACCAAATGAAAACCTAAACACTTGTGATGATTCTAAACATAAAAGTACTAACAAAATTCAAACTTTAACACAAGAAATCAACCAAATGATGCAAAACCACTAAACTTTTCAAACTCAAAACCACCTAAAACCACTAGAAATCCAAAGATGTGCAAGATATGATCCAACCATGGCTCTTGATACCAATTGTAAGATATAACTTTTCACATACACATCAAACCATAACACAAAGTAGCATATAGATGGAATTCTAGAGAGAAAGTTAGAGGTTTAGGGAACTTAGTGAGAGAAAGTGAAAGATATTATTATGAGCTCCAACTCTACCTTGGAAGGTAGAGAGTATTTATAGTCTTACATAAATCGCCACACATCGGGTCATGGATCGGGGCATACGATGGGTAAAGACCCGTCCGTCCTCCACGGTGTTACTTAACTAAATACTACTTAACTTAAAATAACTACGACTACGAGCTTTCAAATGATTACATATACTTGAGGTGACCGACTCTTTAATACCGGGAATTTCTAATTCCTAACACTTTCCTTTCGGCATCCAATCATCTTCATATGTGGGATCCGGATCGGGAACATTCTTTTAAACCATGTTATCTGCATATGTTAGTAAACACAGATAGACATATATGGTGGTCGACAACACCCAAACATCAATCGACTAATAAATGTCAATCCAACATATCAAACAGATCATACAAATGCATGGGAATTATGTGTTTATCAAACTCTAATAATCTAATCCTAACAATCATATCCTAGGCACCTAGTCCTTCAACATAGGTTAACATGTTTTACGTTTAAGTATATAGGATAATTAGATAAGCTCGTTAGATGATATAGATTTGAAAACATTCTCCCCCTCAATCAATGACTTATTT
This sequence comes from Chrysanthemum lavandulifolium, assembly GCA_022545495.1. Taxonomy (NCBI): domain Eukaryota; kingdom Viridiplantae; phylum Streptophyta; class Magnoliopsida; order Asterales; family Asteraceae; genus Chrysanthemum; species Chrysanthemum lavandulifolium. Next base: position 159,590,854 of record CM040244.1, on the reverse strand, counting down.
TTCTGAAAAGTTTAAAACCAGCTGAAGTCATTGATTGAGTTTTCAATTTTTACGAAAACTCTGAATCTAATTGATTTACAAGCAACTCATTTACCACCATTTTTTCGAAGAATTTATAGAAGGAAAAACATTTGTGTAGGAACAACAGTCATTCGACATACTTTCCTCAATTTGTTTTTAGGATAAGTGCACGAAATATTTGATAAATTGGTTTAGCACAACACTTTCCTTTCTTAAAAAACGGGTTGCTATCTGAAATAATAGCAAGCCATGGTTTAAGCACGGGTTACAGTCTGAAGTAACTGCAAGCCATAGTTATAGACATGTTTAGAAAAGAATATTTACACCTTCTGCTCGAACTTCATCTATGGTCACGTGCCATTATTGAATGACATTTCTAAGACTGTAGATATTATCGATACCAGAAGACATGTCTTGAGAAAAACAATATTTTTGGTATTTTCAAATTTTCTGATTTTTATGGGTTTTTGTTGGTTTTATATTTTTCTATTTTGTTTTTGTTGGTTTTATATTTTTGTATTTTGATTTTTGATAAATATATACACAGATATAGTATATGATATAGTTTAAGAAGATGATGATACGAGTACCGAGATAAGGATATCGAACAGCAAGTCGTAGAAGATAGAATTCGTCATCTCTTAAACTTCCACCATCAAAGCTTTCGAGGCACATAATAGAAGATAGAACCCGGGCCTTTGAGAAAGAGAGACTTTGGCAGCTTCCCCCCAAACAGAAAATCCTTATGTTGAGCAGATTCGAAGCTCTATTTCAAGCTTGATTTAGCCAGGTGCACAAGGAAGCACACCATTATCATCGATCTTGCTGCTCCTTTTAAGAATGATGTTTGTGATTCTTCGTAATTCTTCGTTCGAGGATATATCATCAAGTAGAACAACAAAGAATCACCCACACATAAATAACTCTTCTCGAATTTCATTCCACTGAAGTCTGAAGCAATCCATTCCAAAAGGTGTTAAGAGAACAATCCCTCCAAGTAGATGAATTGATGCAGTCAGTCTCTTAGAATAGAGCTCACGAACCCAAATACACATATACCCGAAGACAGAGAAACTTATACCATCGAAGTAGCAGATTAAGTCAAATAGCCAAAGAATAACCCCGATGTATACTTTTCTCTCCCCCTGAAGAAAGTGTATGAAGCTCAAGAACCCGAAGTACCCGAATGCCCAAAGAGAGAATAACCAATAACATTGAAGAAGCAGGCCGAATCACTGATTATCTCTGCGGATGACTATCTTTGCGGATGTCTACTCCGGAATAAGTGATTACATCTATGAATCACTGATGAAGCACTCAAGTGAAACAGCTGAGCGTCCCCAATGTACACAATCTCTCTCCCCTGATGATTGCGATAGCATCGAAATCATCACACACTTGTATACCTCTTTTATCACCAAAAACTAACTCTTCCATCTCTTCCCCTACATAGTTGGAATAAGAACACTAAACGCCATGAGTCAAACCTTGAGTTTCTCTGCGGTAATGACATTAGTCTTCCCGGGATATCTTCAATCACTTAGAAGTATTAAGTTCATCAATGTTTACTCGCGTTTAGATGCGTGTCTCCTTCCCCCTTGCTGGTTTTGATGCTTGAGAATCAGCAACACATAATAAGCCCGTATACTAGAAATCTGTTGAGAAGAACACTTGAACTCTTGTGAGAATCAACTTGCTGAAGAATATGAGCAAGTCTAATTGGGATTCAATCTGATTTCACTCTCCCCCAATTAGTGCTCTCCCCTAAACTGACAATATTTATGATGAATGCTTGGATTAAGAAGAAGTCTTTAGATTGTTAAATGCAACTCGTCTTTAGTCTTCTAACATGTAGCAGAAAATGTAGAACCGACTGTAGACTCGACCTTCTTCAAGATTGTCCAATTGGGGAATAGATAGTTAACATCTTCATCTCACCAAAAAAAACATCCTAGTTAACTTACATCTTGCAAGTCCCCTTAACTAAAATCTCTCCCAATCAAACAAGAACAGAAAGATGTTCATCAAGGAAATTAGCAATCAGCCCGCAACGAACACACTAAATGGTAACACCAAACTACCAATCACATCAAACAAGAACAGAGAGATTGTTCGGAATCATCATGTTGATGTGTACGTGAAGCATTAACCGGAAGCACTTTGTCGATAAACTCATCAGTCCGTGAGAAGATGTCAACCAACGACTCTTAGAAGAAACATCATGTGAAGATGACCCGATAAGAAGAAGCTCGGTTCTTACATGAGTTTGGAGCCGTATGACCATATATTCTTAGATATAACTCAACATGCAGCAGTTTCACACTTCTTCTCCCCCTCAAGAACTACATACGGAGTTGCCATTCTTGATTGAATAAGTGAACATCATCTAAATGTAGTCTATTCACACTTCTCCCCCTCAAAGGTTGCAAATGATGTCACCATCGCCATTTTAATTGAGCCAGTGGAATAAGAAACAATCAATAGTAGTTCGGTTCACTTGATGACTGAAAGCGCATGGAAAAAGCATGAAGCATGTTGTTGAGAATGGTCATATATAAGAAGATTTCTCTTCTTTCGAAGATAATGCGCACTAAAGCGTACACATTTCTTTTCTTTAGAGAACGAGGCTTGAACTGTTGTGTTCAAACATCATAATCTCTCTCTTTTCAACCTCTCTTGGCAAAAATTATAATCAACCCCATTATCATTCAGTAGGCTCTTTGTCGTGACAGCTGATGGAGAAAACCCAATATGATGAATTTGACCCTGAAGTAACCCGAACTCGTGACTTAAAATTGCACACATGTAACAAAGAGAGGTGCCGAGAGTTCATCCTCCATTGAATCTCTAAGTACTCTATACTCTTCAACCAACCAACCATCAAGTATAAGACGTACATCACCTCTTGAAAATACACAATTGAATGTGACACTGAGCACTAAAATGTAACTCCTTAAAGTGATAGTTATTTTGTGGTATTAAGAGCCCAATTCCCCCAAGTGGTAAAAGAAAAGGAAAACGTCACCCAACAATAACTAGATTTCCAAGTCTTCGTTTTTGATAATAAGCTTGAGCAAGGATCTTGAAGAATCTTCATCCAACCATCCCCGATACCTTCAGATGCTAAGTACACTAGCCCGTGACATTTCACTTCAACCTCAAATAAATAATAGTGAATTAACCCCGTTGTCACATCTTCTGGTTAAAGGCTCAAATCTAGCCTCCTTTGACGTTTTAAGTGAACTATGATAATGGTTTTCATCCCGACCATGGTTAACAGCACATAACCCCGTAAAACCATGTAATAACCAAAATGCCATGACGAAAATCCAAACACACATCCAATTCATGAAATACACCATTTTATCCGTTCTTCGAAGCAAAAACCATAGCACCAGCATCAGATAATGTGGAAAACTAGAAGGGGGGTTGAATAGTTTTACCAATTAAAACTTCCTTTTAAACTATTTAGATCAACTTATGTCAATCTATTTGGTTGTGTGTGTTGGATGTTGATAAACAAGCATATAAAGATATGTAATGAAAAGATAAGAGTAAGAAGCACAAAACCATAACGCGAGTATTTATAGTGGTTCGGCTAGAAGGACACCTTCCTTGCCCTTCTCCACTCCCCGAGTCACCTACTCGAGTGTTCGTAATCACTACACCAATCTCCTTATGGCGGAGAACCTTCACAACGTCGCCTACCCTTTTTCCGGTGCTAGGCTAACCACCGGGTTCTTTCACTCCAAGGTGAACCACACCTACACAACGTCGCCTACCCTTTATAAGGTACTAGGCTAAGTACCTAGTTCTTTCACTCCAAGGTGAACTACACCTTCTGGCGTCGCCTACCCTTTATTAGGTACTAGGCTAAGCACCTAGTTCCATTGCAATGGAGGAACTACTACCACACTACACCAACGACTAATCCCAAAGGAGATCTACTCCTTTACAACATCATCAAGGATATCAATATCCACGGATCTAATACTAGTCTATCTTGTACATGAAACACACCATATCGAATGTACATCTAAGGCACCTTCACTAATGCCTTTGACTAGATCTACAAGACACCTTTCATTAATGTCTTGTGTCTTCACTTCTAAGCACCTTTCACTAATGCTTCTAGTCTTGACTTCTAAGCACCTTTCACTAATGCTTCTTTTCTTGACTTCTAATCACCTACCACAAGTGCTTATGCTATAGACGATAGATACCCTTCACTAATATCTTCGTCTTGACACTTGAAACATCTTTCACTAATGTCTTTAACACTACATTTCTTTAAAGAAAGAAAGGAATCATCAACAAGAAGACTTCAGTAGCCTTGATGATGAGGAAGCATGGCAACTCATGGACTTGAGCTTGCTCGACTTCAAAGGTGGTGATCTTGCCTTTAAGAGGAACCTAAAAGATCACACAAAAACAAAACAACAAACATAGATCTCTTAGATCTGAGGTTAGTGAGTTTTTAACTCAGGGAGAAAGTATGTTAGAAAGGGGTGAGAAATAATGAAGAAATGGCTCAAGATTTATAGAGGAAAATCCCATCGTTCCTCGAATCCCACGGATCCCTTCCACAAGGGATCCGTCTAGCGTTAAGCTAGGGATCCGTGGGACGCTCCCTTTTACCCATGGGTATTTTGGTTATGGGTCATGGGTGGATCTGTAGCTAGATACAATGTATCTTTGAGTGCAATGCACTTGGTCACTTGGATACGGGTTGATCCATGGGTAATGGATATTATCTATGTATGATATAAGTATGATGTCATGCAATGGGTTATGGGTCAAGCTCCATGGGTTATGGGCTTTGGGTTGTACCCAACTACATTCAATGTATTTGCCCAATGGGTTGCGATACTTAAGTTTCTACCCATTTATATTACCCAATATACTAAATACTAGTTATGTGTATATTTTACCCAAATATGTAAACACTAGTTGTTGTACATATGTATTATTAAATCATAAAATCACTTATACTTGTTTTAGTGTTTTATGTTAAAGTGTGAATATGTTAGAAACTATTAGTTCAAACCATTTACCTATTTTATTTGTTTCGTTAACATGATTTTACGTTTGTTATCGACAAAACATTAGAAGAATGTAAAATATAAATAAATGTTTTTACGGCTTATTTGTATTAACAGATAAGATCCCGAAATACACTTTCCTTTCTCCAGGATGGTTCCATCATTACGGGATTTTACAATTCTATGGTTTAAACCGAGAAATAGTTTCTTTCACGGGATTTTACAAAACCAATAATAAACCGTAAGATAGATCCGGAAATGCACTTTACTATTACCAGGATGTTTCTATTGTCACGGGATTTTACAAGTCTATGATTCAAACCGAGAAATAGATTCTTTCGCGGGATTTTACAAACTCAAGACAAAACCGTAAGCAATGTCAGCTTGAATGTGTAATGACAACTTCGGTTTCGGTGAATTTCTGTTTAAGGGGAACATGCAGCGGTACATCAACGGTTCATTCTCCATCATTAACAATTCTTCTCCCATTTGTAGAGTACTTCACATACCATACTAAGTAGAGTAGTATATACGACTTTCCCCTAAAGGATACCGCAAACCATCAAAGTTCACGTTTCTCCCCCATGATGGTTTCAAACTTTCGGAAGCATCATAACGTGTATAACCATTTGCATGAGAAGTTCTTGTCATAAGAAAACATCTTGAAAACTCATGAATGACATTGAAGATTCTTGAAAGATTTTGCTTAGACTGTGAAGCATCATTTACATTCTGTGGCGTGGAATATCCCCTGAGAATTGTTGATCACATCTCATCCATCAACCCTTTGGTAAACAAATCATTCACGTATTCTGTCGGCATTTGTTGTGACCACATAGAGAAGTAAGCCCGATATACCAAACTTGATCATGAAGTAAAATTCCCAGATTTGTTACTTATGCTTGTACTAATCCTTGTGAAAATGAAATGGTGTACCCAATGTACAAAACCTCTTAACGTATCCTCAACTGCGTAAGACACCGAAGTGATAGCTACTTTGTGGGTTAAGTGAGAAAGAATCACAAAAGTAACTAAATAGTCAAGCCATTATCACATCCAATAAACGCCCAAACAAGTCATCTTTGCGGAAGGGAGAAAGAAAGAAGACAAGATAAGTAAATATGCCCGGAAAACCTCACTTCAATTCTAGATATGAAATATCGATCACAAACAACCCCATAGTGAACCTAATTAAAAAAATTCAAGCCGTGACATAATATCCTTCGTGAACATGTAAAGACCAAAGTATCAAGCCTCATATCATAACGAATCACATCATCACATCAAATCTCATAACCCAAAACACATAATCAAATATCAGCAGCCCAGACTAATCATCCGATTCAAAAAAATTAGCACAAGTCTAATGGGGATCACTGTGACAATTGGCAATTTAGGGAGTCTATTTTAGGTAACCACATTACGTTAAACTAAACCGGGTTTTGCCTTTATCACTATTTTTATAAACCATGACTTGATTTATATCGTCTATTGGTTTTTATGGTTTATTTCCTTATTAAATGAGTTATCGTATGAGTTTTAACTCTATTTGGTAGGCACTATTCGATTCGGCACTAGAAAAGCCTAAAACAAGAATTATTGTAACGTTTAGATCGTAACTCGAAAATTGATAAATAAATAGTCAAAACTCGTGGAAAAACATAAATAACGATGTTAGAAAGTTAAATAAATGTTGTGAGACACTCGGAGGACAATATATGAGCTCGGGAATGGGTAAACGGGATAGTTACGAAAAATTACAACTCTGACCCCTCCCCTTTCACTTAAAACCGGTGCCCGCCTCCTCCAAAATAATCATTTGGAGGTCCCTAGTGGCCTAGTATATATACCCCATCCAATCCCCATTTCACCTCTTTCATTCTCTCTCTAAAACACACACACTAACTCTTTCTCTCTCTACACCATCTATCTAAAAACCCTAACCCTAAACCACCCACCACCACCGGCCACTATTCCGGCCACCACGGCCTGCCGGCGGCGCGTCACCATACACCTCCACCACCATCTTGAAGCTCTCTTTCTCCTTTTTCCAACCATATATTACACGCTCTATTTGGACTTCATGAACACCTTCAAATCTTCGAATCAAGATTCGTACTTTTAGGGTTTCAAGTGGGTTTTGCAATTGGTGATTGAATAAGGTAAATGGAACAAGTTTGGAGCTTGTTTAATCAATAATAAGCCACGAATTGGCAATTAGGGTTTTGACACAATCTTGAAATTTGGGGCTTTTGGTTTAAACATGAAATTAAATCTAATTAGTGACTAAATAAACAAGTAATTAGTGTTTAGTAAATTTGTGGTGTATCAATTTGATGGGTTTGTGCATTTTAGGTGTAGTTTCATATTTTTGGTTAAGATAGATGATGGGTTTTGTGTTTGGTTAGTGATTGAAGCTTGAATGATTGGATTTGGGGTTTAGGGTTTAGGGTTAATTGAGTTGGTTGTGTTTGGTTGTGAAACATGGGACATACGAACCACCTAGAGCTCGTACGTGGCTCATGAGAGGAGTACGAGACCCACTTAGGCCATGGGTCCGGGTCGGGTCGAGTTGGTAGCTTGTTGGTTGATGTAGTTGAGGTTTGGGTGAGACGCGTGGAGCCGAAAAGCTTCTAGAGCTTGTTTGGTTCACGTGGTCTTAACTGCGACCGTGTCATGACCATTAGGGTCATAACATTGGTTTCGAGTATATTTGGTTGATTGATTGGTTGGCGAGATTGTTTTGAGTTGGTTTGGGATTGAATTGCGATATTGTGACTTTTACATTGGACTTGATATATATATTGTTGACTTTGAGCTACGTAGCGTCACTTTGACTTTTTAGTCAATAGTTGACTCCGACAAAGCCGTAACATGGACTTTAGTATAATTTGGACTATTGATTGATTAAAAGCCGAGAAGTTATGACTCGTGCTTGTGGACTCGAAACGAATAACGATATGAGATTTATATTGGAATTTGACGAAATATATATATAAACATGAAAATGCTAATAAACTATGAAATATGAATAATAAATGGGCTTTTGTACCAAAAATGTTGATAACAAGTTTTATCTTGTTATTTACTATTTTTAAATGGAAACTAACGACTAAATTGGAAATATTTTGTAATAAATAAGTGATGAATGTTTCGAGTACACAATTATCAATAAATGTCAATTGTGGACATTTAATATTAGTTAAGTATTTAATTGCTTACGTTGTGTGCATGGGTTATGGATAACCTAGCATTAATAGTGTTGATCCACGTGGGTAGCGGACTTATTAGGTTGACGAATCTAATAAGAGCCCGCTAGGTACGTTGGGTAACCCTATTAATGGGTGAATTATCCTTATGACTCTTTAGGATACGATTGATTTGTGGGATAATAAGCGACACGAATAAATAAAGGAGTTTATCGAGTTGACGAATTCGATAAGGTCTACTATTTATTCCGAAACTTATTGGACTATGGAGCTTATCGTTTAGAGGTCTCATTGTGTCGCATTGAGTTATATATTGGTTGTTTGAGTGCATTCATGGCATCATATTGAGTCGATACACCCACACGAGGAATACCAAACACTAGGATTAAATGGTGAAACGAGACGTTTTTGGAAATAAAGAAATGGAACATATTGGGGTAGATAACGTTGATTTTGAGGAATATATATATTAAAGTTGGTCTACATTAATAGGTTGTGCCGAGTCGATAGTTGTTGTGCTGTGACACCGTTATCTTCTGCTAGTGTTTATTTGTGCGTTGATTGCTTGAGGTGAGTTTCATAGCCTTAATTTTATCTACGTTTTAACTACGTTTTGAACTATTTTGGGGTGAGAATCATGCTGCTGTTTTTGGACCGTTAAAACTATTTGGATTTGCTTATATGCTTGACTGTTTAGATAGATGTGCGGTAGTTGTTGCCTTAGTCTAGGTTTAACTGTGCCTAACTAAGAATAGACTTATACATCGACCTAGTCCGGGGTTGGCAATTGTTCTAGATTTTGCCACGACAGTGCTGGACTAGAGTCGTTGGGCTTGAGTAGTCCCTGGATGCGGGACATGTGTTATGATTGGTGATCCGGGTAGGATCGGTGTGCAAACGGTATTTATCTATCTTAGTTCTTGCATAGCAAATCAACTCTTACATGTCCACTATGATTTTGTTGAATTTAAACCTATGAACTCACTAGCGTAAGCTGACCTTTTAGCATGATTTCTCAGGTATTTGAGAGATGTTTGGATTACTTGATCGGTGGAAGCTTGGCAAGAAGGCGGGGTTCAAGGATCATTTCTGACTCTGAAAAACTATGGGGACCTATTTTATTAAACTATGTTTTGGGCCTAATAATTACTCTTTTGGATTAAGTGTTTGGATTTACTAAATTGAGGTTGGTTTTGAATGTTAAATGACTATCTTTTTGCTATACTTGTGTGCGATACCAATCCAATAGTAACGCCCCGAAAACTTGATTAAGTCTTCCGTTGTACCGAGATTTGGGGGTGTTACAGATTGTTATCAGAGCTCAAGGTTATAGAGAATTAGGTATTTTATAAACCCTAAACTATAACGACTTTTAAGATGATATTGTAATTTTGATTATGGTATGAACTGCGATTTGAATTATGAGATGATATGTTAAGGGATATTGTGAACTGATTATGGAAACGTTATTATTGGGTGATATGATTATTGATTTTGGAAATGAGATATGGTTATTGGTTTTGGAAAATGAGATGTGATTATCGAAATATTACGGAATTTGATTTGAGTAAACGATATATTGTGATTTTGGAATTTTGAACTCGATTGATTTGATATGGGATTATGTGATAGTACTGAACTTATGAGTTTTATTAAAGGCATGTTTTGAGTAATGCGGCACCTCTACTTTTAAAGCTTTCATTATGTGATATGTGTTTTGGTTAAGTTGATGCGCTTATTAAAACTAGTTGTTTTGAACACTTATACCTACCCTATGCCATTGTCACAGACTATGCCTTCACTAGCTTTTGATGTGTCTGAGGAGGTCCTTGTTGTTGCTAGTTCGCCAACATTGACTCTCATGACTGTTGCGCAGGGTGATCCTTATGAGATTGCCCGTCACACTAGTTCATCATCATCAGATCGTCCTAGCTCATCTAGGCATCTCACTTTACATCAGGTTTTAGCGCGATCACAGGCTCCTAGGCTTGCTTATAGCACTGCCCGCATGTCCGTGAGACCACCATCATCACCTATCCGTTTAGCGCCCACTCTCTTCATCATCACCACCGGTCACCATGTATTAGGAGGCCTAGATCTCCTAGTGTACCACCTCAGGATTTACCTGCACAGAGACTCTGACTCATGGACTCTCCCCTTATGGATGAGGGCGAGGAGGAGCATGAGGTTGAGGAGGAGCATGAGATTGAGGAGCAGTATGTTGATGAGGATCCTCAGGAGGAGGATGATCAGGATATCCAAGAAGGGGGTACTCCTCCATTGCAGAGTCCTGCACATTCTCCGGGACCAGGTTCTCCTTTACCTGAGCCTGAGTCCCTTGGACAACCTTTAGACATCGACTCACCACCTTACTCACCTTATATAGGTAGCCCGTTAGGATCTGAGATACCATCAGAGATTGTTTCTGAGCCCGAGGAGTATGGTGAGACGGGTCTGATATGGGAGAGGATTACATTGCAGGGTACTAGGCTTAGTTAGTTGATGGATCTATTGGTTGGAGTATCTAGGGCTAGTATAGAGGATCTGAGAGTTGATATGGGTATTGTAGTCAGGAGGACTAAGGTTTTGCGTGAGGGTATTTCGGATCTCAAGGAGCAGGTTGGGGACCGCTTGAGAGGGTTCATGACGACCGTGATCTTGATAGAGCGATTTGGCGAGGATTGGTGAGTTGAGAGAGAGGTCGTAGAGCTTAAGAGTGATCGCGACGCTCGACGTGTTGAGCTAGCATCATTGTGGAGAGAGGTTGACGATGTTAGGAGGTCAGTGAGTGGTATTCGTAGACGTGGCTAGATAGTATTAGATTTATGGTTTTGTACCATCTTGAAACTAAGTAGTACTTGGTTCGAGATGTAGGATTATCCTAGTTGTTTACTAGTATCGTTATTAGGATCGTTTTTGATTCCTTCGTATCCTTCCATGTATTTCCACTTTTGAAACCTATGAGTTAGGGTTATGGGAACGTGCATCCTTAGTTATGATGCAGTATCTGATTGTTTCGCTTTGGTATAGCGTTATCCCTGTTGGCCTTGATTATGTATTCAGGCGTTATTGGATGACCCTTGGAACCCAACTCTATTTTAGAACGTGGTGTGAACTTATGAAACTGTTCTTCTTGCCTCCGAATGGTGGCAACAAGACGAACTTGCTTAGGAACAACCAAGCGACTCCCGCCGCTAGGGTTGCACAGTCGTCGAGGTCGTCGCCCGACCCCGACCACACCACATGTTGAGAACCCGAACATTGATAACCCAGCTGTAGAAAACCCGAATGTGAATGACCGTGCTGAGAATGGTCCTGTTCCACAAAACCCTCCACTTGTGAACCCAACCCACATTGACCAGCTAGTGTCGCAGCGTGTCGCTGAACTGCTATCTGAGGCTAATATTTCTAATACCTCTAGTGGAACCTCAATGCTGAACCGAACTCGAGGTTGTACCTACAAAGAGTTCCAATTCTATGGTCCCATTGATTTTGGAGGAACTGAGGGAGTAGTTTACCTGACTAGGTGGTTGGAGAAAACTGAATCTATATTTCTTTGTGAGTAAGCGTGATGAGGATTGTAAGGTTAAGTATGCAACATTCACCTTGAAGGATGAGGCGTTGACCGGTGGAACAACTATCACAGAGCGGTAGGAATTGATGTAGCTTATAGTATGACTTGGACTCGGTTTAAGACTCTCCGATTAAGACTTCTTGTCCTAGGAATGAAGTTAAGAAGTTAGAGAGCGATGCGGAACCATAAGGTTAAGGTAGTGCGACATGGCGACTTATACTCGTCGTTTCCAAGAGTTATCATTGCTTTGCCACGAAATGGTTCGCATCGAAGAACTTAAGATTAAAAGGTATACTGATGGATTGCCTTTGGCTACTCGAAATGATGTCATCGCTGCCAAGCCAGTTAATTTGCAAGAGGCAATTGCTATGGCTCAGAGTTTGATGGACTCTTATGTGCTAGAAGTAGGAGAAAAAGGTAAGAATGATAGGAGTGATAAGAGGAAGAGGAATGAAGTTGTTAAAGGGAATGGCAACAAACGGCACGAGACAGCCAGAGTGTTCGCCATAGGATATGGAGGTAGGAAAGATTACGAAGGTAGTAAGCCTGTGTGTGGTCGTTGTAACCGACACCACCATGGACTGTGTCCGAATGTGTGTAGGAAGTGCTCTAAGGTAGGACATTTGGCCAAAGATTGTAGGTCCTGACCAATTGCTGCAGCACAAACTGCACAAGGAGCAGACTGGAAGGCCACTGTCACCTGTTTTGGATGTGGAAAGATGGGACACTTTAAGAATGAGTGCCGAGAGCCGTGGATGAGAGGAAATCCCGATAATGTAGGAGGATTTGCTAACCGAGGTGTAGGAGGTAATGGCTTAAACCCTATGAAGAGTGAGGTTGTGGAAAACCAATGAAACCATAGTGCTAGGAATCAGCAAAGAGACATGGGAACAACGCGTGTTTACGCTATTGGGAAGGAAGCTGGTGAGGACCCTAACGTAGTTACGGGTACATTCCTTCTCAATAATCGCTATGCTTCCATACTGTTTGATACTGGTGCGGATATGAGTTTCATATCCACCAAATTTATGCCATTACTAGGAATCTCCCAAACACCTCTAGGGTTTAGTTATGATGTGGAATTAGCGAATGGGAATAGAGAGAAGATAGACACCATAGTTCGAGGCTGTACCTTAAGTTTCCTAGACCGCCCGTTTAGTATAGACTTATTGTCGGTTACCTTAGGAAGTTTTGACGTCATTATTGGAATGGATTGGTTATCCAAGAATGGTGCACACATCATTTGTGATGAGAAGATTGTGCGTTTACCGTATGGAGGAAAAGTTCTGAGCATTCAAGGAGATCGGAGCGACTTTGGAAGTCCTTCTGAGAAGAAAAGTGAGGAGAAGAGTGAAAGACACCTTAACGATGTACCCGTTGTTAGAGAATTTCGGATGTGTTTCCGATGATTCGCGTGGATTCCACCGTCCGACAAGTGGAATTCAAATATATTTGATACCGGTGCGACACCGTAGCCGGGCACCTTATCGACTTGCTCAAGAGAATTGGAGGAACTGTCTAAACAGTTGGCAGAATTGTCAGAGAAGGGATTCATTCGACCAATTTCGTCACCGTGGGGAGCACCAGTGTTGTTTGTAAAGAAAAAGGATGGATCGTTTCGAATGTGTATTGATTATAGGGAGTTGAATAAGTTAACAGTGAAGAACCGATATCCGTTACCTAGAATAGATGATCTATTCGACCAACTCCAAGGAGCTAGTGTCTTTTCCAAGATTGATTTGCGATCTGGTTATCACCAGCTTAGTGTTCGAGAGGAGGATATCCCTAAGACTACGTTTAGAACTCGTTTATGGACACTATGAATTCCAAGTGATGTCGTTTGGTTTGACCAACGCGCCAACGGTTTTCATGGATCTCATGAACCGAGTGTGTAAGCCATACCTGGATAAGTTTATGATAGTATTCATAGATGACATCTTGATATACTCCAGGAGTAGAGAGGAGCACGAAGAGCATTTGAGGCTCATTTTAGGATTGTTGAGAGGAGAAGTCGTATGCCAAATTCTCTAAGTGTGAATTTTGGATTCCGTCATTCAATTCTTAGGTCACGTGATAGATAGTCGAGGTGTTCATGTTGACCCGGCTAAGATTAAGGCCATTAAGGAATGGGGCTACTAAGAACCCATCGAATCCGGCGGTTTCTAGGTTTAGCGAGGCTATTATAGGAGATTCATTGAGGATTTTCCAAGATAGCTAAGTCGCTGACCAAACTGACTCAGAAGGATGTTAAGTATGAATGGGGAGAAAAGGAAGAAGAGGCATTCCAACTTCTGAAGGAGAAGTTGTGTAGTGAGCCCAACCTAGCTTTGCCTGAAGGAAGCAAAGACTTTGTCGTGTACTGCGACGCTTCGCATAAAGGCTTAGGTGCTGTTTTAATGCAACGGAAAAGGTGATTGTTTATGCATCCCCGACAACTTAAGAAGCATGAGAAAACTACACCACCCATGAAGTTGAGTTAGGTGCTGTAGTGTTTGCTCTTAGGATCTGGAGACATTATCTGTATGGAACCAAGTATGTAGTATTTACCGACCATAAGAGCTTGAAGAATATCTTAGATCAGAAAGAACTGAACATGAGACAACGTTGTTGGATGGAATTGCTTAGTGATTATGATTGTGAGATTCGTTATCATCCTGGTAAGGCTAATGTTGTGGCTGATGCACTTAGTCGTAAAGAGGGCATTCCACCCCTACTTGTTAGATCCTTTGGAATGACCATTGTTTCGCCCTTACCATCTCAAATTTTAGCCGCCCAAGCAGAGGCATTGACGGAAGAGAACCGTCCTTATGAGAATCTTCATGGAATGGTAGAAAGTGAAAACGGCTTCTTGAAGTGTTCCGACGGAACATTATGCTTCAAAGACAGAAGCTGGATACCATTTTATGGTGGAATCCGTGAGTTGATTATGCACGAGTCGCATAAATCAAAATACTTTATTCATCCCAGAGCCGATAAGATGTATCAGGATCTTAAGAAACTTTATTGGTGGCCCAATATGAAAGCCGATATAGCTCAAGATATCGGTAGGTGCGACTTGTTCTAAAGTTAAGGCGAACATCGAAACCATCGGGACTTTTAGTTCAACCCGAACTCTGGAATAGAAATGGGAGCGAATAACCATGGACTTTATCACTAAATTATCGAGAACGATTAGCGGCAATGACGCTATCGGGTAATAGTTGATCGTTTAACTAAGTGCGCTCACTTCTTAGCTATTAGTGAAACCGATAGTCTTGATAAGCTTGCTCGATTGTATCTCAAGGAGATAGTATCGCGTCATGGAGTACCGATATCTATCATTTCCGATAGGGATAGTCGTTTTACATCCCGCTTTTGGAAGTCGTTACAGACAGCATTAGGAACAAATTTGGATATGAGTACCGCTTACCATCCATAGACCGATGGCCAAAGCGAGAGAACCATTCAGACTTTAGAAGACATGCTTAGAGCATGCATTATTGATTTCGGCAAAGGCTGGGAGAGACACCTCCCTTTGGCTGAATTCTCTTACAACAATAGTTATCACTCTAGCATTAAGGCCGCCCCGTTTGAGGCACTGTATGGCCGAAAATGTCGTTCTCCTGTTTGTTGGGCTGAAGTTGGCGAGTCAACTTACAGTCCCGAACTTGTCCTAGAAACCACCGAGAAGATAGTATGATTCGTAATCGGTTGCAAACCGCTCGTGATAGACAAAAGAGTTATGCCGATAAGAGGCGTAAACCTTTAGAATTTCAGGTTGGAGATCGTGTTATGTTGAAAGTTTTTCCTTGGAAAGGAGTGGTTCATTTTGGGAAACGTGGAAAACTCAATCCCTGATATATTGGTCCCTTTCCAATCCTGGAAAGAATCGGACCGGTAGCATACCGCCTGGAGCTACCATCGGAACTGAGTAGTGTACACAATGTCTTTCAAGTTAGTAATCTTAAGAAATGTCTTTCGGAGGAAAACATAGTGGTGCCTTTAAGAGATATTCGTATTGATGAGAAATCGAATTTTGTTGAGGAACCGATTGTGCTTATGGACCGTGAGATCAAAAGGCTGAAGAATAGTCGTATTCTGATTATTAAGGTTCGTTGGAACTCCCGGCATGGACCGGAGTTCACTTGGGAACATGAGGACGTTTTCCGTAGGAAGTATCCCAAACTTTTCATGACATCAAGCAACTCGGAGTGAAACCCGGGACGGGTTTCTTCTGAGGCTGGGAGGCTGTGACAACTGGCAATTTAGGGAGTCTATTTTAGGTAGCCGCATTACGTTAAACTAAACCGGGTTTTGCCTTTATCACTATTTTTATAAACCATGACTTGATTTATATCGTCTATTGGTTTTTGTGGTTTATTTCATTATTAAATGAGTTATCGTATGAGTTTTAACTCTATTTGGTAGGCACTATTCGATTCGGCACTAGAAAAGCCTAAAACAAGAATTATTGTAAATTTTAGACCGTAACTCGAAAATTGATAAATAAATAGACAAAACTCATGGAAAAACATAAATAACGATGTTAGAAAGTTAAATAAATGTTGTGAGACACTCGGGGGACAATATATGAGCTCGGGAATGGGTAAACGGGATAGTTACGAAAAATTACAACTCTGACCCCTCCCCTTTCACTTGAAACCGGCGCCCTCCTCCTCCAAAATAATTATTTTGAGGTCCCTAGTGGCCTAGTATATATACCCCATCCAATCCCCATTTCACCTCTTTCATTCTCTCTCTAAAACACACACACTAACTCTTTCTCTCTCTACACCATCTCTCTAAAAACCCTAACCCTAAACCACCCACCACCGCCGGCCACTATTCCGGCCACCACGGCCCGCCAGCGGCGCGTCACCATACACCTCCACCACCATCTTGAAGCTCTCTTTCTCCTCTTTCCAACCATATATTACACGCTCCATTTGGACTTCATGAACACCTTTAAATCTTCGAATCAAGATTCGTACTTTTAGGGTTTCAAGTGGGTTTTGCAATTGGTGATTGAATAAGGTAAATGGAACAAGTTTGGAGCTTGTTTAATCAATAATAAGCCACGAATTGGCAATTAGGGTTTCGACCCAATCTTGAAATTTGGGGCTTTTGGTTTAAACATGAAATTAAGTCTAATTAGTGACTAAATAAACAAGTAATTAGTGTTTGGTAAATGTGTCTAATTAGTGCCTTTTAGGTTTAATTTCATATTTTTGGTTAAGATAGATGATGGGTTTTATGTTTGGTTAGTGATTGAAGCTTGAATGATTGGATTTGGGTGTTGTGGAATTGAGTTGGTTGTGTTTGGTTGTGAAACATGGGACGTATGAACCACCTAGGGCTCGTACGTGGCTCATGAGAGGGGTATGAGACCCACTTGGGCCATGGGTCCGGGTCGGGTCGAGTTGGTAGCTTGTTGGTTGATGTAGTTGAGGTTTGGGTGAGACGCGTGGAGCCAAAAAGCTTCTAGAGCTTGTTTGGTTCACGTGGTCTTAACCGCGACCGTGTCATGACCATTAGGGTCATAACATTGGTTTCGAGTATATTTGGTTGATTGATTGGTTGGCGAGATTGTTTTGAGTTGGTTTGGGATTGAATTGCGATATTGTGACTTTTATATTGGACTTGATATATATATTTGTTGGGAATTATACGTTTGAGTTGATAAGACAAAAAGAATGAAACAAGAGGGACTTAATATGACAAGAAGGAAACCTACAAAAAGTTGGAAGGACTTGCTTCCAAAAGAAGTTTTATTTATTAGTCCTTATTCTCTAGTATATAAAGAGGACATAGGTGTAGGTTTTATATAAGTCTTCCATAATGTAGACGTCTAGTAAAGGTGTGTGTGTGTCCTAGGCGTATAGTCTTGTAAACACCTAGGTTATTAGTTTAGTTAGTAGACGTGTTCCTATAAACGTCTAATATTAGTTAGTGTTAGTGAATGAAAACCTTGTGTCAATAACAATTATGTTTTGATTTATCCGCTGCGTATTGTCATTGTATTGTTAAACCCTAAGGCTCATAAACGATCAAGAAACTATCTTCATCACGTTCTTAGTTTCTATCAATTGGTATCAGAGCCTGGGGCTCGTGATATGTAGGATCTACAAGGTTTTTGATGTCATGTTTTTGAAGAAAAAGGTTTACTGTGGTCGACGATGAAGCTTCTTTGATAATAAGGTAATCGTTAATTATTTTTGTGGGATTGACACCTTTCTGTGGATACAATATACATCACGGTATAATATTTAGTTTGTCGTATGGTGCATAAATTGAGAGGTAGTGGGACCTACATGTTTGAGTGATAACACTGTTGTGATCAGACGAAGGACGAGAATTGGTCACATGATGGGTTTATACACTGATCCCTTACTTTATTATATTCGAATAATGTACTGGTTTGTATATCGAAAACATTGGGATTTGATTTGGCGTATATGAATGGTTGAATCACGTGGACCTATGATTGATTAATGATAAAAATTCATCGCGTTCAAAGATGTTGTCACGTGAGGTTTTTGGTCCAAGTGTTTTAATATATGGTATTATTTTGTCATTCACGTGGGATGATAGTCTGACGACACATAGGATTATTTGTATGGGTTATTCTGGTTAAAGAATACATCACGTGAATGTTTGGAAAGTTGAATCAAAATTGACTACTGCTTGCGCAATACAAAGTACTGCTCCACAAGTTTGAAAGTACTGTTGATTTCTTAAAGTACTGTTTATGTTCAAAGTACTGCTTATTTTTAAAGTACTGTTGTTTGATAAAAGTACTGCTCAAGGTACTGATCCTTCTCAAAGTACTGCTCAAGGTTTTTACATGACGAAATTTATTTGGATTGGCAGTATAATGGTTTATTACGAGGAGATTTGGAATTAAGGGGAAGTCGAGAATAATTATTGTTATGGTCTTTTTTGGGTAAAGGGCAGTAATTAATCCTGCACCCTGGTAAATATATTAACCAAATAAACGTTTAAGTACAATGGATATGAGTGAAACCCCATATCTCAGCCCGTTACATAGGCATAAAGCTTACATAACAAGATACTTCCTATTTTCTAAACAAGAAAACAACTTCCTAGGACCTTGAAACTTTGTGCCATACATGGCATTAAAGGCATCCAAATTCCCTGGAAGATCACGAACCTGTTTCGCATAGTCATCGAAGTCATAGTCATCATACTCATCTTCAAACTCTTGGCCATCACCAAGTATATTAGCAGACTCATCAAATGGGTTAGCAACCACCTCATCTTCAGAATCAGACACCTCAATCTCTCCCACTTTAGAAAAAGGGTTAACTCTCTTAGTAGAAGAGGCAGGCGGTATACAAGAATCACTAGTTTGAGGAGCCACTCCCGAATCCATCTCTTTCAAATCAATCACAAGGGGTTCTTGTGATGCAGTACCTGTCTTAGTAGACTTATCTTCATTAACTTCCATTGTACGACCAGAATCCACATCCTTGTTAGTGTCATTCGAAGGAGTACCAGATGCATCCATATTAAGAGCATCAAACTGGTTAGATGTAGCAATCTTTGTTCCACTCGAACTAGCCACATCAGAAGCATTCTTCTTAGTGACTTCCACTTTCTTAGGTTCAGGAGGAGTCTTTTTAGGTTGGTATTGAAACTGTTTACCCACAACTGGTTTGAAAAACCCTCCTTGACCCGGAATAGAAGACCCACCTTGCTTTCCCTTCTTCTTGTTATTAACCGTCTTGAAACCATCATTAGCACGCTTAGTAGGCTGAGAAGGAGGTTCAACAACTTTAGGACAATCAATAGGAGTATGACCAAAAATCTTACATTTATCACAATGCGGTGGTTTCCACTCATATTCAACCCGTATCGTCTCGATAGTCGAACCCGACCCATCAAGTAACGGAATCTCAACAGTAAGGCTGTCCCTAAGTACCTCATCCGACTTTACTTCAATCATGCATCTAGCAAAACTACTACGTCCCCACGAGTCCTTGCACATTTGGCTAGTGAAAGCATCTAACCTTTTGGGCGTGCCTATCAATGTGGCAAGGAGACTAAGGCCATCATCAGAAAACATAGCAAGAGGAACATCATGGAATTTAACCCACACCGGGATATTGGTCAAATCCTCTTTAAGTAAGTTGGTGTTCAATGTCCATGGTTTAAGAATAATAGGTACATTTCTAATCAACCAAGGACCGTTTTCAATAACATCATCAACACCTTTCTTCGAATTAAACTTAAAAAAGAAGAACCCCTTTGCATTCATCATTACCTTTTGTATACCAAACTTAGCCCACGCATTGCGTACAAAGTAATCAACAACAGGAAAAGCAAGGCGTTGACCAAGGAAATACCCATACAAAGTATTCTCAAACCTAGTGTTCACCTCTTCAACCACTTTCATCGGGACAGAAAGATCCACACCATTTGCTTTCTTACTACATTCCAACCTACGAAAGTTAGATGTGTGTTTCTTTGGTTCGAGAGAAGTAACACCAAGATACGATGAAAAGGTCGTTTCAAAGCACCAACCTTCTCAATACCAAGCGCCCCATGTGCATTCGTATCAACCTGATCATTAGCATTAGTAGGACTACTAGTAGCATTAACATTAGAAGCCATAGGACCACTCGTATCATGCGGAGATTTCGAATAATAACAAATAGCAGTAAGCATCTCTTCTAGCTCCTTCTGTGACTGCGGCACCTTAAGATGCTTTAATGGATTAGTTCCAATAGAAGTAGTAGCATCCACTGTCACAACTGGTTTTAATGGTTGCCCATCATCACCCACAAAAACAAGTTTTCCCTCAAATATTTGTTTCTCAATAGCACGAATTTTCAATAAAGTATCATGACCCTCAGGCTCGTCATGGCTAGGTGCATCATGACTAGGGGTCGAACCAAGTGAAACCGGCTCCACTTGTTCATCAGTACCAACAAGAATAGACGAAGGTGTACCTTTGTCGGACGCAGCACAACTATCAGAATCCATACTACCAGTAGACTGCGCAACTTTCTCCACATCCAAATTGTTGTCAACCAAACCAGTAACCGGCATAGTAATATTCTTCTCTCCTATATTCGACATCACTCTAAACCCTAAAACCTTCGACAAGAAGATTAGTAGAAAAACACAGCCAAGTAGCACGCCAAATCTTTAGCAAGATGATTAAACCCTAGGATAACACTAGGGTTTATAAGCTATGAAGCATGTTGAACTAACCCATAATAATGATGATGTCTTTGAATAATAATCACGTGAATGATTAACAATTAAAAACAGTGAAAACCGATTAAAAAACCTTATGTGCGATTTGAAACCTACACCGACTCTTATGATCAATATTATCAACGAATGAGTATTAGGAGACCACCGACCCACGTTAGTAAATCAATAGGGAATAATAGATTGACCAATAAGAAATCAGTAGGTAATAAGGAATAATAGATTGATCCACGTTAGACCACCGACTCTGTAAACATTTTTTTGTTGTTATGGTTTTTAGACGACACACACACAGGTTATTGTTCACACACACAAGGAGTTTGGTGATTTGTTCTTAAAAGGATTCAAAAAGGCTTGTATTTGATTCTTATAGATTAATTGATTACGAAGAAGGTTGAATATCATTTATTTAATGTTGTAGTTGAGTTTCATAGGTTTGTGTTCTTATCATATAGCTTGATAAATCTAGCAATGTGTGATTTTTATTCTGATGCTCTATGCACACATTGGCTATCACTTAAAGGAGTTACATTGTAGTGCTCAGTGTCTCATATTAGTTGAGGATTTTTTCAAGGGATTGCGGTCTACTTATATTTGGTGATTCGTATAAGTATGGAGTTCCGTGGATTCAAGATTTAAGACACAAGTTTTGGAAATTCTACTTCTTCATCAAATTCGTTATACTCGGTTTTCTTCACAAGTGATCATTACAAAGAGCCTACAGATTTGAAGAATCAAGAAGATGGTTAACATATGGGTTTTAGGGGAAGCTTATTGTTAAATGTTTAACCATCTACATGCATCACTCAAGGGGAAGTGTTTGATTTTTACTACTGTTGATCATTATTACTACTGCTAGTTGGAGTTTTCTCTTGTTTTGGATCCATTTTCTTATGATGCGTAATGGTGGGCGATTTGAAGCATTGGACGGCTTAGATTGGAAGTATGATATTGGTTCGTGGTGGTCAAGATCATTATTTGCATACGTTCCCTATTTGGATAATAACAAAAGGGAAGAGATGTTTGAGTGGCATGACATGGATTAAGGGAAGACAAAGGAAGACATACTTGTTTCATTCATGGTGAGATCCACGATCTCAATTTCTCTACTCGTCTAGGGAAGTTCGTTCAAGAATGGTTTGTCATTATCAACTAGGGAAGATTGTTGGGAATTATACGTTTGAGTTGATAAGACAAAAAGAATGAAACAAGAGGGACTTAATATGACAAGAAGGAAACCTACAAAAAGATGGAAGGACTTGCTTGCAAAAGAAGTTTTATTTATTAGTCCTTATTCTCTAGTATATAAAGAGGACATAGGTGTAGGTTTTATATAAGTCTTCCATAATGTAGACGTCTAGTAAAGGTGTGTGTGTGTCTTAGGCGTATAGTCTTGTAAACGCCTAGGTTATTTGTTTAGTTAGTAGACATGTTCCTATAAACGTCTAATATTAGTTAGTGTTAGTGAATGAAAACCTTGTATCAATAACAATTATGTTTTGATTTATCCGCTGCGTATTGTCATTGTTATTGTTAAACCCTAAGGCTCATAAACGATCAAGAAACTATCTTCATCACGTTCTTAGTTTCTATCAATATTGTTGACTTTGAGCTACGTCGGCGTCACTTTGACATTTTGGTCAATAGTTGACTCCGACAAAGCCGTAACATGGACTTTAGTATAATTTGGACTATTAATTGATTAAAAGTCGAGAAGTTATGACTCGTGCTTGTGGACTCAAAACGAATAACGATATGAGATTTATATTGGAATTTGACGAAATATATATATAAACATGAAAATGCTAATAAACTATGAAATATGAATAATAAATGGGCTTTTGTACCAAAAATGTTGATAACAAGTTTTATCTTGTTATTTACTATTTTTAAATGGAAACTAACGACTAAATTGGAAATGTTTTGTAATAAATAAGTGATGAATGTTTCGAGTACACAATTATCAATAAATGTCAATTGTGGACATTTAATATTAGTTAAGTATTAAATTGCTTACGTTGTGTGCATGGGTTACAGATAACCTAGCATTAATAGTGTTGATCCACGTGGGTAGCGGACTTATTAGGTTGACGAATCTAATAAGAGCCCGCTAGGTACGTTGTGTAACCTTATTAATGGGTGAATTATCCTTATGACTCTTTAGGATACGATTGATTTATGGGATAATAAACGACACGAATAAATAAAGGAGTTTATCGAGTTGACGAATTCGATTAGGTCTACTATTTATTTCGAAACTTATTGGACTATGGAGCTTATCGTGTAGAGGTCTCATTGTGTCGCATTGAGTTATATATTGGTTGTTTGAGTGCATTCATGGCATCATATTGAGTCGATACACCCACACGAGGAATACCAAACACTAGGATTAAATGGTGAAACGAGACGTTTTTGGAAATAAAGAAATTGAACATATTGGTTTAGATAACGTTGATTTTGAGGAATATATATATTAAAGTTGGTCTACATTAATAGGTTGTGTCGAGTCGATAGTTGCTGTGCTATGATACCGTTATCTTCTGCTAGTGTTTATTTGTGCGTTGATTGCTTGAGGTGAGTTTCATAGCCCCACTATTATCTACATTTTAACTACGTTTTGAACTATTTTAGGGTGAGAATCATGCTGCTATTTTTGGACCGTTAAAATTATTTGGATTTGCTTATATGCTTGACTGTTTAGATAGATGTGCGGTAGTTGTTGCCTTAGTCTAGGTTTAACCGTGCCTAACTAAGAATAGACTTCTACATCGACCTAGTCTGGGGTTGGAAATTGTTCTTGATTTTGCCACGACAGTGCTGGACTAGAGTCGCTGGGCCCGAGTAGTACCTGGATGCGGGACATGTGTTATGATTGGTGATTCGGGTAGGATCGGTGGCAAACGGTATTTATCTATCTTAGGTCTTGCATAGCAAATCAACTCCTACAGGTCCACTATGATTTTGTTGAATTTAAACCTATGAACTCACCAGTGTAAGCTGACCTTTTAGCATGATTTCTCAGGTATTTGAGAGATGTTTGGATTACTTGATAGGTTGAAGCTTGGCAAGAAGGCGGGGTTCAAGGATCATTTCTGACTCTGATAAACTATGGGGACCTATTTTATTAAACTATGTTTTGGGCCTAATAATTACTCTTTTGGATTAAATGGTTGGATTTACTAAATTGGGGTTGGTTTTGAATGTTAAATGACTATCTTTTTGCTATACTTGTGTGCGATACCAATCTAAGAGTAACGCCCTGAAAACTTGATGAAGTCTTCCGCTGTACCGAGATTTGGGGGTGTTACAATCACAAACGGTCTAACTGATACAAATAATAGCACCCGATCCATTTCATCTTATACATATGATCCAAATCCCGATAAAATAAACGGCTCAATTATATTTAACCAAATAAGTCAGCCTGTTTCTTAATAATTCACGGTTTCATACATCAAGTCATAAAAACGAAGTTTGCTCATACAGCTCATTCAATTGTTAAAGCCCATGAAACCTTATTAAAACCACTCATCCAACAAAGAGTTATCACCCAACAATATTACATGTTGGCCCAAGAAAAGATGAGTACCAGGTCCAGTAAAAAGTTACACGGCCCATCAGTAACCGAACCATTCAATTTATACCTAATATTCAGGGTATTTATCACACCTCACACACTTATTTGCCCTAAAATTTCTCACTATAATCCGCCCCCACTTATCACAAACACAGATAATCAAAACCCTAATCCCATATAAAAAAATAGTCCGCCTCATCATATATCAGTACCTCACATCTTTCCAATATCAAACCAAAAACGCATCATACCTCAACTCTCAATACAAACCATGTGCACAACATTTTGTCATTCAAGAATGACCTCGCCACAGGGTTGGCTCGAGGCATGGTATCGACATCCTTTAAAAGGTCTAGGCTGCAAGATCTAATCCGAAAGTACAAGGTAAGTTTTAAATACATGTCTTGAGCATCAACGAATCCATAGACAACAATTAACATGATTGTTAAATTGTTTTTCTTTGAATATTCGAATATTAAGACAAAGTGGTTGAAACAATGATCTATGATGGATATGGTTTCATGTATATGCCAATAAGGTGTGAAGTAATCTTGAAACCAAACTGAGATCTTTGGGTAGATATTACATTTCGTAATTCATTTTAGTTTACAGATCTATGATGATGAGTTCGAGATAAATGACCCTCGAGGTCGTGATAAATCAAGTATTCAAACAATATCTGAGATTCATTAACTTTTATTGTTAGAATCGAAGTAGTTTGATGATGATGAGATGTGATTCTATGGTTGAAGTTGTGATTAGATTTGGATCGTGGTTGATGTATTTTTCGGATCTGAAGTATTTTTTGTTTCATTTCTTTATCTTATTGTGTAACATGGACTTGGTGTGGACTGATGACGGTTTATAGACCTAAAGTCGTGTATGAGTTGAATTGTATTTGGTATTTGTGGTCAAGTGGTCATGGTCATACATTTTCTTCATTCTTTCTGACAAATCGCATGTTTTAACAAACCGCATGTCTTTCAAAGCGAGTTGGTCAAAACGCAACTCAGTTTGTCAAATCGCATACCTTTTCAAATGACAAATCGCATACCTTTAATTGTGACAAACCGCATCATGATACACACACAAATCGCTTCTGTTATCATGGTCAAAACGCATGATTTAGAAATACAACAAGTCGCATAACCAGTTTTTAAAATGGACAAACCGCATACCCATTGAATCTGGAAAGGTTTATAATAACAAACCGCATAGAGACAACGAATCTGGACATGTTAACAAACCGCATAGTAGACCAGTATCTTAAACCGCACCAAAGAAAACTCATATTTAACATAAACCGCAATGAAGAACGAGAGTTATACTGATCAGAATCACGATATGTAGAAGCTGTAATAAAACTGTTGGGAAATTTCAACTATATAAAGCTTAAACCACTAACCAATTTAACCAGTTTATAGACAGATTCTTTCAACTTTTAGATTCATGAAACAGTAATAATCTTAAAAGATTAAAACTTGCTTATCAGAATTAGGGAACAAGGATGCACGTTAGACCAAATAACAACACTCAACACCCTCAAACCCGTATCAAACAATCTAACCAAACCACATCAAACCGCAACCATGAATCATAACAAACCGCATACAAAAGCAGGTACAAAAACCATACAGATCATCAAAAACAACACAACCTACGCTCTGATACCAATTGTAGGATCGAATATTATATGTTTTTTAGATGATTCGGGTGGTCTAGGTAGATGATTAAACAAGAATGCCATCTTAGAGAGAGAAAGAGTAGAGAGGGTTATCTTTTAGAGAGAGAGAGATAAATCAAAAATGAAAGGTTAGATTAAAGAAGCACCACCCTTCCCTTAGTGGGAAGGGTATTTATAGTTACAAACTAATACGTCCTCCTGTCGGACTGTGAATCAGGCATACAGTGGGTAAAGACCCGTCCTTCCTCCACGGTGTTACACTAAACTATACTACGCTACAAACTAACTAATTAACTACTAAATAACGTAAATAACGACATGTCTACGAGCTAACATATGCTAGACCATAATTGGAGTGACCGACACTTTAACATGGAATTTCCAATTCCTAACATTTTCTGTAGTATGAAAAACC
Organism: Chrysanthemum lavandulifolium; assembly: GCA_022545495.1. Lineage (NCBI taxonomy): Eukaryota > Viridiplantae > Streptophyta > Magnoliopsida > Asterales > Asteraceae > Chrysanthemum > Chrysanthemum lavandulifolium. The sequence continues at coordinate 159,564,113 of CM040244.1, read as the reverse complement.
ATTTAGATAAAGTCTTTTAAATAGTTCGAAAAGTCATTTTTGAGTAAGTCTGCCTGGCAAATGTCCTGTCAACTCACCATGTTACAAGTCCCACCCATACAAGACTTATAACATATAAGTTCACATACATTTCCATATTTCAAGTAGTAAGTCTAGTGGTCAATGCACGTATGGTCAATATAAAAGTGCCTAATATACATAATAGATCACGAATTCTCTGAACAAGGGAGAATTTGCGTTGCTCCTGCCTCCTGTCGACAAAGGAGACTTAGTGTTGCTCAAATGGAGACTTAGTGTTGCTAAGAGTGAGACTTTGTATTGCTCAGAGAGAGACTTTAGAACGTACAAACAGTGCATCGTGACAACTAATATATATTAACAATACAAGACTGCTCCGAACATGGGAGACTTTAAGACTTAGTGCGTACGACACATTATAGTTCTAAGCATACTAAAGGGGTCAAGAGCATTTCATAAATTCATAATAAGTCTAAGGGTTCAAAATATATCGATAAGGTTCAAATCATGTCAAAGAGAGTTCAAAATATATCAAAGTGTTCAAAACATGCCTTAAGGGTTCAATTTATGTCAAAGGTTAAATTAGTTCATAATTTATTTCAAACATTAAACTTTAACTTTTAGGTTCATGTATTTCACCCCAAATAAGTAAAGCGATAAAAAGAGGACTGTGGAACTCACTTTGGCAAATTACAATCTGAATAGTGTCAAGTCAGATGATATGAGTGTGTGGCATCGACACACGACCTAAATTAGTACGGTAAATCTCAGTTTTTGATTCCAAGCTTAAATAAAGTTTATCAAAACTTTATAAGTTTTAAATGTTTGTGTTGTTGTTGCTTGTGTGGCGTTGTTTAAGTTTGAAAACGATTTTCAAAAGTTTGGGTGTAAATCGGCTTATGAAATGGAAATATATCGAGAATCAGTGAGACTTTGGCTAGATGATGACCGAATGAGGTTGTACGAATGATAGTACGTATGATGAGACGTTGTCGGTGTAAACAAAAAAGTATATGTTAAGTGTATATATATATATATATATATATATATATATATATATATATATATATATATATATATATATATATATATATATATATATATATATATATATATATATATATATATATATATATATATGGAAAATTAGTCAAATAGACCGCGCGCCCTGAGGCTTATCGGTTTATAGACCACGCCCTTTTAAAATTTGAAAATAGACTGGTTGCCCATCGATTTTCTTGGACCCAACCAGGGGCTGCAATGTGTCCGACAACTTATGACACAAGTACGTATTTTGAAGGTATATGTCATGTATTATAACGTATTGTCTTTTGGGCAACTTGTATTGTTATTTGGGCATCTTTATGTTTTTTGGGCAACTTGTATTTATACACGAGGATAGTTTTGTCATTTCACATTAAAAAAAAATCAAACGGCCACACAAAACACATATTGACACAGTCACACACCTCTTGTCCTCCACATAAACCATCACAACTAACATCACTACAACCACCCAACAACCTGACGCCACCACCATCCGACCGCACCTCCACACACGCCACCACCATCCGGCGGCACCACCACACAACTAAACCTTCTTCTGTAGTGGCATGTCCTTGTTACAGGTAATTCAAATCACCTGAATAAATCTTTTGTTATTATCTACTTAAGTGTCAAAAAAGGACTCCTCTCAAAATTGCTCATATCCAAACACAATATTTTATTATTATCTACTTAATGTGTTTTATCTTCGATTTAATCTGTAATTTTAGTTAAATTTGCATTTGTGGTTGTTCCTTGATGAAAGTCAAAATTAGGGTTATCACCCTAAACCGAAAATCGTGTTTTGTAAATTTCTTAATTTGATGCAATTATGTTACGCTAAAAATATGTGAATCGGGCTCGGTATTGATTATTGTATCTAAATTATTATATCTTCTTTTATACTCTAGATTCAGGCTCGGTATTGATTATTGTATATTATATCTTCTTTTATACTCTAGATATATTTAGGAGGAATGATGTTCTGAATGTGTGACATTGGTTTGCAAATGGAGCTACTATAGCTTGTTAGAACTTATTTTCTATGATATTTAAGGTATTGTTTGAATTGATTTTCTCGAACATACAAGTACTTGTAACCTTTAATCTTTTATATCTTATCTTAAGCTTTTCAAGTAGCTGTTGAAGTATATATCTACTATTTTCAGTCTAAAAGGGCCGTTTGGATGTACTTTTTATATGTCCGCAGCACTTGGATGTATGGGGTGATTTGATGTGTCTGTTTAGACCAGCCGATGCAGATTGGGCTTTAGCTTACCGTGAACGGATGCTTGAATACTTCTGGAACCACAAGGTTGAATACACAAATTGATAGCCGTCTTTCAAGGTACGATCCTTAATGTTCGTTTGACCCATAATTATTGTCAAATGTTCACTTTTGAAGTCTTTTTCTTTCAACTTTTACTATATGTATTTTTACTTGTGTTATATATTAGTCGATTATTATAATTTTTTTTTAATTCAACGGCATTTCTTTTGTAAATACCCGTGCACATATACAAAAACGGCTATGGTTTGCAAACCACTTCTATATTGGTTATGTGTACTTTATTAATATTTGCTATATAGGAGAATATAATATTTGGTTGCCCAAAAGTACATCACGGTACATGTCCTTTAATGTCTTCTGTTCCCAATCACTTTCTTCAATACAATTTGTTTAACAAAATATTTCTTTCTTCTTTTGGTCTATTGACTTAATATCTTTATCCCAATCTTTCTGCTTTTGTTTAGAAAATATGTTTGACAATATCCCACTGGCTGTTCAACTAGATATCATCCGTAGGCTACCTCCTAAGTCTATACTCCAGCAACGTAGTGTTTGCAAGTTATGAAAGGCTAGTATAGATTGTGGAAGCTTCATCTTTAATTACGGTGTTCGTTGTAATGATGAGTGTTTATTTACGCTAACATTCGATATGGGTGACCAAGGTTTTGTGTTAGCTTTAGATGAACAGCTAATCGCTACGCCACTTAATACAGATTTAATGCTTTCATCTATGATTACAGTTGGCAATTCTAATGGTCTTTGTTGTTTTGTCTATGGTTCTAATCTAATGACTGTTATTTGGAACTCGGCAATCAAAAAATCACTTGCAGTCAAGTCGAACGTCAAAATATTTTTTTGGTTTTGCCGTCCGTCCGGACACTCTTGACCCGACGATCGTGAAGGTCTCCTATCCTGTTTTCGAAAGTGGTTTCTGGTATGTGTCTGTCTATTCTTTGAACTAGTTAAGGTGGACAATCCTTGAAAATTTCCACCCCCATCGTGAGACTATCAAATTGAAACGTAAAAGTCATGCAGTTGTAGGTCGTTTTATGTATTGGACTGGGAGTGAAAAGTTAACTAATGAGGACGGTGTTATTTACAAGATTTATATGTTGATTTCTTTTGATTTGGTAACCAACCAATTTAAAGTTATAGACCTACCGCAGATTTTAAAACATGAACTCCCAGTTCCATTCAATGTTTTCGATCTTGGAACCTCTCTAGTGATTTCAGGGACGATCATTGGTGAATATATTCCATTGTTATGCGGATGGTTGTTGGACGTCAATGGTTCTTCCATAACATGATTTAGAAGCCTATTCGCCATCCCTACCCTATATTACATTCGTTTGCTTGGGTTTACAAAGGATCAAGCTCCAATAGTGCAAGCGCATGCGGCAATCATTTGGGTCGATCGGTATTTGTGTACAACAAAGAACTTGAATTATTTGTCCGCATGGGAATGTTAGGAGATGCGGGATCTTTCTACATCGCCCATACAAAAATCTCTTCTTTTGTTAAATCGGCGAGACCATCTTTGTTTATAGTGTGTTTTATTTTAACTTACCATTCTATTAATGTTTTATTTTAACTTACACCATTATATTCATGTTCAATGGGTTTGTTCGTGAAGTTAGGGATCATGCTTAATGGGAATGAAGCTTTGTGGTTTTAGTATGATGTTTGTATGGGAAGGAAGTATGGAGTGGTTAGCTTTTTCTGCGTGCTTGGTGAATTTTATAAATCAAGTGGTTATATATTATGTAACCATTAAACTTATAATTATGTAGTAATCGTAATATGTAGTAGGTTATGCAGTATGAAACGTTGTATGTCAACGTATTTACTATTTCCTATGTTTTGTAATCCCATTATACATGTTTGTTTAATCTGGGGAACTAGCAGTTTTTTCCAATAAACAATGTGGCAACTAACTGTTGTTCGTAGGGCAACTTCTTTTCACTATTGACTACTTTTATAAACCAAGGAGTCGTTCAAGTTGTTACAATTCGTATTCTACAATCAACTAAAAACTACCAACTAGTGACTATGCACACTTGAAAATAACAGATTTACCATTCAACACTAGTATAATTTAACTAGTAGTTGTAAGTTTAATACTAGCAGCACTAAACCACTATGTGCCTATTCAGGCCCATAAATTCAAGAGCAACACCTACACAAGGGCACCAGAATGGTATCAGCAGCACCTACACACGGGCAACACAAACACGGCCATACACAATAGTATTAACAACTGTTGCATCATTTTGTTGATGTCTTCTATCACAAGCAGTGGTTCAAATAGCTAACATTAGTTACCAAATTACTGGCAGTTGTAAGTATACAACCAATTCAGTTTTACTAGCGGTTGTAAAAATAAATATAGCGGTATTAAAAATAACTAGCAGTTGTAAGTATACAACCAATTCAGTTTTACTAGCGGTAGTAAAAATAAGTATAGCGGTAGTAAAAATAAGCTTGTATCTGTATAATGGGAAATAGAAAAAGAGATGCTACAAAATACTGTATATTTTTACTCTGTAGCCTAACCCACGTGGCACTTTTCAAACCATATATGAGTTCATTAGAAACAAAATGTGGCATTCTAAAAGGAGGGGGAAACATGTATGTATGAGATAATGAAGGGGCTTAATTATAAATTTTTTAAAATTTTTACAAAGCAAAGCAGGCAATTGGCTGCTTTGTTGATGCAGGTAATATTTTCCCTTCTTTTAAAACAATAAAAGTTGCATCTTGTTCATTTCATTTTTCTGCAACTATTTCCGACCGATCATTCTTGAAAAATTATTTCTTTAGTTTTCTTTCTTTCTCTTTTCATTTTAGATCCAAGGTAGTTCCCGGTTAATTTCCAAGGTAGGTCCTAAAATTATTCACTATATCGCTTCTAAGTAAACTTGGTTTCAAGGTGGTTCCGGGCACCACCTAGTGATGCCTAGGTCCGCCTCGATCCAAATCCTCCTCCCATCGAATTAAAAACCAACAAAATTTCCTTGAAAACCATGTCGTTTCGAGCTAATGTTATCACCAATATAAGAGATTATATTAGCAACATGCCGATCGATGATCGGTAACATTTTGAATCGGTTGCCAATAAAAAGCGGTGAGCACCTCTATTTTATCTACAAAGCGGAGGTTTAAGTGGACCTTGCTCACGAAGTCATAATTGATGAGGATTTTTTTATTATTTAACATATAACTTTGATGGGAGGCATGTTACTAGACTTTTAAATCGACTTATGGGTCCCATAAAAAGTTTGTCTTCTCTGTAGATCCCAAACCGTTGTGCGGAATGGAAGACTTGAATTATGAAGAGATTCGTGATTGGCTTATGTTTTTGGCACTGCAAGGAATTGAGGACGACAATTAGAAGCGGTATGGACAACCGTTACATTGCCAACCCAACTTACTGGGCGTATTGAATTGAAACATCTTGAAATTCATTGTTGTGATTTTCCTAGTTTGGTGTTTTCATTACCTTTCCAAATTTATTGAGCTTAGAATTGTGTTTAGTCAAATTTCTAACAGTGCAGTTTGGGATTTAATTGTTGGTTGTCCCTTACTTGAGTCTCTTACATTGGATGTTGAGAGTACAAACAGGATGAAACTATGGAATCTTGCAAGTCTTAGGAATTTGAAGAAGTTACATTTGTCATTCGGTATTTGAATCTTTGTCACGACAATCATAGCATCCAATATCTTTCACCGACAAGACTTCCATCTCTTGAGACCCTTACATTGGATTTTAACTATTGCACGGTAAGACCGTTTGAGATTTACACTTCTAATTTTACAATGTTAAATATATGTGTAAGCAGTAACTACATTTAATCTTTGAAACTAACCCAAAACTCGACCTGTTGTAGTTGATGCGTGATGGTAATTCCAGGATGAATGTCCCTTTGCCGTTTGTATCCCTCGTTAATCTGAATCTAAAAGGAGTTGATTTTGGCGAGACTGTTATCATGTCACTCATCGTCCAAATGATTCGCGGATCTCCAAACTTGAAAAAGCTGGAAACCAGAGTAAGTGTAATACTTTATTACTCTATTTCATACGTATCAAATAAACATCCAGAAGCGCCATGTTTTTGTATCTCAATACTATTTGATTTTCCAGGCTGAACACACGCTTAGTGTTTTAGCTTTGGAACAACGTTCATTAGATTTAGACACAACCACATTCAGCCATGGGCAGATTCAGACAGTGATTTTTCGATCCTTTCCTAGATCACAGAATGAATTACACATAATAAAGTTTATACTTGCTTGTTCCACATCATTAAAGAAAATGTATATCAGGGCCAGCGATTTGATGGACGATGGTTTTGATAATATCAAGACGAATTGGGAGTTCGCTAAGAAGATGTTGAAACTCCCCCGATCTTCCTTCACAACCGTTGTAAAATTGTTCTAGTTGTTATAGTTTTATGTATGGTTTGAATACTCTGTGTCAATTAAATTTGTATACAGAAATTTTGGTGTGTCTGTTTATCAAGGGGTTATATAATATGTAACCATTAAACTTATAATTATGTAGTAATCGTAATATGTAGTAGGTTGTCGTCTGTATGAAACGTTGTATGTCAACGTATTTAGTATTTCCTCTGTTGCCATTATCCATTTTTATTTCATCTCGTCAACTAGCAGTTGTTTCCAAATATCAATTTGGCAACTAACTGTTGTACGTAGGGCAACTTCTATCACTAGCAGTTGTTATAATAACTTTCCTCTGTTGCCATTATCCATTTTTATTTCATCTCGCCAACTAGCAGTTGTTTCCAAATATCAATTTGGCAACTAACTGTTTTACGTAGGGCAACTTCTATCACTAGCAGTTGTTATAATAACTAGCAGTTGTGCGTATAATACTAGCGATTGTAAGTATACAACCTATTCAGGTTTACTAGCGTAGTCATTATAACTAGCGTAGTAAAATTAACTAGCAGTTGTAAGTATACAACCAATTCATTTTATAATTACGGATATTTAATTTAAGTAATCAAGCATAAAAGCATTGTACCATTTTTGACGTTTAGAAATGTCGATAAACCTCAAAATAATCAACTCACTCTACACATCTAATAACATGAAGCGTTATGTGCTTACGTCAAAGTGAAGATGTTGATGTTTTTACAATGGGTACTACTATGTACACCAAAAAGGTAAATCTGAACCTCGGTAGTTGCGCTACTTTTCTTTTCTCGGATTTTGCAGATGTAATTAAGTGGGACTTTAATTGGTCAAAGGCTAAAGCTTTTTGGCACCGCATGATAAATATTTTCGTCTTTCCTTTCATTACATTGTATTTTTTTATAAGTTCTATACACTAATATTATCAACAATTTATTTTTGTTGCATGTTTAACGTTTTCATTTCTAATTTCACAAGAAGCTTATATTAAAATAATAATCAACCAATTGGCGGCATATACTCTTTAAATAAGATCTCGTAACAAAAAGAAAATAAATAATCATAATAACAAAATTAGATGAAATAAATAAATAAATAAGTAAACAAGGTAATATTTGTTTTGTGTTACTCTTTATAACAATTTTGTGGTATTTTTAAAATCCGTGAGCTAACAAAAATTATGTAACATTTTTTTAATCTAACTAGTTATAATAAGTCTACATTTCGTTTCATTGTGTTCACTTGAATAGTATGTTTGAAAACAAATATTAATGTTAACAAATTAAATTCATTAATTACTCAACTTCCCAATTACTAATTTTATATTTAAGAAGAGATAAAGCTAATTAATAGCTATGGTCTATAAAACACAAATAAGTTATGGTCTATAAAAGACCTACATATATTATTAATACACGAATACTATGAATAGTATTAGCGATTACAACCTTGAAGTGTATCGACTCTAAATATGACAAAAGTTATATCAAACTCTAGCCTAGGACCTCCTTTTATAAGCTAAGGAGTACTTTACAATATACAGTATGTACTCTACATGATAATTATACTTAGCATACTTATCTAATACGGAGTACAAAACATCATACCCAAGAAATTCAAGACTGTTACATATTAAACCGACACAATCATACTAGAAGTGAAAAACTACATTAGCAGTGGTTTGCTCTTTATTTTATCCCGGCCCATAAGCTCGTCATTTTACCTTTCCTCAGTCTATCCAACCCGATCCGCCAGATTGGTTGGCGACACTTGCTTGGAAACGGGCTGCAATCAACGAGGGTGAGACCATAATTTTCAGCCGTGTTGTTTGCCTCTCTTTGCATATTCTATCACTCCTTGACCCAATACCCATTATATACTTCCTTCTTCCGCTCGGGTAGAGCGAGGTTAGAAATAATGGTGAAATTTGAACATCCCAAATGGCTAATGAGAGTCTAATCGGTTTAAACTCCCACCTTTGGTACGCCATATGGTTGGGCATGCTTCCACAAACTTCAAAGGACACGGGTTTGGGTGAAGGAATGTTGTGAATGGTCACGGGATGGGTTATTAGTCGTCATTCTCGCCAATTTAGAAGCGACTAATTGTTATTAGTAGTCATTTAAGAACATGTTTCAGTTGTCGCATCATTTGCTTTGCGTTTATATTTATGTTTGGGGGTAAAGGTTTAGGCTATGTATGGGCTTTTGGAAACGACCGATGCGTGGGCAGCGGGTTCTTGTTGACAGACGGATGTATTCTTTTGTCTTGTGTACCATCATGATCTTTTCTTATTAACATCTTCAACTTCTCTTTGGTGTTTCTAAAATTTGGTCATCGAACTATTTTTGTTGGTGGAGGGATGGTTGTTTTTTAATGTGCTTTCCTTTATTTACCTCGCGTATTTAAAGCGAGGATTTTCTCGTTCTTGCACGCAGTATCATTAATTTTCATTCTTGTTTTGTGGGTAGGCACGTGCCTAGGCTCCTACCCAGGCATCTATTTTCCTTGGATTTGTTATAAAATTTTAGGTAAGGAGCGTGAATATTTACTTGATTTTCTCTCCTTTTTGGTATTTGGATAAGCCTTATCCGTAATTACAAACAGTTTGAATTTATCGGTTTATTATCCTTTTTTGTACTGAAACTTTGCTATGTCTGTATATACTTTTTTTTGGTAAAATGTAGCTTCCACAGCTGTTGTTGGTTTTCGAAATGTTGCTTATGCACGTTTGACCAATTGAAGTAAATCATTCATATCGGCGCTTTAAATTCACTTTTAAAATTTAAACTTCAACTATTCAACCTTTTAATTCGCAAAAAAACCATATTGTACTTTAGGGAGTTCTTTTTATTATAACTGATTTGGAAAACAGAAACAAAGTTGATATTTGCGTCGACACTAGCGGTGGTTTCAGAGACACTAGCAGTGGTTTGTTAAACTGTAGCAGTGGTTGCGTATTCACATATGCATATAATTGAGAATTTGTTCAAACCATATAGCCTCCTTTGGTTTTTCCAAAAACGCAACCATGTTGTGAGTTGCGAGAAGAGTTGGGCACCATTGATGTTTATTTGAAATTGATTGCAGCAGATTGTTAGGTGTTGCGAATTATGATGTGTGGGTCTAAACTATGTTTCGCCCTAGCAGTTGTAATTCTTTATTTTTTTTATCCCCAATTGAATCAAAATTAATTTGTACTTTCAAAACAACTGTTTTAACTCTTGTAGCAGTTGTTAGTGCTTTTGGACGTATTTATCACCAATTGTGTTATTCTAATCAGCAAACGCAACCGCTATCATCATCTACTATCTATACACGATACCAATTTTTGACGTTTAGAAAAGTCGCATAAACCTCAAAATAATCAGCTCACTCTACACATCTAATAACCTGAAGCATTATGTGCTTACGTCAAAGTGAAGATGTTGATATTTTTACAATAAGTTATGGTCTATAAAACACCTGGATATAATATTAATACACGAATACTCTAAATAGTATTAGCGATTACAACCTTTAAGTGTATCGACTCTAAATATGCCGAAAAGTTATATCAAACTCTAGCCTAGGACCTCCTTTTATAGGCTAAGGAGTCCTTTACAATATCTGAGATGTACTCTCTGGATAATTATACTTAGCATACTTATCTAATACAAAACATCCTACCCAAGAAATTCTAGAATGTTACATATTAAACCGACACAATCATACGGTGAAAAACTACATTAGCGATGGTGCAGCGACTTCACGGTGAGGTGGAATTCTTCTTGTTTGCTATCATTTTCTTGAAGGATTTCGTGGCTTGCTTCCTCGTGGGTGGCCGTATTTTCCTATGGGATTCCCGAGAAGTTCGATAGGCCTCTCGAGGGTTTCCATGTAAATCCGCCCCTGCTGCGGTCTTGGAAGAGCTTTTAGTGGGGTTGCTTTTCCAATCCGCACTTTTATTTTAGAGCAATGTTAGAACCACATAAACAATTCACAAAAAACACATCCACGCGGCGTGATAGGTTTGAATTGGGTGAGAGAGAAGCGTCACAAAATACACCAATCATCCCTTACACGTTAGCATGGGATTTGTTTTATGAATTCTTTATGTGGTTTGCTCTAAATTTAATCCCAGTGCCCGCAAGCTCGTCATTTTTACCTTTAACGCAGTCTATCTAACCCGATATGCCAGGATTAGTAGACGTACACTTGCTTCGGGGCCCGGGCTGCAATCAACAGAGGACTGAGACTAGAAATTTCAGCCATTTTGTTTGCCTCTCTTTGCACATTCGACCACTCCTTCGACCAAATACCCATGATATACATCCTTCTTCCGCTCGGGAAGAGCGAGGTTAAGAAAGAACTGCCTGAACTTTGAACATCCCAAATGGCTAATGAGAGTCTAATCGGTTTAAACTTCAACCTTTGGTATGCCATATGGTCAGGGCAGGCTTCCACAAACCTCAAAGGACACGGGTTTTGGTTGAAGGAATGTTGTGAATGGTCGCGGAGACGGGTCAATTTAGTCATCTTAGAAACGACTAATTGTTAGTAGTAGTCATTTAAGAACATGTTTTAGTTGTCGCAGCATCTGCTTTGCGCTTATGATTTGGTTTTGGGGGGTAAAGGTTTAGGCTATGTATGGGCTTTTTAAAACCGACGGTGCATGGGCAATGGGTTGTTAACATCTTCAACTTCTCTTCGATGTTTTTTGTTGGTGGATGAATGGTTGTTTTTTTATGTGCTTTACCTTTATTTACCTCACGTCTTTATAGCGAGGATTTTACTGTTCTTGCATGCGGTATCATTAATTTCCATTTACTGTTTTGTGGGTAGGCACGTGCCTAGGCTCCTGGGCATCTATTTTTCCCTTGGATTTGTCATAAAATTTCTAGGAAGGAACGTGAATATTTACTTGATTTTCTCTCCTTTTTGGTATTTGGATAAGACTTATCCGTAATTACAAACCGTTTGAATTTATCGGTTTATTATCCTTTTTGTCTTGAAAGTTTGCTATGTCTCGTATATACTTTTTGGTAAAATGTAGCTTCCACATCCATTGTTGGTTTTGAAAATGTTGCTTATGCACGTTTGACAAACTGAAGTAAATCATTCATATCCGCGCTTTAAATTTCACTTTTAAAATTTGAACTTCAACTAGTCATTTGGAAAACAGAAACAAAGTTGATATTTGCGTCGACACTAGCGGTGGTTTCATCGACACTAGCAGTGGTTGTGTAAACTGTAGTAGTGGTTGCGTATTCACATATGCACATAATTGAGAATTTGTTCAAACCCTGTAACCTCCTTTGGTTTTTCCAAAAACGCAACCATATTGTGAGTTGCAGCAGAAGAGTTGGGCACCGTTGATGTTTATTTCGAAATTGATTGCAACAAATTGTTAGGTGTTGCGAATTATGATGTGTGTGGGTCTAAACTATGTTTTGCCCTAGCAGTTGTAACTCTTTATTTTTTTTATTCCCAATTGAATCAAAATTAATTTGTACTTTCAAAACAACTGTTTTAGCTCTTGTAGCAGTTGTTAGTATTTTTGGCCGTATTTATCCCCAATTGTGTTATTCTAATGAGCAAACACAACCGTTATCGTCATCTAGTATCTAGACACGAAAATTCTGACAATCAAGTTTAAGTTATTGGGCAATTTCATTTGAACCTCAGGCCACCTTCCAATTTGCAATTTGGGCAACTAAATGTCATAATTGGACAATACTTGTTGTACGATCGGGCAACCATAATTCTTAACCATATGATCATAAAATATAGACTTAACAACATAAACCTAACAGCACTAAGTTTGGCATAGAAGCACTATCGCATGGTTGGCATCATAAACTCATAATTATTTTTTAAAGGCAACAAATATTCATAACAGGTGGAACCATTCCTTGTGCACTAGCCCTTTTTTTCTATGATCTTGAACCCTCTTTCAGTTTTCGTGATAGAAACACGCTTTGTTAGCTTCCTTCTTTTGAAAGGTGTTGCACTCTTCGCACCGCATGCGGCGATCCTCTTCCGCCATACCATGTTTTTGAAATAAAATTGTGACAAAGTTGTAGCTTGTGCACAATGTAGACGTCCATGGATCCATTCTCATATGCAAGGTCATACATTCGTCGAACGTCATTGTCGTGTGCAACAATGTTAAACCATCTTGAGTGCCTTATTTGGTGCAACATAAAATAAAGCCCATTTTCCCCTCAATATCATTCAAAACATGATCAAGCACCACGGTAAATGCAACCACTGGTGGAGCTAAAACACCGAGACATCGAAAGGCGACCGCCTACATAGCGGAGTGGCTGAAATTCAAATTTCCTGTTGTGGTGAAGTTTAAATATGACTTCTTTGGTTTCCGCCATGTCCTATAAAACATAAAGTCTAATAACAATTAGAATCAACCACTAGACTTTAAGGGGTGTAGTGACCATACCTATAAAACATAAACCCTAATAACAATTTCAATAACTTTTAATTAAATAAATATTTAATAATAGAGTATAAAATATAAAGTCGCACAGTTATTTATATTCATGTACTCTATAAATAAATAAACGAATAAGGTAACAAAGTACATACGGGGGAGTACAACAAACCTGGATTTGTTTATAAAAAAGAAGAAAAGGACAACGATTTTTTTATTTGGATTCTTTGATGAAAGTCAGCCAGGGTAAGCATCCGCAATGCCAACTTGATGAAATACTTTTTACTATTCTAATCAGATATTCAAATGACTTGTTCCATTGTGGCAATAACTTTGAAGAAGACTTTTTACAAAAGCACTTTTAAAACTTCAAGCGTTTGAAGCTATTGTCAAAAAGCTTTTGTATTTATTAAATTTCATTCTACACCCAACAGTAAATATGCAAAAGTTATTGCAAAATCTTTTTGCAGTGGAGTAGTTGGTTTTGTAAAAGCTTTTTACCTCAACCATTTAATTGTATTCAATGCATCAAGTCTTTTATGACTTGATGCATTGGTCATGCTAGAGGAATGTGTGGATGTTGATTGTTGAAGATTATTAAATTGATTTAAAAATACAAAAACCATTTTCTAAAAAGCAATCGACATTCTTACCTATAAAGCAGTGAAAACAAAATAGCCAAATGCTAGAGTTCAAAAAAAGTCAAAAAGTAAAATGCAGAGGCCACTGATACTCTAACTCTTAGTGACCACAAAAAACCCATTTGCAAACACCAATTCTTACAGTTACTTTGGATTATTCACACTATAAACCAATTCAAATTGTCAATAAATAATACATCTGTCTACACAAAAACTAAAAACACATTTTCATTTGTGAAATTTACCTTTCACTTCTATTGTGATATTTTAGTCAATTAACATTTAGATCAATTAGATTATCAATCATCACAATCATTTACGAAATGTCGTGTTCTTTGTGTGAAGATGGTACATGCACTCCGAATTGTACTAATTTTCACGATTCTTTATTTAAAAACATGATAGACCGTTTCAAGAGAATGGTAATTGCTTGTGAGCCGGGAAAGACTTTCCCAATAGAAGGAAATTTTAGAGAGAAACAAGAGCTGATTGATAAGAGGAAGAGAATGATTGAACAACTTCCAGAGTATGAATGTGAGTATGAAGATATGAAAGCGCGTTTCAATAGGATCGAAGATGATAATGCTAATTTGGAAGCAACATTTGAAGAGGCGCTAGCTGATTTTAAGATTCTGATATTATAATCTTGATCTTTAAGCGAAGTATGAAGAGATGAAAACCAGTTTTAAGAATTTAAAAGATCATAATGCTGTTGTCAAAGCTAAGTATCAAGAGATGGTTGAATGTGCCAAAAAGCTTATCAACATACTCAAAGAAGTTGCAGTTGATGCTGATGATTTTTAGGATTATGAATGTGTTATGTATATGTTTAAGAATGTGGTATTTTGGACTTATTTGGTATATAAGGTAATAAGTATTTATCTAATTAAAAAGGTACTAAATTACTGCATCAAATTTTATGTTATCATTTTATGATATCATTTGTGAAAACATAAATAATCAAAATAATAGCCAATCTCGATATTCTTCACATGCGAATATACTCTAACTAGATTTAATTACAATTATAAACTCAAAATTCCATTAGTTATTGATATTATTCACTAGGAAACATAAATTTTCCAAACCTCAAATAATCAAAGATAAACTATGATTTATGCAATCTAAAAACATCAGATAGTCAACATAATAAACAAACAGTAAAAACAATATCTAAATAAATCAATAAACATCTTCACATGTGCAAAAATAAATAGGTAATAAAAAAATGTATAATGAGATTGTTGGAATCACTCCTAAACAATATTTCAAGTATTTATATTTCATATGTAATAGGTAGCTTTATTATGGCCTTTATGTTTGTTTAAGGTCAAGCTTATGTAGAAGGCCCATAAGCTTGATCCAAGCCCAATAAGGAATAGGGAAGGAGAGGAGTGTTGCCTAGCTCCTTGCCTATATAAACTCTTGTAACCCTCATTTGAGGTTGGTTGTTCAAGTTTCTCTTCATTCACATACATTACGCCTAACCGTCTCTTAGTTTATATGTGTGTGCTTGATACTTGTTCATCCGCCTTTATCTCTTCTCTTATAACTTGTGTTTGTAAAACTAGTGACCTAACAATGGTATCAATGGCCAAATAAGTGGGTGTACTCGTTTGTTTTAAAGTTTTGGTTTTGGATCTTACGCGTAGAGATAACGCAATCTTTGGTTATCTTAAAACTCGTTTTTACACTTTTAATCCAAGATTCTTGTACTTTCAATGTTTTGAAGTGTTAAAATACTTGTTTTTGGCAAAAGTTTCAAACTTTACGCGTGGATTTACGTTTTAAGCTTGTTTTTGTTCGTGGGTGTCGTTTCACGCGTAACCCGCTTAGCGATTTTGGTACATCAAAATTCACACTTTTGTGTTCTTTTGGTACTATTGAAGCTATTCCATAACAAAAGCGGTTTAGAAACACATTTGGGCGAGAATCAAAGTTACGAGTAATCCACGCGTATCAAAACCCTAAAATTACGCGTAAGATTGTTCCTTGGCTTGATCTTCAATTTTACGGTTTAATCCGTGTTTTCTTACTTGGATAAGTCCGAAAATACGTCGACTTTGGATATCTTTTGCACCGTGAAGTGTAAAAGATCATTTGGGCAAAACCCTAAAATTACGCATAAGCATAAGCTTACGCGACAGAATTCCCACGCATAAGATTCACTTTACGCGTAAACTACGGTCACGATAAGGTAATCCCACGCCCACGTTTCTACGCCTAACTTTTGTCTACGCTAACTTTAGTGTTTTCCCTACTTACGCGCAGCTAAAACCCACGCGTAACTCCTCATTGTTACGCGTAACTTTTGGTGTTTTACGCATAAGTGCTACTTGGTTCTTGTCTTTTCTACGCCTAAGGATACTTCATCAACAAAGGTTCATTCGACTACAAATATCCATCTTTACCACACAAGTTTATCATCATGTCTCAACCACCATACTCTAACTATTTCCCTCACACTTATAATCATCAACAACAACAACAATTAACTCCACAACATCAACAATGGAATCAACAACAAGCTATTTATCAACAACAATTTAATCAGCAACATACTCCATAACTTGCTGCAATTCCACAACCACAAATGGTTCAACCACAACCATGCCTTCAAGTTCAACCCTACACAACCGATTTCAATCAACATCCATCACGGACCACTATGAAGGAACCCACTTGGTTTGCAAAGATGTGTGAAGCTTTAAGCGACCAACAATCAATTCATGAAGTGGATCACTTGATAGACCTCCAATGCTCACTCCAGAAACTACGATCAATGGGTGATAAGGTTCTTTAGGTTTTGTGATCCGAAAAAGCCACATGGAAAGTTCTTAAAGAAGGTTATCTTGGAAGGTCCATTTGAGATGCCTCCGTCATTGTGCCGGAGATCCAGCTGCTGTTCCACCAAGAGATGAACAAACCAACATTGCTATCATTGCAGATTTAAATCCTCCGAACTTCTACACTATGAAGTCGATGAACTTGCAATGGAATACATCCTCTTAGGATTACCAAACCCAATTCTTCGTAGTGTTGATGCTCAAAAGATCGCACAAAAATGTGGGATCATATTCGTCTTTTATGGAAGGATCAGACTCAATCGGGAGGATTTGGAATCCAAAATTTACTTGGCTTATGAACACTTCATGATTGAACACGAGAGACACTAGAGTCCTATCATCATCGATTTTCAGATATCATCAATGATTTGGATAAACACAACATCATCATGCCAAGAATTGCAGTGAATACTAAGTTCTGAGTAGTCTTGGTCCGAATGGGAGAAGTATGTCATTTTCTCCGTCAAGCAAAGAATATGCATCATTCTACTTATGGATTGTTGTACGATTACTTGAAGCCTCATGAAAAGGAAGTTGATCGGAAAGGATTCTCCGTGCTCAAATTGCTAAACAATCACAACCGGACAATCAACAACTTGCCTTGTATGCTCAATGAATTATCCTCTCAACCAAAGAACTCAACCAATCGCTTCTAACACACCTTCACAAAGAACAACCTCAACCTCAACAAAATCAATTGGTTCCATACAACAACAATGCTCAAGCATATGTCGGTGAAGCTCTTGAGGAAATCGATCCGCTCGAGCATTGCAACAAGGATTTGTGATGATTGCTAATGCTTTTGGCGTTACACCAACAAATCCAACAATCGATTCGTTCCTCATCTAACACACGGACTCAAGTCATTGAACAATGGACGTGTTGAAGTTCAAAACCGTGATTATGGTCGTCACCGGGCGGTGGTCAAGGGTTTAATCTTGTGGGTAGGAATAACAACAGAGCTCAAGTGGTGGAGCAGGAAATGCTCGAGAATCGGTTAAATGGTCTTAGATGCTACAACCGCAATGAGAAGGACACTGGCTAATGCATGCCCAAAGCCAAGGACTAGGGCGGTGCTTATTTCAAAGAGGCCTTACTTTTGGCTCTTAAGGATGAAGTGGTGGATCTCTCACGGACAAAGAACGAGCTTTATGGCGATGCACTCGATGATGATATGGAGGACTTGCAGGCTAATGCATTTGTTATGTTGATGGCTAATATGCATGAGTCGCACATGAGTGATACTGAGGCCAGTGTATGACATCGATGGCTTGTCTCGTGTACCGAACAAACCATCATCATATCTCGAACTAATATCTCCGCCAATATCTCGAATCCGCATGGATCGATTGTTCAAAATGAGTCTTCCACATCTTCTTCGATGATTTTCAAGTTAACCACAGAGTTACATTTGACGATCAAGATGACCTTATGGTTTCCTTTGATAATCAAATTGACTCCGTGGTCATACTTGAGGATCTAAAGAATGATCATGTTGAGACTCACGTTGAACAAGATGATCTGTTGCCTCATCCGGATTTTGCTCGGTTAATTCAAGACCATAAAATCAAAATGGAGGAATGTTATGCATTAAATCAATCCTTAAAAGTAAAATGCTTTGTTAACCAAGGATTTTGAATGTTTACAAATGCAACTCAATTTTTCAAAACTCAAGAAAACCGTGAAAAGGTTTTGAAGCCGCGTTGCAAAATCTCATCAAAACGAAAAATATTTAGAGACGGATCGTGATCTAGCCGCCTCGAAGAATGCTTTGTTGTGCGAATTAGAACAAGCGAAACACGAACATAAAAACAAATTAACGCCTCACCTTGGAAAATCAAAAATCTAAGGTGAGTTGTTAAATTGTCAAAACAGATTCTCGCATACAAAAAGCATTCAACGAATCGGGTAGATGACCTTCTTGAAGAAATTCTCGACTTGCAAAACAAACTTAAAGAGTTTAAAGCATTGTTTACAAACATGGTGAATCCGTATGACTATTGAAAAGTTTACCTTAAAACCAATCCAAAAGGATATGGAAAAAATCTAGCGATTACAAACCAAAGCTTTCACTAAAAACATTCAAACCAACTCCACGAAGTTTCGGTCGAGAATACAAAATTGATAATATGTCATGAGTGTTGTTGAATATCATCGTCAAGAGGAATTAGATGCGAAGACGAGTCGATCAAAATTAAAAATGTTGTTTACAACAAACCTTTTAATTATAAAACGCGGTCACTTTCGTCACACCAACGGATTCTTCTAACACACCAAGGGTTATCATCAAAACACCGAGTCTTCTAATGTTAATCCCAAAGCGAATTTGCACAAACTTATGGTCCTTTACCTTCCATTAGTGAAGTAAACTCAAAACACGAAAATCGAAAAATCCTTCGATATTTTGACATTTTCATGGTCGACCTCAAAATTTTACAACATGAGATAGAATATCGATCCGAAATCAAAGTTGAACATTTTCAATCGCCTCTGGCGCGAGAACAAAGAGACATCTTTCGGAAAAATCTTTTACCTAATGTTAAAACTTGAAAAGTTGTGCAATTGCACAGGAAAAGGATTTTCATAAGGAACTTAGGGTAATGAAAACGTTTTGAGAAAGCGAAACATCTATTTCTAACACAAAGCAAAAAAACCGTTGAGAAAAGATGTTGATCGACTCTTGGAAGATGTTATCGTCTTGATATCCATAATGTTGTGTTACTTCATGCCTTGCCATTTGCATCGATTCGTCTCTGCGATATTGTTGAAAGCTGTTATTCTTGTTGAGAACACCGATAATGTGCCCGGATCGAGTCTTTAAAAGCGAGAAAATAAACGATTACACACGGAAATTTACAATGCAAAGCGTCTTCTTCATTGGTGTGAAAAAGATATTCACAACCATCAACTTAGTTTTCAAAAGAAAATCGCTCAATTGAGTGCAAAATCTTACGATCCTAAAATTGAGCAGCGGATGATCAAAACGTGTCTTTGAAAAGTCAAATCTCAAAATATGAACAAGAACTTTTACAAGTTAAACAAGAATATGGTGTCATATTTGATTTACTCAAAAGACTCGAGATGAAGCATCAAATGAACTTGATCACTATCTTGCTCACACTAGAGAAGTCATGAATTTTCTTTGGTAATATTCGTTACGAAAATCAAGATCGATTCACACCATCTCTAAGTTACGGAAATGTTAGGAAAGTATGAACAACTTCCGCCTCTTGTGATTAAGAGATTAGCACCAATCACACTTAGTAATCGTGAACCTAGAATTCCCACGCCAAATCACAAGTTGCTAATGTGTTTCCTCTCTTGAAACAGAATAGTTGCATCTTTTCCAAGCGTCCGCACTTCACACCTAGGAGCACTCAATCGAAGAATAGGAAGTTGCGACCTAAGAAAAGATCAATAAGGAATGCTAAAGTAGAAGAACACCCTAGGTCTCTAAATAAAAATCATGTTGCTTCCACTATAGATGTTACGTCGGCAAATGTAATAGAAATAGTGATGTAACGAATGCTAAACCGTTAAGTACTTTTGATATTCGATCGATGCACCTTGTGTTATTTGTCGAAAGAGTATGAATTCGATTGTCATGACAAATGTGTTGCTAAAGTTTTAATCTCTCGATTACGGGATCCTAAGAATCGGAATACCTCTAGGCCCACTAATCATTCTAAGTGCGTGCTTGGTAAACCACCTTCTTTAGATTCTAAGGCAACCATTGCTATCACGGTAGCTACCGCTTCACCTCCCAAGAATGTAGTACCACCTAGTGCTTTCACTAAGACTAAAGCAAAGAGTAGTTCTGAGATGGCATAAATGGATATATAACACACTAGGATTTAAATGGATGCCTAAAATTGTCAATGTGTGTATGTCTAACGTACACGCTTGGAACCCTCTAACATTTCGGGTTCCACATCTACTTCTATTCCATCATGTAAATGCGCCGTGTGTAATGCGGTGATCTGAGATCATTCTCTGGATTGTTGATAGCGGATGTTCCAGGCACATGACAGCAACCTTAAAGCTGTTATCAAACTTTATTGCAAAGTTCATTGCTTTATCAAATTTGGGAGCGATCACTTGCGACCATCATGGGCTACGGAGATATGTTAATGGGAACATCGAAATCAGTGAGGTTTACTATGTGGAAGGCCTCGGTCACAATCTGCTTTCGATGAGGTCAATTTTGTGATGGAGATTTGGAGGTTGCTTTCAAGGAGAAAACTTGTTTCATTCTTGATCTACAAGGAAATGACCTTATGTCCGGCTCGCGTAATTCTAGTCTCTACGCTATCTCTATGCAAGACATGGTTGCTTCTCTCCCATCCGCTTACTTTCTAACGCAACATCAACAAAATCCACGGCTATGACACCGTGCTCTCACATCTAAACTTTCAAACCATCACCAACCTAGCTCGACACAAACTAGTTGAAGGACTCCCACGATTCCGGTATTCAAAAGATCACCTTTGCTCACTGTGAACAAGGGAAAAGCACTCATGCTCATTTTCCTTCAAAGGTGGAACACGACTCTCAAAGATGTGCTTCATCTTCTTCACATGGATTTGTGTGGCCCGATGCGTGTGCAAGCGATCAACGGCAAATGCTACATCTTAGTAATTGTTGATGACTACTCACGATGGACTTGGGTCTACTTTCTTCGTAGCAAAGACCAAGCTCCACAAATGATCATCACCTTTCTTACAAAATACGTGTTCGACTCCGCAACACCGCCGAATAATCGTAATGCAGACAAAGAACCGAATTTGTTAACAAAACTCTTCGTGACTTTTATGAGAAAGTGGGAATTCAAGATCAAACATCTATTGCACGTACACCGAACAAAACGGAGTTGTTGAAAGACGAAACCGAACGTTAGTGGAAGCGCAAGAACAATGTTAATCAATGCTAAACTTCCAGATTACTTATGGGCGGAAGTCGATCATCGCATGCTATACTCAAACCGTTCTATGATCACAAAACGCCACAACAAAACACCTTCGAGCTTGTCCACAACTATAAAGCGAACCTCAAACACTTTCATGTATTTGGATCCCTTTGCTATCCGAATAATGATCGTGATGATTTTGGAAAGCTCAAAGCCAAAGCTGATATTGGAGTCTTTATTGATCTCGTGACAATTCTAAAGGTTTCCGGATCCGGAATCGTCGAACTAAGGAGGTAATGGAAATGATTCATGCTCATTTCGATGAACTCACTGAAATGGCCACAGTATATGACTTAGAACCCGGTCACAACTGCTTAAACTTCCTCAACCCCATCATCGGTGAAGAAAGCCCTCACTAACTCGTCAACAAATGGAAAGGTTGTTTGCTCCTGCATTACGTGACGATCTTGATGAGCGTGCTCTGGTGTATCCATTGTTTCCACTGCACAACCCGATAATATTCCTATACGATACACTGCTACAACAACTATCGTTGAAGATGCACCTACACGATTGACTCCAACACAACAGTTGAACACAC
>CM040244.1:159486175-159541803 GCA_022545495.1 Chrysanthemum lavandulifolium | reverse complement strand
TGCGATTAAATAGCTAACGCCAGTGATCGGGTGATATTGAGCAGAAAGGGTTATGATTGATTACACTAAGGAAATTAAATCTAATAAAGACTTTGAAGTCATTTTAATTATATATATAAAATTGTTTAACGATTAAAACCTAAAGCGTCGACGCCATCGAATTTTATGTAAACAAAAAAAATAAACGTCAATTTAAAAGAATAAAATACCTATGGATATGAAAATGATATTTTACAATCCTAATAATAAAATAAAATTATTGGAAAAATAAAATTATTTTTAAAACTATTTATCTAATTATTATTAATTAAAAACTATTTTAACTATTAAAATACATTAAAATACAAGAAAATAGGAAATTAACCTAAAAATGAAATTATAAATTGGAAAAATCTAAAATATTATAAAACTAATTTTAAAAATGAAAATATATTTTTTTGACTTTTTCTCAATTTATTATGAATTTAATACTTTTTAAAACTAATTAAAATGCTAAAAATTACAAATTTAACTAGGAAAAATATGGAAAAATTATTTTTTTTTTGCTTTTTATATTTATCTTAATCTATGAAAATTGAAAACTTATTTTTTTGAAGTTTTTCTGATTTATTTGTATTAAAAAGTAATTAAAAAGCCTTAAAAACTGATTTAAAATAAGAAAAATAGTAAACAGTGGCAGAAAATTATGAAAAATTCAGGAATATTCTAAAATAATATTATAAATCTATGAAAAATAATAGAAATGATGCAGGTGTGCAAGAATTAGGGGCTGTAGTGAAATTTGCTTAAAAATAAGCACTTATAATAAGCTATAAGCCACAAATAAGCACCAATTGATCACAGAAGCTAGAATATAATAAAACAACTTAATACCAACCTATTTCAACAGACCTAAACCTCTAGAGTGCAAGCTAAACTGATTGGACTTAACTGAGTATTAAGTTGAAAACAGCTTATGACCCTCCTACTTTAAGCTAACTTATAAGCTATTCTAATGCACCAAACTGAAAACCAGAAATTGAGAACTCAAGCCCACCAAGCAAAGATCACTTGTACCAAAATTCAGACCCTAAATAGCTAAAATTAGACCTGGAAAGGATCTGCAATAAGGCCTGTTCACAATCTATACATGCTGATTGTGAACAGGGGAAAATAGCTGATTTGGACAGCTTATTTAGAGCTTAATAGTACTTCCAAAAATTCCACAAAAATCATTTTAAGAAACTTGACCAACTGAAGTTATTTATCCCAAAATTTCAACAAAATTGGATCAAAAATGAAGCTATGAAAAATCCACAAAGATTGGCTAAAAACTGTTTTTCCAATTTTGACTTTTAAGACAGATTTAGTATTTTGACTTTAGTGAGATTTTAATCAAATTGATGAACTGATTATGACGAATTATGGTGAAATGAGACTAAATTAAGCTAGTTCTAATATTTATAAATCTAAAATGCAAGATCACACTCTAATATACTTACTTGATATGAAATTTAGAATAGAACTGATGTGATATTGACTTTTACAGTTTAAGTATGCAAACTAATGACCAATATGAGCTTAACTACCCTAAAACAGACTAAGCAAATTCAGATCAACCTCAGAACACTCACAGATCTCAGTTAATGACACTATGCCAAACACTATAATATGCAACTGAATTGAGAATTAAATCTGAAATCTACTAATGCAGAACTACTAACTCCAAACTTGGCTTGAATGAATCACTAAAACCTATTTGAAGCAAACTGATCAGTCCAAACTACTCTATAATTCTGGATGCAAAATTATGCAAATCTAACTAATTATGCAGAACAGAAATATGCAGAAGCTTAGAATTAAAACAATGATTAAAACAGATTAACTAAATACTAAACTACTGATTTGAGACTAATTTATGCTATAATGAACACAAATGAATAGGTACAAAAGATTACAGCAGAATTTAAAGTAAATGAGTACTCACATGAGGTCCAGCCACTATGGCTTGCACAAGTTGACTAAAAACACACCCAATAAGCTTAAACCAATACCAAATCCAAACCAGATCAGCAATCCTACCCAATTGCAGCTTCCATTGACATCAGTTTGACTTTTGTTGGCTGATGAGAGTTTTAAGAGTGAATGCTTAGAACCAAGAACTAGGACCAAGAAACACTTCCTATAGAACCTCCACAGGTTCAATAACCCGTAACCATCTTCATTTCACCATGCTCCTTGCTTCTTCTTCTTTTTCTTGTGATTTTATTTTACACTATTTTTTCTATTTTGGTATTTTTTGCTTTTGATACTAATCAAAGTTTTAAGGTTTCTAATAGCTATATTAAGCTATTTAGAGCTTATGTGAGCCTAATCAGTCCAATGTAACAACTTTAAATCAACAAAGCTAAATTTGGAATTTCGAATTTAAAATTGCAAACATGAGAATTAATTCTACAAACTTGAAATTGAGATTGAAATGAGTTCAAATTACATCAAGGTAACGAATACAAGTTTTAGAAAGCAAAGATTACAACCGATTTTGAGTTTACACTAGCTACGACAATAATTTTAACTAAAAACTACTCTCTCTTCACCTTCTTCTTTTATATGCTCAAATTAGGGTTTTGGCACCCTTCCGATCATTTCCCACCAATAATCCGGCCTTTGGATGCTTGGAACCCTTTTAGTCGTTGATGAGCTTTTTGGCGCCAAAAAGATATAGCAACTGGTTCTGATAGCTTGGACAGGTGAGAGAGCAATAAATGCATCTTGTTGTGTTGTGGAGGTGGAGTGATAAGGGTGGTGGTATGTGAGCTGGAGGTATGGTTGTGGTGAGGGAATTGCAGAGGGTGGGTGAAGGAGATGGATTTGGAGGGAAAAACGTGGGGGTTGACTGAGAGGTTGACCGAGATTTTATTAATAGGCAGGGTTCACAAAAGGGGGTCACGGGTTGTTTTGGCCTGGTTCAAAAAGCTCAAGGGATTTGGTATTAATAACAAGGACCAAAATTGCAATTCCACAAAAACCAAGGGACCGAAACTGTAATTATCCAATATTCATCATAGGGACCAATTATGACAAGTTTAATTTACCAAAGGACCAAAAATGTTAATTTTTCAATTTAAAAATATCCAGGGGTAAATTCTGTCAATCTTTGAAACTTCAGGGACCAAAGCTGCCATTTTGCAAAACTGACTTTATAAGACTAATTTTGACAACTTGAAAATCCCTGAGGGCATTTTATGAAAAATTACATGTTTTGAATAACCAGGGACTAGATTTTTACAATTATTGAATAAAACACAGTCTAAATATTTTTTCTGTCTTTTTGAGACTTTTCAAAGTGTTTTTGACTGGTTTTGCAGTGCAGAAGGAACAAAAATGATGAGTATTTACACACTCATCAATGGGGTAAACATTTTCTAAATGAGTTATTTGTTGTTCATGTATGTTTACTCCTGTAAAGATTTAGACATATATTTCTTGGTAAATATATTTATAAACGTTCATTATTAATAATAAACAATATGTATACCTCGTGAACTGCTTTGGAAATTAAAACTCTTCCTTTGAATGTTTCTTTCACCAAATGGAGATCTCCCTAGAATATAGTTTTTCACTCTAGAACTTTTGTGGCAGTCTTTTTTAACTTCTGCAAAATTTAAAACATAAAATATTAGGAGTAGATTTAATAAAATCTATATATAAACAACATTATATAACTTTAAATAAAAACAATTATTTAATTATGAGTTATATAGTTTAGAAAATTACCTTGATACTTGAAATTATAATCATGAATGGTGCTTCTGGTCTTCCCAAAACTTGATTGGGGACGTAAAGAAGATGTTTGGTTACCAAAGCTCATATTTGAGTTTCTGTTTCTTCCTACACATTATTAGGCAGTGGGAAATTATATAATACATGCTAAATCGTTGCCATAACAAACACAGTTAAAATGACAATACCTTCCAACTCCTTTCCATATTTTAGAGACTGATTCCCAGGTGTGTCGCTTTCTACCATTGGCATACCCAAAAGCGTCGATCGAGTGTTTCCCGTTGAACATGTTGCAGAAGATGAAGAATGCTGTTGTAACGTCTTATTACTGATTGAAGCATCTAGCGTGTATATAACCGAACAATACATGATTCCAAATTAATACAAAAGTATAGCACGGCAAGCTAATAAATCTAAATTAAACATATGCCTTTGATATCTAAAGTAATATTTAAATAACAATATAAATTACACAATAGTAAAAAGATATTACCCTCACATACTGTCGGCACATTCCGCAGACGGCTTTGAGAGTTCCTTCCTAATAGATTACTTTCAAACACAGTTTTACCCATACCAATTGTTTTCTTTCTGCGACTTTTATCAGGTGTTGTTAAAAATACAAGGAAAACATTTTGTATTAATTAAAAAAAACAAATCCACTGAAATTTACAAAATAATACATGAGCCTTGTCTTCCTGGTGTGTCACTTTCCAATATGGGAGTTTTGGTTACATTGTTTTCCTTTTCAGAACAACCTCCTGTAAATATATTCATCTCAACTAATTTGCCAAACAATTACAAAAACAAAATAACTTCATTTAATGACACTGGAATGATTAATAAGAAACAAAATAACTTTTGAAAACCCTTTGTCACTTTTGTTCAGGTTACCTTCAATCATACTTTTACCCATCACATGTTTTTGCAGATGCCCAGTTTTAGCAGCTTCTGAGAAAAAACCACCCAAAAACATCTGTTAAAACATAAAAAACAAAACTACGAAAAAAAAACAATTAAAGAGCGAAAACATACCCTGTGAGTGATTTGGTGAATCTAAAGCATCAATTTCTGAAACAACCATTGGTGTATAAGTTATACAAATACCATATAAACAAACACACATTACTATTTATAATTCTTTAAACATACAAAACCATATACAAAAACATAGAATACATGCAGATTGGATGAATATATATATGAGGAAACAACAACATATACGAAATAACTACAATAACTGTTTGTTACTTTCCTAAAAAAAAAAAAAAAAAAAAAAAAAAAAAAAAAAACATGCAGGTTGTATGAATGTATATATTAATAAAAAATAATTGAGGAAACAACCACATACAAAATAACTACAATACATGTTTGTTGCTTTCCTGATGTGGTTGATTCCAATACCTCAACATCAATAGTTCTAGCTTTCTTATTGGTACGTGAATCTGTTTTAAAAAAATTAGATATATGTCAATATACTTCAAAATACATAGTAACTACACCATGTTTAACATGAAAACAAATTACACATCTAAATACCTGTCAAAAGAGTTTTGTTGGTTCTTCTTGGTAGTGTATCACTTTTCCTGTGACTGTTACCTACAATTAAAGTGAATGACAAGCAAATAAAACAATAAAACAATGAATTCTTAAAACAACAATACAAACATAAAATATCACATCAATACCTTTTGATACAGAAGCACCATTCATCATCTCTTTAGCTCTTGTAAGCCTTTTAGATTATCTTTGTGGCTGCATCTTTGAATAAACTATGTGTATATAATGACTCAAAAATTATTGAATACGTCTGTATGGAATGCCGATACAATATATTATACATACCTTACAGATTAGGATAAAATTTTATAGAATCTAATCAAATGGTTAACCAGCCCTAAATATAGGCCTATAATATATCACCATATATATTCCTAACATATCCACATATAATTAAGAAAATAAATATGAACAGAAAAGAGAGAAATATTTATACCATTACAAAAACAGACGTGTATATAGATTATGATTTGGAGTATGTAACCAAAAGATTAATTAGCCTAGTTGGTTTCATTACTTGAGGCATTTAAAGTGTGTCAAACAGATGCAGGTTCAAACCTCACCTACGTCCATTTTTTGGAGTATCATTAAACATGCATACGTGGCACCCAAACTAAACAATGCCTAAGTGGCATTAACGTGTGAATAATGACATCATACACATCCACGATATATATATATATATATATATATATATATATATATATATATATATATATATATATATATATATATATATATATATATATATATATACTAGTTTCGAATCGCCCAATGGGCGGCATGTCTTATAATTATCGTTGACATAATTTGCTATAGCGAAATTATCGTTTTGAAAAAATAAGTTAACGGAAAATAAGATATACACATACCAAATTTTTTATTGAATGCATTAAGAACGAAAAGAAATAAACGGTTATCGAATATGAGAGGAAAAAAGTTTAAAAGTGGTACGCAAGAACAAAGTATCAAAGCATAGCTCGTTTGATGTGCGAGCAAGCCTTATAAATATCGTTTAAAAACTTAAGTTAACGAAAAATAAGCTATAGGTATAACCAACACTTGATTGAGTCTTTCCAGGATGTGCATATCCAAACTATCGAGAAGGAATCATTCCTTCTTGTACTTGTTGCGTCTGCATCCCTTTGAACTTTTGGTTCAAGCTTTACTGTGATGTTTCTACTCTGTGCATTCAGACACATTTGCTATTACGGAGTAATAAATTAATAAACAAAAAAAGTAATTAAACATGTCTTATTTACATTGCATGGAGTAGCCATCCTATAGCAATTGATAATAGCGTTTTCTTGACTTGCCTTACATAGATTTAGAAAGGAGATTGATTTTTGCGAGGGACGCATCCGAAGCCAGTCATAAAGAAATGGGAGAACACAACATTAATATGGTTCAAAGTCTCCAAATTAAATAAATAAAACTACTAAATTATGTAAGCTTACAACTTCATATTTCTAAGCAAATATACTTGTAACTCTTTTCTGCTTTGAAGACTCTATCGCACGTCATGCAGTACACAGGACTGTAATTCATTTCTGCAGCATGCATCGTAACAATGGTTAGAAAGAGTGAGCAAAAGACCTTCAATAAAAGGCCGCCCGATGCGCGGACATAACTTATAATTATCGATGGAATAATGAATAATAGCAAATATGTTACACAAATATATTAAACAAAATAATTGGATACAAAAATATAGTGCTCATGTATTATATGTAAAAAAGAATAATTATAAATAAGACAACAAATTTAGTAGACAATAAACTAACCACCATAACGTATCGAGGGAATCAGGTTTAATCTTTAGGTGAATACCTGTTTTAACACTCATTGGTTTCTTAATTTATCTTCAGGCATCAAAGGAACTTTATTTTCATTAACTAACCTAAATATTTGTGGCCATTGTACCATCATAAAAGAAGAGCAATTAATCCATTTCAAACGTTTTTCTTCACAAATCACGTATCATCACCTTCTCTTGTATCCCATTATAATAACTGTTTCAAATCAGTCATATTCCTAAGAATGGAACAGAACCACCAATTCAGTTATTTGTACATTTACTTTATATTTAGTAATTTACCATCTTCATTGTCTGGTTTGGTGTGGTAGTAGTTCACTTCACCTTTCCCAAATATTTTAACTAAAAATGAATAGGAACTAAAGTTAAGCATTCTAACTAAGCTTCTAAGATATCTTAATGAGCCAAATATTCAACCCTCTGATGGAAACATCATATATGTCAAGTTCAGTTTTCTAGGGAGTAATAATGCTCTTCATCTCTCCATGTGTCTTTGTATCAAAACAGTTGCAGCAAAGGAATTCTCAATGGAACAGAACCACCAATTCAGTTATTTGTACATTTACTTTATATTTAGTAATTTACCATCTTCATTGTCTGGTTTGGTGTGGTAGTAGTTCACTTCACCTTTCCCAAATATTTTAACTAAAAATGAATAGGAACTAAAGTTAAGCATTCTAACTAAGCTTCTAAGATATCTTAATGAGCCAAATATTCAACCCTCTGATGGAAACATCATATATGTCAAGTTCAGTTTTCTAGGGAGTAATAATGCTCTTCATCTCTCCATGTGTCTTTGTATCAAAACAGTTGCAGCAAAGGAATTCTCATTCACCCTAACTTCTTTCACAACCTATCAATATAGGCAAGTTATAGGACATATATAATACTAACTAAATATCAAAAAGTAAAAACATACATTCTCCAAAGCTTCTCGACATGGTGATAAATAACAAAATATCACCACAAGTCCCGATAAGACTATCCATACGACATACAGATCTTTCTTGTTGATACCTAAGATGGTTGAATTTTAGGTATCTGAATCATCATTAAAATATTATTTTCCCAAGTAAGAACATTGAACATGAGTAAGCATGTGCCAACAGTAGAGGCAGCAGATTTCACTAATACTCTAACAAAAGTCATGAATAGCTCGATTCCACATCATGCACGAATTAAGTTGACCGATGTAAGTTTACCAAGTAGGAGCCTTGAAAATCAAGAATTAAGATTAGATATTAGTTAAATTTGGCTATAATCGTAGAGAAGAAAGGAAAAATATATTATGAACTCTTGATTATCTTAGCACAATCATTCTATCTCCCATACTTCTACCATCGGCTACAACAAAGTTTCACACTTGAGTAATACTATCAATCAATGCTTAATTTGTACTTTCTAATCTAATTTACACCTGAGCAGTGCCTGATGGAACAACGCCTGATGGAAAAAAGCATAGAAAAGATGGAACAACGCCTGATGGAAAAAAGCATACAAAAATTGAATATTAGCTATTTGAATTTTTAACTTCAATGAACATTTCTAAAATAAATGGAAAAGACGTTCAACTATAAATTTTGATCATGTGTGCCCATTTCCTATCAATAAGACCATAGCAAAATTCGAATTCAGACGGGATCAAAAAACATCTCTTTAACTAATCCGTTTTCACAATGTAACATAGCTTAAATACTAACTCAACATACACATTACACAAAAGAATAAGATTTCATTTTCCTTATCTAAAAGGTCTTTTCAATGAACCACCATAGTTCAAAATTTCAGGCATTATATACATACCTCGGCCATCGATGCTACTCATACCGAGCTGAAAACATAATAGAAAATTTAAGAATTTTATACGTGCTCATTATTTAGGAATTTTGCACGTGCTTATTGTGAAACTGTTTTGATGGGTTTCTCTCAATATTTAAATGTAAAAATATGTGATTTGTTAATTTTTTGGGCAATGATATATTTTTTCTTCACATTAGCTGTTATAGTGACCACTATACTTACCTTGTAGACTGGATCAAGACAGCATTCTACAATCCTATTGACATTTGAAATTTTGTTTGTAACCCTAGAAATTATTAATAAGTCAAACAACGATATGTGTATCGCTCGCATTACAATACCACCCTCATGATCTAATCGATGTCGGCTACCCGAAAAAGTAATGCAAAGATGAAGCTAACTTATTTACAATCAGTTTATACATAATAATTTTTTTTTTGCACAGGTGCTCGATTATGGAGAATAGATATCCCACATAAATTAAATGTTCCTATATTTTCCCGTATACTGAAAGGATTAAGGATTGTTTTTCAAATCTAATTGTATGGCGTAAGCTTATTATCATAAACACCTTATGGCTTATAATCAATAAGGTCATAAGTTGTTGGTGGTTTGGGAGAGATTTCATTAACTAATAAGCTAAGATGTTTGGAATGCTTATTCTAGTAAAAAAAAAACAAAATTCAAATAATCCTAAACCCTCCCAGTAAGCCAAAAATAAGGAGCTTATTCATGTTTTCACTAATTTGGGCTTATTATTGCTATATAAGCTAATAAGTCCCCCATATAAGCTTAAACAAACACCCCTTAAGAAATCAAAACAAAATAATGACAATGGAGAAAGAAAAATGAAAGTAATATGTTATTAACTGAGTCACGTAGGTTGGAGATTCGGCGATTTTTATATGTTATACCCATTCCATAGTTTAAATTGACTTGTTTCAACCTCAACTTTGAACTATTGTTCAACCAGTTATCTTGCCTATCTCAACATCCTGATAAGTAAAATCAGTTGTGGGTCAATAACTAATAAATAACACGCCTTATATACGAAAACTATTATTGCAGGGTGCATTTGATAGGAAAAAGCTAACGAACATTGATGAACACGGCTATGATAGCTGGTATTCCTGCTTGTGTTCTGGAAACCGATATTAATCGGATCAGGTTTAACTGCAGCAACGCTCATGGGCAATAAGTTAGTTTTACTGTCAGAATAATTGTTCCAAAGGTATAAGCCGAATACAAAAGGCGACATATCTAATGGCAAACCCCTTTGACAAACAAAACATAGCAACGACTTACCTGTAGAAGGTGTCAGTGCACAGTTAGTGTCGACATGTAGGTATGGCGAGTCACGGTTATCACATGGGCTATTGGTGCACAAAGATCTACCTACAGATTTTTAGAAGCAGCAAGTGAAAAGAAATTACATATAGCAAAATACATCTTAAAGGCAGAAGATTTCAACATTCAAAAAAACAAATAGACAGTACCTTCGAGTAAATTAGTTTTACATGCATGGCAAGGGTGAGTAGTGGCAGGAATCCTTTCAGAGGCATCCCAAATACTATATGCAACAGGGTGACCATTATAATGTACCCCTTAAAGCTGCATATATGTAGTTGATCCAACAATAAAGTTAGTTTAATAATAAATTTCAGTAGAATTACCTTATATTTCAGCGATCAAAATGAGCAAATTGTTTTTGATCTGTGTCATTTGTATAATGATTAACACAACTAAATGATCCTGAAAAACCAACTCTTTTTCTTCTTGTGGAACCTGTAAGAAAATGATCTAAGAATACTTTTCGAAAAATCATGAACTCGTCGGATGGACCAAACACAAAAAGGCTGCAATCAATTGAAATAAACCTATTAGCATAAAAATAGAACATGGCCTACAATTTTAAAATGTACGATAACTGTTAAATTACTTGATCTTTTTGTTACGCAGATGATTGCATTAGTAAGAATGTTACGTACGGAGTTGATTGGATAGCTTTGCTGAAGATAACTAATTCTCTATCCACTGCCATTATTATCAGATTGTGGTTTTAACCTGTATGCTTCTCTTCTCGATGTAGTAAAACTCACTAAAGTAGATAGTTAGATTACAGCATAAAAGCAAAACTCCTGAACCAAAAAGCTACATTAGTCAATGTTGTGATTATGGTCTATTTAAATTTGCTGAAATATGAGAAAATAAAATGGATGCTTACACAATACAGTTTTGGCTATCACCAAGAAGCTACGTTAGTAAACTATAAGCACCGTTTTTTCTATCACACCATTCGTTTGATTTGAAACTATAATAACAATACATAGAGAAAGCTGATACATAAATGAAACTGAATATAAAATGGATGCATGCGATCTTGTCCACAAAACTGCATAAAAACTATCTTGCTTAATTGCATGGGCTGATAGAACACAGATCATTCGCACTCCTGTATGCCATTCGCGTGTTTTTTCATTTGAAGCTGTAATAGCAAGGTGAATTTAAGCTGCTTTGTAACTTCACCTTCAACCTAATACAAAGCATTGTATAGTAACATTTGATACAAAAACAAAAATGATAATGCTGATTCGAGTCAAAAAGTTTTGTTTATTAATAAACGAATTATATAACCAAACCTCATTGAGCTTGTACGTCAATACTTTCAACATTAACATGGCCTTTACAGTTCCTTGAATAGGCTGTTGATGATAGTTTGTAGAAGAGAAGGAAGGACTACGCTGTCATTAGTAGCTGATGCAACTAAGAGAAAGCGAGTAATAAAATTAATAGTAGGATATGCATAGTATGATGTTTACTGCTTCAGGACGTGCACATACCTGTATTGTAATCAAGGCGAGTAGCACCATATTTTCTACCTGCAATCTGTAAGTTGTTGTAGCTCGCTGCTGATGTGCTATCACAATCTTCAGGAATGTCGCCAATGATTAGGGTATTAGGGTATTAGGGCCTTTTATTATAAATAGGGTATTAGGGTTGTAATGGAGAATTATGCAGAATATTATTAATGGTTTAGTTATTTGTCTTCATTATTGGGAGAGAGATCGGCCTCTCAAAAGTTGATCACCTATCTTTATTGTTCTTTTCGAATCGGTTCGTATCAGCTCTCTTAAGGTCGGCTTCTTTTAAGCTGTTTGTATCATACGAAAACCCAACTATTACTTTCCAAACTAATATATCAATGTTATATTATGGTACAAAGATTAGACGTGGCCAAATGTGCGAGTCAGGTGGCTTGGTTAGCATGTCAAATAGGTTTTGTTTTTGTTTTTTCTGTCAAAATTAATAAACCAGCTATTTCATAATTTTATGATCTTTTTCCACATTAGGTGTTTCATGTAATCGAACCCAACCCATTTGACCTACAACCCAAATTGGCAGTTTTCAAGTATCCACAGCAGGTGTTTTCACGTGTCCAAATTAACCTGTTTGAAAAACAAACAATGAGCGGGCTAGACTTATATGAATTAGGATTGAAGTCTACAATCGATAAATACGTTAGCGAATCAATATAAAGAATACTTAGAATTAAGTCCATTTGAATTTTGTAGTTCAATCAGTTTAGTTTAATATTTACATATGGCAAAACTTTTAATCAAATATTACAGAATCAGCAAGTTACCATTACATACAGTATAAAATTTAGCAAATAGGAATTGAGTATGATTGTCTAAAGTTAAATTATGTGCACCCGCTACTATGTCTCTATGTGGTTTGTGTTCCTTGAAAAACTTGAGCATTCGTTAACGCATTATCCAGAGTACATACTCACCTTTCTCAGGTGTTTCTAAGTAAATGTGGCCTATATATAAATATTTATCAAAAAAATTGAAGAAACACAAAGTTTACCAGTTGCAGCAGTAGTGTTAGCTTGTACAATGCCATCGGACTTGACGTTAAAAGCAAAATTAACAACAACTATAAGATGTTCACGTTCAGCTCCCATAGCCTTTGCAGCCTTGACTCACTGGGCCGCAACGATTGTGCAGCAAAGGCAACAACCAAGTCTGTTTTGGCCATTTGCTCATTTTTTTTATGGAAGTCGATGCGGTCTGCTGTGCGGTTGCGATGCGATGATCTTCTTCGCCGCTAGGGTATGAGCAACCAGAAACCAAGTGAAAATAATGTAAACCTTTATGATAGGGGTATGAGCAACCATTCTGAAACCATATTTGTCCGCTGGAATAACTTTCAATTGACTAAAAAAAATAATGAGTTATGATCTTAGAAACTTTAGCCCATGATTATAAGTCAATAATCTGATGAGATCTAATTAGAGTTCTAAATAGAGAGTATGAACTACATGTATAGATAAAAAGGCTTTTATTATATATATACAGAGAGAGGAATTTTAAGTTTCAAATACATATCAGGTTATACATGTGTACGCTTGTTTCAATTGACAGCAAACGCTGAAGATTCTGAAACAAAAAATAAAATAAAAATTTACTTCTTTGGGCCCTAATGTAGATACAATACTAATAGCACTACTAACTTGATTTCCAAACCTTTGGTTTCGCCATCAAGAAGTGATGACATGGTTCTCACTCTGGGAGGGACTACAATAGTAGTCCTAGTGGTGGCAATAGGAATGTCATCAATTGCAGCCTCTTCAACCATGAACCCAACTTCAACATTCCTATCATCCTTTAGCTTATCGGTTGAACTCTCAGGAGTCGTCTCATCTGCTTCTATTTGTGGTATGACCTTTATGATAAGATGGCTGATATAACATACTAATAACACAATTTTAGATCCTAAAATAAATAAACGAAGCACAGTTACCAAAACTATAATAACCAAATCCATAACTTTAATAATATAATTCAAACGTAAGAAAATATTTATTAAGATATTGGTTTTATTCCCATTCGTCGAAGCTGGCTAAATTGGAAACCTCAAACAGGCCCGTTGGCTAGACAATATCACTGTACTTTATTTAGGTGGGCACTTAACCCCAAGTGGTTTGAGGTTCCATATCCCAAATACGTAGAATAGGCAGGGTGTGCGAGTCTTTTGTTTAAAGTTCAATAACATAAAAGCAATGACTATCTCTACATACGTTTCCAGAAGCAGTATAGAATTTACTTTCCATTCAAGCTTAGCAGATAAGCAATGATAAGTAAGGTTTACATTGATGTTTGATCTAAAGCATTACATAGATAATATATATATCAAAGTTATTTCTTTCTTACCTCTGAATATTGTTGGTACAGAAGTTCCACAATACAATGTTCTTATAGGTAAATTGCATAACCAAGATCTAGGGAATTTAATTGCGTTAAGCCTTGATTCATGGTCTGCAAACACCTGCACCACAATGGAGTTATTTTTGTTTATTATGGTTTAAAACATCAACATAACTTCCCATAGTGCAACAACAATGAATACTCAGATAAAACTAATAATAAAAAAACCTTTAGGATAGCTTTTTGGATGGTGTTGGGGATTGTTTATCTAAAATACATATAAGATAATTGCGAACGATGTTGCTTTGAATAAGCAACTTAAAATTGCTTTATGCTTCTGAAAATATGAATTACCTTTACATACACTTCCAACCGTTTCAGAACAACTATCGAAGTGAAGTTCACAGCACACTGCATATAGCAATTATGATATTAGCAGCAAAATAAGGGAAAAGAAATTTAACTTGACAAATGGAGCAATTACAACTTAAAGAATCACTTTCGTTTCTTGCCCATTTTTCGCCCTGTTAAAATGGTGTTACTATTTAGTTAAAACAAAATTCAATTTTTCTATGTCATTTTTGAATCAAAATTATCAAACTTTTAAAGCCTAACATGGATAACTGATCTAACTAAAAAGAAAATGACCTTGCTACAAAAATGGACTACAATGTGATATGTATAGTTAGATATCCAAAGTAAGGTGTGGTTATAATTGATATATGGTAAAAAGGTTGGCATTGCATTTGGCCACATCTTGATAGCTTGCTCTTGGCAAGTGTCAGTAGGGTTCCATTCTTGCGAACCTATCATCCAAAAGGTGCACCAAGGTAGTCTTCTATGCCTATTTTTCATTAGAAAATTGGTGTTGATAGCCAAGAATGGAGATTTGAATGACTAAAAAATATGCAGCCTCTTTAATTGACTCCCTAAACAGTTGGTCAATTAATCAAAACTGAACTTACATGGACTGATGGACATAAGTCATGATGTTCTAATGCAGAAACCATAATATTGAAATTAACAATTTCTTAAAATATACCTTTTCTCGTATAAGTTTTTTCAGGTGCGTTTCAAAATCAAATTCTTTGATACTGGATGAGCACTTGTGGCAATACCTTTTCAGTCATATGATGTTCCAGTAGCAACAACAAATGGTGATAATGAAAGGCTAAAAAGTTAAATAAACCAATCACAAATCATTGAAACTAAATAAAACTCACCAAGAAATCATTGTTTTAAGATTCATTAAGAAGACGAATAACATGCAAAAACCTGCAAATAAACCAACATATGCATATAGAGTAACAAAGTTTCATCATTAGGGTTCTGAGGAAAAAGAATCGTACCTTTTTTACGTGTGATTTTTTTGTTAATATTGAATGAATTAAGAAAAAAAATATATTTAAGGAAAAGATATTTATAAAAAGTTTTAAAAAAGATAATTACTTAATATAATTTTTGTAGATAAATTGTATTTAGTATAGGATTCCAATATAATTATAGCCATTTATAGATTATAATATGCAACATAATTATCAAAATAACTTGTTGCCTAAGTGGTAAACACACAAGTTATTTATCAAAACAACCAAGGTTCAATCCTTGCAAGGCACCTTTTTTATAAACAATTTTCAAAAATGTTTAATAAAAATCCGAAAATTACCAAAAAAATTAATAAAAATCCGAAATTTAACAATTAATGCTTAGGTGGATAAAATTATTGCTTAGTTGGACAACAAATGATTATGTGGCATTGAGGTGGCATTAATGCCAAATGTCTCTCATATATATATATATATATATATATATATATATATATATATATATATATATATATATATATATATATATATATATATATATAGCCTCCGTTCCATTGAGAAGGTTTTATTTTGAGAAGATTGAGAAATCTTCGTTTGAGCAAATTGATTCATGTTTTTATTTGATTCACAAGTAAAAATCATTTTATAGTGAATCAAATCTATAAATCACAAATTTGATGCACAAATCATTGTTAAAATCGAGTTATGATGATGATTCATTAAATTTGAGCAGATGATTCAATATTCTACATATATCATAAAATCGAGAGATTTTTAACATTGATTCAATTTTTTACACATTTTGAATTTGAATCACATTAAAATGAGTTTAACGTTTGGAAAACATGAATCAAAGTTAAAAATCTATCGCTTTTTGAAAACCTTTTCAATCTTCTCAAAATAAAAACTTTCTCAATCGATCCGGATTATATATATATATATATATATATATATATATATATATATATATATATATATATATATATATATATATATATATATATATATATATATATATATATATATATATATATATATATATATATATATATATATATATATATATAGTAGGGATATGATGAGAAGTAAATTAAAATAAGAAGTGGCGTAGTGACCAAACCACGTGATTTGAGATGCAACGAGTTGCATTAGATGCATTTCTATTCATATAGATGCAACATCTTGAGTTTCGAAAGTTAATTTGATGTATAGATGGTGCAAATTGATTTTCATGATTTCGACGTCGCGAAAGAACAAAAACAAGAGAAATCATGAAATGCATCTAATATAACGTATATGCATCGATTAAAGCTAGAAAACACACTATAGTGCGTTATAATGCATATAAGATTATATGGATGCATCTAATTTAGGTCGATGCATCTTGGATTTGGGTTATGGTTATGGTTCTTCTTATTCCTTCTTATTTTAAATAATCTTATTATATTGATCATAATATATATATATATATATATATATATATATATATATATATATAGGATGCAGTGCGGATTACATATTTAAGTAGGGATGGTGCGGATAATATCACATTAACATTCAAAAAAATTAATTCAAAAAAATCTGAAAAATTAAAAAAGAAAGAGGACAACAATTTATTAAGAATCATTGAAAAAATTCGGAAAAAAATCATTTTCATGGTTAAAAGGTACAATGATATTATGAATTTTGTTAATATCACCGTAATTATCAAGCTTTCTTAATATCACTACTTCTGCTAAAATTGTGATAGTTTCACTAAGGCTAGCGATAGTTTCACTAAGGCTGAAGATAGTTTCACTAAGGCTAGCGTAGTTTCTAAACTAGCGATGATATTAAGTTTTTTCTAATATCAAAGTAACTTTTAAGTAAAATTGTTAATATCACGATTACTTTTACATGTTTTCTTAATATCAAAGTTAATTTTTTAATATCACCGTAAGTTTTCTTAATATCGTAATAAAAAGCGTTGATATTAAGTAAAATTGTTAATATCACGAGAGAACTCATAATATCGTTAATATCACGATAGAACTCATAATCAAAAACAAAAATTGCTCGTAAAAATCAAAAATTAAAAATGAAAGAAGATAACAATAGTAACGATCCTCAAAAGGGAAAAATTAAAAAATCGTTTACATGGTCAATTCTACTTAGTGAAATTAGCAGATCTTGATTTTTACAAAAGTCAAGATCGATCCTGGAATGGGTGGTCAGGATCCATCCGCACATCCGCATGAATTAAAAAATCGCGACTGATCCTCACTGCTATATATATATATATATATATATATATATATATATATATATATATATATATATATATATATATATATATATATATATATATATATAACGCTGAAGATAAATGATGGTAAAAGATCAAATTGCAAATAACGTGTCTAGTTTGGTAGGTCCGAGTAAAAATACCAATTTACCCTCACATTTTTATGAGGTAACGAGGCTTAACGATGTAGAGTAATGACCGTTGCCTAAAAGGACGAACAATGCAATTTTTATCAACAATTGGGATGGTTTGTGAAAGAAACTTGAAAATGGTTGAAATGTGTAATAGTGTGTAAACTACATGGACGAATTTTGATAAAATATTTCCCCCTTACAAAAATTTGATTTTATACAAATTTACACAGTTAGTCCCTCTAGTTTCTAATTGTGATATTCGTACATGAAATTCATTATTTTTCTCAATTCTAGTCATTTAACTTCTCCGATTGACTTTTGACTTTGACTTTAAACCCTAGTCCTTTTTTTTTTTTTTTTTTTTTAGAATGGCTGAGAAAATGTTACTACCTTCGTCTAATATTAAATGTCCACTTTGAACTTTCAAAGTCTTTTATCATTAACTTTGACCTTAAATATTTATCTTTGTGTTATATAACACTTGATGTAAAATATATGAATGAATTGGGTTTTAAATGTGTTTTCGTTGATATAATTTTAATCAAGTATTATATAACACAAACAAAAATACTTAAAGTCAAATTTGAAGAAAAACTACTTCAAAAATTAAAATTAGACATTTAATATAAGACGAAAGAAGTATAAAATATGTAATGTGAGATAGAATTTAGTAGACAAACAGATTGCAAAAATTGTTCGTCTATAGATACCATCTCTATAATTGTCTGACCGCTGCCTCATTTTTGACATAACATCATGCATCGTTGTTAGTAGTATGTAGAGATATAATAATAATCCATCTCTATCTACATTTAGTATAACAATCAATGCTATTAGAATAGCGAAGTTTTTAATGAAAAAATTTTAAAATCATTGAGATAGCCTAGAACTTGAGAAATGAAAAGAGATTCACATTGGCAATAAAATATTCTAGTCAAACGATAATATTTCATTGAGAAAGCCTGGATTTATTAACTAACCAATAATATTTCATTCTACTCATATATTTCCCAACATTCGCTATAAAATATTCTAGTCAAACGATAATTTCGGTTTTACGATGTAAGAATGATCACCCGTGAAGGCTTGTTACACTTTATGAGTTACTTTGAGTTAATTGTGAGAGCGACGAGTGTAAAAGTACTAAGAAAGCCAAAGACAAAAAAATATTATATGGCAAGGTGCCACTAGTGGTGACCGTGACAAAACCAATGTGGGTTTTGGGGTTTTCGGGACACCTTTGAATTAATGCGGACTAGAGCTAGTTCGTCTAAATATCTAACATTTTTCGAAATGCACTTGCTACCAAAAAAATTTTATAGTCTCATTTAGTTATTTCGTATGTTCACATGCTGCTTTTAGTTTTGATTCTGTCCCCACAATTCACCCTGAAATCCGGTCTTCGTTACCCCGAACTTGAGTTCTAGTAAACTCGTCATTGTCTTTTATTTTATTGGACAAAATCTCAAGATTTGGTCCCACATGCTACCCCTGGTGCCTTCTCAAATTTCATCCCTCTATAAATTTGATAAAACTCGTTACTATGTAGAGTGCCATACTCCTTTTCTCCACTCAAGTGTTCATTTTCCCGCTTAAGACAACTCTCCTCCTTTAGGAATTCAAATGGCGCCTCCCAGTAAAATGTGTTTGTGTTATTTATTACTCATGCTGTGCCTTACAAACGAAGCATTCCAAGTTACTCAAGCAACTTCAAGATCATGTGTGAAAGAACACACGACTAAAAAGAATGCGGAGAGCCCAGACCAAGTGCCACTTAAAGCCATGAAAGTTCATCTAGACGCTTTTCGCCCTACCACACCTGGTCACAGCCCTGGCGTTGGCCATTAGAAATATTTGAATTATTCATGCCGATTTATATGTGTAGTCGATGAAAATGGAACGTTGCATATATGTATATGTGGTGCATGTGTTTCTAATTTAATTATAATGTTTTATGGTACTACAAGATACGTGTTCTTGACACTTCTACCTAATTATAATTGGTTATGCATGAATTATTTAAAAACATTATATTATATATATAGTTTAATAAAACAAGCAAGATGCCAACTACAGGCCAAGTTGATTTAAACTTGCATTATCGACTAATTTGGATCTTAGATCCTATCTCTGCTTGTAACATATACCATCCCAACTCTCTCTCTTTTGCTTCTGACTACTTTGTAGAACCTTAATAAACGCATAGCTTTCAACAAAAACACGTACAATATCGAGCATAGACTCTAAAACCTACAATTAAACTATGATCAAAATCACCAAAGAGAAACATTGATCGGAATGTGAATGATATGCTATTCGAACAGAGATAGTTGAATCCGACTAGGATCAAAAAGTTTGTGAGTTGGGAAAGGATGTGTCCCCTTGCAGGCTCGTACCACGGTGCAAAGCAATATAATGGTTCCCTGGTGGAGGTCTCTTTTATGAGTGCACGTATATGTGAAAGGTAACGAAAGCAAGAAAAAAAGTGAATCATGCATGCAATTTTTCAAGCACATAAGCTTGAAAGGCCCCCCACATGTAGACACCGTACTTAACAGACACTACCACATTTACCAGTTTCCTATCGCTGTTTTCCCCTACGATGTCAATTTAATCATCACTAAACGACAAAATATATCCTACGTGGCACGTAAGTCTCGTAGAAAAGTCACTAAATTATGGAGATTTCATGACGTCACGGAATCTGTTGTTATATTTTGACCGAAAATTTCAACAGAACGTGGCGGAACTTTTCCGCACATTTTCCCTCTCGTGACACGTCTTGGGATTCATTTGATTATTTAAAATATGTAATTAGTGTTAATTTTATTACTTTATAATTTTATTTTAGACGTTTCTGAAATGATACGTCACGGATTCATTTGATTATTTAAAATATGTAATTAGTGTTAATTTGATTACTTTAAATTTTATTTTACCTTTTCGCCGACATGTCACGTGATACCGCTTGACTTCGCTTGACTTTTTAATAATAATAGTAATGGTAATAATAATAATAATAATAATAATAATAATAATAATAATAATAATAATAAGAATAATAATAATAATAATAATAATAATAATAATAATAATAATAATAATAATAATACCATAACATAACGACTCATCCGCTCAAAGCTTCAATGTCTAACCATAATATATCGACTCATCCGTTGAACGCCCAACGCAGAACTATAACATATCGACCATCCGTTGAACGCCCAACGTCCAACCCTAACATATCGACTCATCCGTTGAACGCCCAACGTCCAACCCATAACATATCGACTTATCCGTTGAACGTCTAATGTGTAGCACATAAGCTTGAAAGGCCCCCCACATGTAGACACCGTACTTAACAGATCGAGACAGTTGGGCAAGTAAACTTGAACTTGTAAGCAGATTTACTAATACTTATATTTCTTTCTATTCATGATATTCATACGAAACAAAACTAGAATTATAAATAAAAATGTATTTTACCATAAACGAAAGGCGTATAAGTGATATTTTTTTATTTTTGTTTTATTTATTTATTTTTGAAAATCCGTATTGGTGACTTAAATCACAAAATCAATTATGGGTAATGGGATTATACTCGGTAAACATTTCATTAAGTGAGAAATATGATAACAATAATACAATGTGATTAAGATTTAACAAACAAGCGTGAAAAAAAAACGAGGCAAATAACTACGACATACGAAAAAAGATGAAAGAAACTCATCTTTGATATTTCGAACCCACTAGATATAGTAACGAGTGGAAGTTTCCCGCGCGTGGCGGTAAGAAAAAAAATACTCCCTCCGTCTCATATTAAATGTCCAGGTTTGACTTTTCAAGATTACATAACTTTTTGATCTTAAATATTTTCGCCATGTTATATAGTATTAGATAAAAATAATACGTGGTGAAAATACATTTAAAACTCAATCTATTCATATATTTTGCATCAAATATTATATAAAACAACCAAAAATATTTATGGTCAAAGTTAAGAAAGAAAGACTTAGAAAATTCAAACCGGACATTTAATATGGGACGGATGGAGTAATCAACAATAACTATTCGGTTTCTTGAATATCAGTTAAATTATAAATAATTACTTGTTAACAAAAAAAAATTTTGTTAATCTATAAATAATTAATTGTTAGCAATTTTAACCCACATAATTTTGGTTACATAAGGTACTTATTGAGGGTTGAGTTTGGTCAATCGTTTGGTCTCCCACGTTTGGTAAGGACTCCAAGGTGTGATTGGAGTCACGAGTTGGGGTAACACTCACGAGTCGACTTGTTTTGAGTGTGTGTGTAAACGTTAGAGAATAATGACTTAGATCATTTCAGGGAATAGCTAAGTATTTATAAGGATGCTTTAAGGTTGTGTGTAACCCATAAATGCGATCCAAGGGCCCAGGATGGTCCAGGTGGTGGACACTCAAATGAGGTAGCAAGGATGACACTCAATGCATCTTCCTTGGTCGAGACAGGTGCATGGAAGGATACATGCCCGATTACATGATTACCTCTCTACGAATGAGGTAGTGACACATTACGTTTGTTGTAATGACCATGGCAACTTTGCCAGGCGAGTCTTTTGCCTAGGCATGTCTGCCAGGCATGACTTAGCTTGAGTGTGGCTTGGGAAAGTGTTTCCCATGCCTATCGTCAGGCATTAGCCCTCGTGGCTTATATTGGGCCGATATAAAGTGTATGAGTTTTAGCCAGTTGGGCTGAAGCTCATATACACTATCAAGTCTCCCTAGTTGATTAGTGTAT
Source organism: Chrysanthemum lavandulifolium (assembly GCA_022545495.1). Classification (NCBI taxonomy): domain Eukaryota; kingdom Viridiplantae; phylum Streptophyta; class Magnoliopsida; order Asterales; family Asteraceae; genus Chrysanthemum; species Chrysanthemum lavandulifolium. The sequence continues at coordinate 159,519,131 of CM040244.1, read as the reverse complement.
TTGAATGCTCATGCAAATATGAGGATGAACTAATGTTATAGTGATGATGTATCCTGTAACTCCTCTAATATGTGTTCACATGCTTATTAGGGAGTTTTACGTCTTTTCCTTTGCATGGGAACGCGGATATCGGAGTCATTAATTGTGACGGTTGAGTGTTTGGAGAATATTTTCATTTCCAAGACTGTTACATTTTGTAACATATTGGATTTCACAAACACGTCATATCATAACATAAATGGGGCGTATGGTTTAAGAGTTTAGAGAGAGAAAGTAGAATGGGAGCCTTTCTAGAGAGAGAAAGTAAACAAAAGAGAAAAGGTTAGATTAGAATGAAAGGTCCAACCCTCTACCTTGGAAGGTAGAGGGTATTTATAGTTACATATACTACACGTCCTCCTACGGACTATGGATCAGGCATACAGTGGGTAAAGACCCGTCCGTCCTCCACGGTGTTGCTTAAACTACATAACTAACTAACTAACTAGTAAATAACGTAATGTCTACGAGCTAACATATGCTAGACTAAAGTTGGGGTGACCGACTCTTCACTATGGATTTTCCAATTCCTAACAATCTCCCCCTAAGGGAGGTCACCTCATGATTTACATTTTGAATCCTAGCATTCTATCTTTGTCTTTATGCTCGAGCTCGAGACTTCAATTCTTCAATGTCCGCAGCCTTTGTGCTTTAGCAAGGATTCTTCAAGTCCAAGTGCTTTGTACTTTTAGTGGAGGTCTTTGTGCCGATCCACGTTTGGTGATTCATTAAGCTATGTTAGAGATCATCACCACACAAATCTCGCTCATCCATTATAGCATCGCCATTATGTGAAGTTGTGACTTTCGGACCGACATTCTCACATTTTGGATCATGATATCTTCTCATCGAGTTGCGGAAGCTTTGTTGATTCATAATATTTCCAAAGAATGTAGCGTAAGCATGGATTGAAAATATCGAGTCATTGATGAAGATATGCACTTATCATGATTTCTTTAGATTGTGAAAGCGATGTGTGAGCATGCGGCTATGGATTGACTCCTCAATTCGATCACCGCAACCGCCCAAATGTACCGCAAACAACAAGTTAGCAATAAAACAAAAGAAAGTGTCTTTGATCACTTTCGTTGAATCGAGGTACACGCCCACTTGCCTCGCTGATCAAGACAAGCATCGCCTCGTGATCGGTATAATTCAAGAATCTCCTTGATGTGGTTTCGCAAATGCTCTAGTTGTTCTCATACCGAACGTCTCAAAGAAGACAACATGGAGTGAGTGAACCAAGAATTGAGATTTCTCGATTGATTAAAATGATTTGAAAACAATCGCGTATTGCTTGAAGAAAGAGTTTTGCAATACGACGAAGGTTTTATAAGAAAATCAAATTTCAATCATAAATACCCTTTTAATTTGAAAACTTAATACATCGATGTGCAATAGAAAGAGTTTGAGCACACCAACTGCTTTTTTCAAAGATATCCGTCAATCCATTTCCTAGACCAAGGTTGATTCAAGAATGAATCGCCCATCGTTTCTATCCAGTTGTCACAAGCTTGATCTTTAGAAAAGATCTCACATGTCACCCACCAAGAGCTTGTTTGATGTTGGCTCTAGAAGGATTTCCATCTTCATCGTGAATACTTTACATATCACTCGGATGTTCTGGCAATACCACAAGGATAATGCGTAGGACTCTTAAAATATACTTACTTTTCACATTGTGTGAAACAGCAAGTCTTTATTAATTTAGTGTCCTAATGAGATATTGTGGATGATCTCTTGGCTCTATACTCAATTGTGCACATTTGGTTACTATGTCGGAGACTAGGGAGAGGGTCTCCTTTTTCAATATCAACAATCTCTAAGAGAAAGTCGATAGATTATGTAGGTTCCCGTGAGAATGAAACAAGTCCTTTTAAGAGGAACTTGAGTAGCTTGGGAAGTTTAGTGCAGCGTCACCGGGTCCATGACGCCTTGTCTTCAATACCGGTGTTACCTTAGTAACCACCAAGAGCATATGTATTGAACCCGGTTTCGCCCTAAGGTTGAATTATTGGAGGCTATTTCTTTTCACCCTTTTCACATTCAATTCTTTTTCATTCTTCAACCCCTTCAGCTAATTACGAAATTTCATAACTAGAACCTTGTTGGGTTTATTCCGCCTAGCTCTATCTCGATCCGCACTCTTCCCATATCTCACTTTTCTCCTTTTTTCAATCATACCTAAGGACTTCTACACTATCTAGTGGATTGTCCTCGGTAGATCCCTCCGGCTCAAGGGATCGTGGGAACGAATACCTAACCTAACCATCCTTATAACACCATGCATAGAGTAAATTGGTCGGTCTTTTGGTATTGTTCATTCTTTCTCGAAACCAATTGAAAAATCATTTGGAAAAATCAATCAAGGTACTTATGATATAATATCAAAGCATTTTGTACCTTAATAGTTTTGATCATTTAGAAATGCTCCCCCTCAACATGTGCATATGATTTCGAAATTGTTTAGCACATGGAGGCAAGAGTTCTTTGAAATAATTTATTGATCACAATTTCTGTGGAAAAGGTCATTTGATTTTCTTGGTAAATTCTCCCACTCAAAATGTGCGTTGGTTATATGAAATCATTTAACACATAGAGGAAAGAGATCTTATAAGTACTTTCACGATCACATTTGCCATAGAGAAAACCATTTCAAACTTAATCAATGTACATATGATAAAACGTTGAAACCTTTGTACCTTTGTAGTTTAATTTATTTAGAAATGCTCCCCCTTAATATGTGCTTCGAGATTCGAAAGCGTTTTAGCACATATGGGAGAGTCACCGCACTTTGAGTCAAAACGATCACTTGTTATCGATTTCATATTTAAATCACATTTTCTCCACCGATCAAAAATATCAAATCCTTTGAGATTTTGGATCCCAAGTGATTTAAATAGGTTTAGAAAACATGGGAGAAAAATGTGTTCAGATTAATTTAATTTTGATAGTGGAACAGATTTAGACATTAAAAGATTGTTAGTGTCAGGTATGATAAGTTTTTAAGAGATCTTTTAGGTAAAATAAAACATTTTCACAATCAAACAAGAACAGAAAAAATTCCATTTTGAAAGACCTTTGACCTTTGAAGAAAATCATACCATGACATAACATTAAATCTTTAGATCACCACTTATTTTTGTACAAACGGACTTTTTGATTGAAAATTCTTAATTTGAAATCACTCTCCCCCTCAATCGATGGCCGTAGTCGTTGATTGAGTGGCTTAAGTTTTGATAAATTGAAGTCCGAATGATTTCCAAAGTTTAGTCCAATTATTTTTAAACAAATATTTTTCTACCATACGAGCATGGTGTCATCACTAATAATCCTGCACAAAGATCGTTAGGTGGAGAGAATCATAAGTCGCTTATGTTGTTCTTTGAAAGGATGAAAGAAACCATCTGCGAAGCAAGTGAGACCTCGAAGTTGCATCTATCGTGCCAACTATCCATGGAGAGATCCGATTAAGCTTCGCTTTCTTTTTTGTCGACCCAAGATATAGTTACCCTTTCCTTTCGGCATCCAATCATCTTCTATTGTGGGATCCAGATCGGGAACATTCTTTTAAACCATGTTATCTGCATACGTTAGTGAACACAGATAGACATATATGGTGGTCGACAACGCCCAAACAGCAATCGACTAATAAAAGTCAATTCAAAATATCAATCAGTTCATATAAAGCATGGGAATAGTGTGTTCATCAAACTCTAATCATCTAATCCTAACAATCATATCCTAAATTCCTAGTCCTTCGACATAGGCAAATATCATTTTTAGTTAAGCACGTAGGATAATTAAGAAAGCACGTTAGATGATATAAATTTGAAAACATTCTCCCTCTCAATCAATGACACTTTCTATGAAAAGTTTTAAAGCGCTGAAGTCATTGATTGAGTTTTCAATTTTTTTTAAAACTCAAACCGATTGTTTTTCAAGCAACTCATTTTCCACCAATTTTGAATACAACAAATATTTTTCTCAAGAATTTTAGACGGAAAACATTTGTGTAGGAGCAGCGATATTCGACATACTTTCCTCATTTTGATTTAGGATAAGTGCACGATATTTTGAAAATTTGTTTAGCGCAAAGACTTTCCTTTCTTGAAGAGCGGTTTGCTATCCGAAATAGCAAAGAAACCATGGTTTAAGCACGGGTTCTGATCAAGTAATCAGAAGCCATATTTTGAGACATGTTTAGAAAGAAATATTTACACCTCCTGCTCGAACTTCATCTAAAGTCCCGTGCCATTATTGAATGACATTTCTAAGACCGTAGATGTTATCGATACCAGAAGACATGTCGTGAGAAAACATATTTTTGGTATTTTTCAATTTTCTAATTTTTATGGGCTTTTGTTGATTTTATATTTTTCTATTTTGTTTTTGTTGGCTTTATATTTTTGTATTTTGCTTTTTGAAAAATATTTACAAAGATAGAGAAATAGTTTAAGAAGATGATGATACAAGTACCGAGATAAGGAAATCGTTCAGCACTTTGTAGAAGATAGAAGTCATCATCTCTTAAACTTTCACCACCAAAGCATTCGAGGCTCTTGAATCGTCGCAAGAACTTTAGCCTTTAAAAAGTGAATCTTTGGTAGCTTCCTCCCAAACCGACTGATTGGTGCAAAACCGTCAAGTTATCTCACGCAAGCTAGCCACTTGTGAATGACCAACCGTAAGAAACTCAAAACAGTTCACACACCAAATGCAATTAAGATCAGAGGAATATAGGGGATTCCTGGGTCGTTAAGTCCCACGGAGGATGAATTGGTGTTAAACAACTTCAGATGTCGAATAATCACTAAGGATAGTGATCAGTAAGGATTTGGATGGATAATTATACCTAAAGAAAATATTAATAAATTACAGGGGCTTAAATGCAAATTAAAGGAAATTAAAAAGTTAAAATATATTAAATAAACGCTATCACTATTTTTACAATGATGTTTTTGTGATTTTATAAAATAAAATAACTTAAATAAACTATTTTAACTAAAACTTAAACTTAAATTACCTAAAAACGTAACTTAAAATGAAAACGTACGTTATTTATAAAAATTACGCGAGTGCGCAAGCAAAAACGTAAAATTTATGAAATAAAAGTCCTACAAGTGTAAAAACAATTTTATTACGTACTATATGATAAAAGAAAATTTTAGAAAAAAGATTTATATTTTTTAGACTTTTATATTTTTTATTATGAATTAATTACTATTTTACACTAATTAAATGATTAAAAATACTAAAACTATTGAGAAAAATCTGAAACTTTTTTATAAAATACTTAATAACATTACAAAGCTAAGAAAAATGCAAAACATGAAAAAGCTTATTGTAATAAGCTAGAAATAAGCTAAACTATACGTATAAGCTTAATTGACAAAAAGGGGTATATATTAAATTGTGTAAGAGATAACCAAGACAAGACCCAAGGCGATGGCTATCTGGTACATCATATCACTCTCAAAGGTGGGAGGTCTCGTGTTCGAGCCCCGCCTCCCCACCTTTTGCAAAACATTTTATTTTGGATTTTTACTTTGAAACTTATTAAGCTAACTAAGATAAGCACTTTTAAAACTACAACTCTTTATGAAATCCACTAATAAGCTCGTAATGAGCTTATTTTCCAAACAATTGGCAAAGAGATTGAATAAGCACAAGCTTAAGCTATAATTCTAATAAGCTAGAGAATAAGTAAAGATGAAATGAAAATAAGCTAGATATCTATAAATAAGCTAAAATGGCTACCGAAAAGTTCAATTACTTGAAATAAGCAATCGAAACAAGCTTGAAATAAGCAAGCTTCATTTGCATGTGAAACTCTTTTTGATCACTAGGCACTTTCAAGCTAATTTTTAAGCAGTTTAATAAGCTAAGAAATGAAAATGAAAGATGGAATTAACAAGCTAACCAACTGAGTTATCTAAAAAACTAATTTACAAAGATTGGCTTATTCTAATAAGCTTGTGAGAAGCTTATGAAAAACTTGTGAACACTGACCAATTAATGTACTAGATGAAATGGGACAATCAAAAAGCTCTTAGCAGACCTATCAAATAAGCTAGAAATTGAAAAGCTAAACTTGAAACTTTGAGAGAGCTAGTAGCTTCTCAAAAGTTAAATTACTCAAGCTAGGGATCACTAACAAGCTCTCGAGAGCTTGTGAACTAGAGTATCGATCCGTGAATGTGGCATATTTTCGTAAAAGCACTCAAAAGAAGCTATGAAATAAGGACTTAATAAGTCGATTATGAATGAGCTAATATTTTATAATTTACTTAAGCAGCTATATTTTAGTATCCTAGAAGCTTATAAACTAAATCTTAATATTAAACACTCAATAAAATTCTAAGTTTTATTCAAAACCGTATCGAGAAATTTGACTTTTTAATTACACTAACACTTTGACTTTTATGAATTTCTAATGATCCTAGATGATTTAATTTGTTATATTAGGCTAATATTAGATTGAATTAGGCTAGATAAACAATCTTTACACTAGTATGCATGATTATGGAGTCTAAATTTCCAACAGTTAAGTAGGAATTAGATTCAAAGATCATTTTGACTTTTTTACTAATAAGTACTAGTTTTTATGCTATAATTGAGCTATTAGATACTAAAATGACATAAAGCAACAATGAACAACCACACAACTGGTCTCTAGCATGCGTAATTCAGCAAATCCAAACACCACTTATGTTGACTGATTTGAAACTTTTAAACACTAAAATAGATTTTTAAACTGAATAACCTATTGATTAACTGATAATGACTATATTTAACAGTATTAAACTAGAATTAACAAGGTTTAATGACTAAAACTAGAAAATGCAAATTTCAAAGTAAAGGCTTACAAACTAAATTCATGCAGTGATGAGGACCAAGGTCCGAGATCACACCTATATGCTTACCAATAAGCTCTAAACCAATAAGCAATCCAAAATCACCCCGCTTGACTTCTATCTTCATTTCCACTGTTTTCTTATTTTTTACTATTTTCTTAGTATTTTGAATTGTTAGTAAAACTGATTTGTAAAGTTTCTAAAAGCTTATAAGCTTTGTCAAGAGCTTATATTAGCTTAAGAAACAGTAACAACAACTTAATAACAACAATAGAGTATTTTGAGAATTTGAAATAAGAAATAAGCATAAACTGAATTTATGAAAACAAACTGAAATTAATACTTGTAATAGGTTTAGATTATATTAAAAACTTTAACAATACAACTTGGAAGCTTAAATAAATACTGAAAAGTAAATTTTAATTAAAACGACATTTACTAAACTAAAACTATACTACTTGGTCTTCTCCTCTGCTTCTTTTTCCTTTATAATGATCCATTTTACTCCTTGTCGACTTCTGAAACTATCCCACTTTGATCCAGCCATTGAATTCATCTTAACCGTCCACTTGTAAATTTGGCGGGAAAAGTCATAGATAGCGTGTATGTGCATTTAATGCTTTTGGTTTATGTAGAGGTGGAGGGGGTTGTTAACCGGTGGGGATAAGGTAGGTGAGGTGGAAGGTGGGAGAGGTGGAAACCATGGGTGGTTTTGGTTTGATGGGGAAGAGAAGGAGAAACAAATGAGCGTGTATTTCATTTTAAATTTTGGGTGGGTTTTATATTTGGGCAGTATATTGGTTTGTGTTTGGGTTTGATTTGGATTGGATTAATAATACAAAGGACCAATTGCGCAATTCGGCCAAACATGAGGGACCGAACATGCCCACTTTCCAAAGCTAAAACAAGGGTTAAACTTGCCAAGTTTTATTAGTACAAGGACCTCAATTGATAATTTCCATTTTACCCTTCCGTGGACTAAATCGCCAAACTTTGAAACTTGAGGACCAAATATTTAATTTTCCAAAAGTTATCATAAAGGACCAATTATGCCACAATTGAATAGTACAAGGTTTATTTTGATAAATTTCATTTTAAATTCACCAAGGACTATTTATGACATTTTTCAAAGTTCAGGGACTAAAGTTGTCATTTTGTAAATTTTAAACTTTAAAGGGTTTATTTTGACAACTTTTGAATCCCATGGACCTTAAATGACATTTTACTTTATTTTGATATACCAGGGACTGTTTTTGACAACTTTTGTAACTTGGGGGACTAAAACTGCCAATTATGCAAACTTGATATGTTTTTCACCTGTTTTTGGTATTTTTGCATTTAAAACACATAAAACACTTGTTTGTGATATTTTCATCATTTTGATGCATTTCTGAGTGTTTTCGGATGTTTTGCGATCAGATAAGACAAAATGATGAGTATTAGACACTCATCAATCCCCACATTAAGATATTGCTAGTCCCTAGCAATGCTTTATGAAAAGTTAATGGATTTTATCTCTTTACCAAAAGCCATTACTCGGAGTAGCCAATTGTTTCAGTTCAAGTAAGAACCTTGGTACAATGATAACCAAATGATTTTGAGCAAATCATAAGCTTTCAACGGGTTTGATTTGTCTTTACCGAGCCGCTTGCTTCGGACTAGCCAACTCTTTAGATAAAATATCTTTGGTGAGCCGATTACCAATTATGGATTTCCACGCCTTTACCACAAGCCATAAACTTGCGGGCTAGCCAACTTTTCACTAGTTAAAGATATGGTGAATGAACACCATACAATTTTGGGCAAATTGCAAGCCATAAACGGATTTGAGATATCTTTACCAAGAGCCGTTTGCTCTGGATTAGCCAATCCTTATGTGGGTTAGACATGGTGGACTGATTACCATTTGTTGTGTTTAGTACATAGTACTTCCACTAAATTTGTTTTTTAAATTTGGCCATTTTGGGGAAAAAGGGACTAAAGGGTACATTTATGATCAAATTCGCGAATTTCCACACTTAGAAATGAATATTGTCCTCAATATTCAAAGTACCGGCTGTTATGCCGAAATTTAGAACGTAAAAGATAACATTACTAGCTAAGTGTAGAAACACAACAATTATTCTCTTTTTTAATATTTACAATTTTCATTCATTTTTTAGATCTATATACAACATGCGGGTATCTCCCCACACTATGTGGTACACACGGGTGAAAACCCATGTTTAACTCTTGTTTTTGATTACCGAGTCGCTAGCTTGACTCGACCCGCATTAAATTGTTCATGGGAAGTAAGTGGAAGAGACAATCTCCATCGGACTTTCGCTCAAGATGTTTGTATAAACATTGAAGTACGTGAAAGTTCCACACCAATGAGATATACATAGAACCGCTCACAAATGATAAATGAAAATGCGGGGTCAAAGATAATGTCTTCATTCCGAAGGAGTGAAGAACAGAGAAGCCACGGGATATATGAAGAAAAGAAAGAAAATCATGATAAAAATCATGACTAACTCTTCATCCTCGATAGGAGAATTCATAGTTTCATGAATCTCCTCGCTAAGCTCACTTGATCAAGACATATTATGAGTGTGTCTAGATCAGTAGAAATTATCATACTCCGCGGAGATATGATATGAGTAAGTTCACGGAGAACTCCTCGAAGGTGAATGAATCATATTCGAATTGATATGAGTGGGTTCACCGTGAACTCCTCCAATGTAAATGATTCATAATCGGGAGAGAATTATGAAAATGGGAAGTGGTATTACCACTAATTTTCTCTCCCATCTCGATCAAAACAGAAGGCTTCCATTTCGGAATAGAATCATCGGAAAAATGTCACTATCCTTTATGGGATAGGAGATGAAATGGGTTTTCTTTGAAAGCTTGATTTTAGAAATGAGAAGACCGACATTCAATAATGTTGCTCAAGAGCTTCATCTTTGATTTCGATGTCGAGAACTTCATCATTCTCTTCTTCTAAGTCGACTAGCTCGAAGGTAATTCCTCCATATAACCGATGTCTCCACAAGATAACTAATTGTCATCATTAGAATCGAGCACATCTCAACATGATTACTTGGAAAGACAAGAGGAGGAGGGATATCACACATGATCGATAATTCCTGTGACTCTCTTGGGATTGGGACAAGGTCCTCAACACTAGACTTTATGAATTCGTCCGATTCCTTTTCGTGAACAGTGTCAAGATACTCGTCCCCATGCTCGAGAGAGTGAGTGGGAGCTTGGTGTGATAGCGGTTGCTTGAGAATGAATCTCAATTGTCGGAATATCCACCGATGAACTTGATGAATCTTTATAAAATTGCAGGATACCAAGTGCATCCTCATCATCACCGTCATCGGGAATAAAACGAAATTGAGAGCTAGATCCGTCGCTTTTCTTTTGCAATTGATTCCTAATAGATTTTCAAAGGCAATTTGGGAATTTATTTTAGCACCGCTTCTTGACTAGCAATTCTTCCATGGATTTCTCATGTGAATTTTGAATGAAGGGACATTGTGGGAGTGGAGATTTGTCAAACCGAAGGTTGACATTGATAATCATCATGAGGACCCCCACAATATACACAAGAAAATCGGGAACATTATGAAATGTCGCTTTACTCAACTCCTCGATTCTTTTCACCGACCCGTAAGCTCTAGATAAGTGTCTTGTTGGGTTTCTTGAGGAGTTTGAGTCATTTGACACCGTGGAGGTTGGTCGTGATATGGATAGTCGTAATTGTTACAAGGAAATGGATTCCCTGCTTGACAATCGAGTGAAATGGAACCTCCATAGTTCTCACAACAAGAAACTGCTGAGCCCGGATTGGTGAATCATATGGACATTGGTCATAACCAAAGTTCGAGCATCACCGGAAAATTGTTCATAGACAAACGTGTTTCCGGATTGACATTCAAATCCTTGGTGAGGACCTCCACAAAATTCACAAAGAATTATGTTGATTATATGAAGATAAGTCGGTTGTGGTGGTAATTGGAAAAATTTGAGGGTCGTTAAATGAGTTCGGATTAGGATCATAATCAAATGAATTCCTCGAACCACAAAACAAACAACTCCTGCTACGAATATCATTACCACACTGCAGACACACGCACACAATGACGTGGTGAACCAAAAGAGGCTCACCACAACCGACACAAGGAATAAACGATTCTATTTGAGAGTTATGAGAAGGAATCGGTTCATTCAAATAATCAACAAAACCAACATGGTGATCTGAATGACTATTAAGTCTCGAAGAACATTTTGAAAAATCCGGAGGTGGGACAAGTGGTGTGCTCTGAGAGCTAGCAATTTCCACCACTTCCGTTATGGTCTCTGGTTTTGGTTCTTGAGAAACATGAGGGACTGAACATGCCCACTTTCCAAAGCTAAAACAAGGGTTAAACTTGCCAAGTTTTATTAGTACAAGGACCTCAATTGATAATTTCCATTTTTACCCTTCCAGGGACTAAATCTGCCAAACTTTGAAACTTGAGGGACCAAATATGTAATTTTCCAAAAGTTATCATAAAGGACCAATTATGCCACAATTGAATAGTACAAGGTTTATTTTGATAAATTTCCATTTTTAAATTCACCAAGGACTATTTATGACATTTTTCAAAGTTCGAGGACTAAAGTTATCATTTTGTAAATTTTAAACTTTAAAGGGTTTATTTTGACAACTTTGAATCCCATGGACCTTAAATGACATTTTACTTTATTTTGATATACCAGGACTGTTTTTGACAACTTTTGTAACTTGGGGACTAAAGCGCCAATTATGCAAACTTGATATGTTTTTCATTGTTTTGGTATTTTTGCATTTAAAACACATAAAACACTTGTTTGTGATATTTTCATCATTTGATGCATTTCAGTGTTTTCGGATGTTTTTGCGCCTAGATAGTACAAAAATGATGAGTATTTAGACACTCATCACCGACAATCCACATAAAAAGACCATTTCCCCAAGAAGAAGAAGTGAAGCAAACAATCTAATTGTATGAAGCTACAAGAACCCGAAGAAGATGATAACACCGAAGTAACAAGTTAATACGGATCATTTATGTGGTTATCAAACCCGAAATAAATGATTAAGCCCGATCACATGAACTTGTTGGCCCTCGATGTACACATAACTCTTCGAGTTTGAGCAGATTGTCAATTCAGAGAACAATATATCAACACCTTCATTTCACCAAATGCATTCCGGTTATCTAACATATAACCAATCACCCATATCGTACACATGTACCCAACAAGAGAAGAGACAATGACATCACAATAATCGGTTGAATCACCGATCTTCTCTGCGGATGTCAACTCCGAATAACCGATTAAGCTCGATCATGTGAATATGTTGTGTGACCCAGATGTACACATATCTCTCCCTTGATGGTTGCGATCTCATCGGAATCATCATTACATTGTGTACATGAAGCACTAAACGGAAGCACTTTATCATAAATCATATAGAAGATGTCGATAAGCAATATCATCTCACGCTCCACATATTCTTCTCATATTTCTTCCTACTAAGAGCTGAGATAACACATAACAAAAGTATCCAGAGACCACTTCCCCCAAATGGTTTGAATAATATATCCTTCCCTAAAATAGTTGGAATAATACACCAGAAGCTATGAGTAAACATTGAGTATCTCTACGGTTATGACATTTGTCTTTCCCAGGATTACTTCAATAGAGAAGAAGTATTAGGTTCATCATGTGTACTGTTGTATATTTAGTCAGATGTCTCCTTCCCCTTGTCGGTTTTGATACCTCGTAATCAAGAACACATTATACATACCGAATATTCTTGAAATAGAGAAGAACAGCAATTAGCTCAAATGAATCATGTGAGAATCAATTGTTACAGAAACTCTCCTTGACTACCTTAACCAAACCAGATGTAGACAATTTGAAGTAACCATAGATGAAGCAAACCCGATATACCAAACTTGAAGCTGAAGAAGAATTCTCCGCATTTGTATCTTAATCTTGCACTAATGTTGGAAGAACGTTGTCGAGAATTTATGCTCCAAGCAAATATCTAAGTACTTAATACTTAACCAAAGTATGAGACATTAACACCTCTTGCGATTATCCACAACGACATTTGCATGTGTCACTGAGTAAAACTACGTAACTCCTTAAAGTGATAGTTAACCAGGTCTTCAACCATCCATATCGACTGCTGGAACTAGATAAACCAAGTCTTCTACATAAATCTTAAGCACGAGCAAGTTATCATTGAAAGTCATGCATCCAACCAACCCCGACTTCAAGATAAAATAAGAACACTCCTTTGTGAAAGTCAACTTCAATCTCAAATAAGTGATAAATGATTAACTCTGAAGTAATCAACCTCTGTCAAATGCCTAGCATGTGAATAAACATACAATCGGATATACATTGACCCACTGAATGAACCGGAACAAATGATTCCTCAACATCAATGCATTCTTCTTAAAGGTATACATGTAGAGACTGATATGGAAGATTTACCAATAATGTTCATGTGGTTGATTTATAGTGTGCACAATGAGAGGAACAATAATCCGTGAAAATTTGGCAAAGAAATACCAAAGAGCGGATCATTATTTAATAGTGCAACTACAATATCATGATAGACATTATCAACGCCTTTTGAAATAACTGGAGATAAGGTTTCTTGAGAATTCGAGAAGTACTTCTTAGATGGTGAACCAATTGAGTCAAGAGGAACGGAGCATGAGCTTGAATCTAGATGATCAACATTCGTTGGAGGTTGGAAGTACTCATCAAACATATCTTGAAACAATGAATCCCAAACAATGAATTAGGCGTTGAAGGAGAGTCATATGACCATAATTCAAGCATCCATCAACATGTAGTATATGCACTTTTCCCCTCAAAAATTGCATCCAAGTTGCCATTTTGATTTGAACAAGTGAATAAGAATATACACCAATGAACGAGATCCACTTGAGGGTTGAAAGAGCGTGGAAAAACATGAAGTTTGTTGATGAAGAATGTCGATGAGAATGGTCATACACATGAAGATTTCTTCTTTTGAAGATAAAGCGATCAAGCGCACACCTTTCTTTTCTTTGAGGAACAGGGCTCAAGTGTTATCTGCAGATGCCATAGTGATGAAGAACGAGGCTCGAATCGATGTGAAGCAGACATCATTGCGAATGAATATCAAGGTTGAGAAACTTGAACCCGTGAGTTATGAGATATCAATCCATTTGTTATCCATACTTTAAGCCACCCATGTAGTGAAGGATCAAGTATCTCGCAACCGAGTAGGAGTACCGTACTAACATTACAAGCTTGATTGCATATATATGGGTTAGTGACATTATTATCCAAACTCTTTGGGGCTTCACGGTCAACCTTGATTTTGCCATTGGAAAACAACTTTTCGGTAAGTATCCACCTAAGTCCAGCATCCTTAAACATTCTACCAGACGGTATCCACTTATTGCAAGGTCTAGGATTGTTAGGCTTCTAATGCATAGTGGAAGACTTATCCTTATTCCTAGATTCCAAAGGTTTAGCAGTTGGTATCCATCTAGGCAAAGTTTTCGGTTTGTTTTGCTTCATAACATGTTGCACCTTAGCCATGTTAGTAGCCTTAGTGGATTGTACCTTAGCATGTGAATTAGGAAAATGTTTCTTATTCGGAAAAGACTTAGAATTTCTAGTTTCATTTTCTACATGCTTAGCATTCTTCTTCATATAACCACTCTTAGAAGCAAGCCAACCCCTAGTCTTTTGAGAGTTCCTATGTAATGGTTTACTACTACTAGCAGTGCCTTGAAATCTCGTGGAATGCATCACTCTAGGTGTTGCACCAAAAATTCCGTCTTTTCGAATATGTGCCTTTTTCCTAGCTTCTTCTAGAAAATAGTTCTTCCACAAGTCATTCGTATCATATGAATTCTGGGTTTTAATGCTTGGTTTTGACATTGTTTTCAAACTATTCCTACTGATGCTGGGAGTAGAAGTAGCTACTTGTTGAGGGTTAATGGAGCTAGAAGCATTATTCTTAGGTAACTTAGGTGAAGTGACTGTTTTTGACAAAACTTGTATCGCATCAACTTGGGAGGCAAGCCTTGTCTTTAAAGATTTTGTTCTTTCAGATATAAATGCAGTAGGTTGCCTAACAATGGACCGGTCTCTAGTCGGATGAGAAACTGGCTTCCCCAAGGTTGATGGTTTTGTAAACTTAGTGTTCACACTTTTCCCTACAGTTTTCCTAAGTTCATTTTTTGCTATCAAAGAATTTGTTTGTTCTATTGACTTAGTTCTAGCTTCTTTGACAGAGACACTTAGTTCTATGTGATGCTTTCTCAAAGACTCATTTTCCTTTAGTAATTTGGCCACACAAACCGCTAATTCATCATTTCTTATTTGAATATCATCAATAGTATTAACATCAGAATTACTTGTAACCAAATTACGTTTCACATGCATATTAGAAATATGTTTCTTCAAATTGTTGATAGTTGACTCATTTTCTTGAAGCTGAGCTTTAAAAGTGTTAATTTCAAAAAATTCATGGAATTCAGGAAGTTCCAGATTTTTACATGGTTTGTTAAGTTGAAAACTTTCTTCTTTACTCTGTATCACAATTTCAAGTGAAATGCAATGTGTAACATATTGGATTTCACAAACACATCATATCATAAACACAAGTAGGCGTACAAGATGAGGTTTTTAGAGAGAAAGTGTTAGAGTTTTGGGAACTTAGTGAGAGAAAATGAAAGTATTATTATGAGCTCTAAAATAACTCTACCTTGGGAGGTAGAGAGTATTTATAGTCTTACAAATCGCCACCTACAAAGAGGGTCGTGGGTCTTAGAGAGAAAATGAAAGTATTATTATGAGCTCCAATTCTCTACCTGGGAGGTAGAGAGTATTTATAGTGCATCGTGCATACAGAGGGTAAAGACCCGTCCATCCTCCACGGTGTTACTAAACTAAATACTACTAAACATTAACTAATCTAAGACTACGAGCTTAACGATTACATATACTTGAGGTGACCGACTCTTTAATAACCGGATTTACTAAATCCTAACAATCTCCCCAAGGAGGTCACCTCAAAATACATTGAATACAAACAGATATTACAATAAGATTGTCCTTGGATTCTTGTTAATGTTCTTTGCTCAGAGCTCGTAGTCATTGATTCTTCATTTTGCATGTATGGATAATCCAACTGGAGGTCTTTAACTGATCCACGTGTTAATGAGTGTTGAGCCAGCTTTGAGATCATCAGCTAACATAAATCTCTGACTCTTACATTGTGGTGTTGGTATTATGTGATGTTGTGACATTTGGACCGACATACTCACATTCTGGATCATGATTTCTTCTTATCAGAGTAGCGGAAGCTTTCGTTAATTCATGATATTGGCAGCAGCGTAGCAAAAGCATGGAGTGAAAATATCAAATTCATTGATGCACTAATCATGATTTCTTTAGAAATGAATGTGTTGTGTGAGCATGTGGCTATGGATTGACCGCTTCATTCTGATCATCTGCAAACGTCAGGCGTTCCTGCATACAACAATTAGCAATAAAGTGCATGAAAGTGTATTTGATCACTTTCATTGAATTGAGGTACACGCCCACGGTTCCCCATTGATCGAGACAAGCACGCTGTGATTAGGTATAATTCAAGAATTTCCTTGACGAGGTTTCGCACTGTTCTAGTCGTTCTCAAACCGAAGGTCTCAAAGAAGACAACACGGGTGAGTGAACCAAATAATTGAGATTCACCGATTGATGAAAAGAGATTTGAAAAACAATCGTATCGCTCAATAGAAATTGTTTTTGCAATACAACGAAGGTTTTAATGAAAATCAATTATCAATCATAAACACCTTTTATTTTGAAATATTAGTACACATCGATGTTCTAAGGAAAAGGATTTTAAGCACAACGACCGGTTTTTCAAAGGTATCCGTCAATCCATAACCGAACTGTGATTGATTCAAAAGATTGAATCGCCCATTGTTTATGTTCGGTTGTCACATGGTTGATCTATTGGATAGATCTCACATGCCACCCACCAGAGCTTGTTTGATGTTGGCTCCGAAGGCTTTCCATCTTCATTGTGAATATGTTAGCATATCACCGATGTTCGCAATACCACGAGGATAATGCGTAGGACTCATAAGATATAATCTCTCTTCCACATTGTGTGAAACAGATAGTCTTCATTGACAATGTCCTAATGAGATTTATTTGATGATCTCGTGGCTCTAGACTCAATTGTGCATATTTTGGTTCCTATGCGGAGACTAGGAGAGGTCTCCTTCTTCAATATCAACAAACTCTAAGAGAAAGTAGATAGATAATGTCGGTTCCCCGTGAGAATGAAACAAGTCCTTTTAAGAGGAACTTGAGTAGCTTGGGAAGTTGTAGTGCAGCGTCATCGGGTCCATGACGCCTTGTCTTCAATACCGATGTTACCTTGGTAACCACCAAAGAGTATATGAATTGAACCCGGTTTCGCCCTAAGGTTGAATAAATGGAGGGCTATTTCTTTTCACCCTTTTCACAATCAATTCTTTTCATTCTTCAACCTCTTTAGTGCTTACCTAGATTCGTAACTAGAACCTTGTTGGTTTTATTCAAGTTCTAGCTCTATCTCATCCGCACTCTTCCCATATATTTACATTTCTCCTTTTTTATCATACCTAAGGACTCTACACTATCTAGTAGATTGTCCTCGGTAGATTCCTCCGTTTTACGGCGGATCGTGGGAACGAATACCTAACCTAACCATCCTTATATCACCATACATAAAGTAAATTTGGTCGGTCTATTTGGCACTGTTCATCCGCCGTTGGAACCAATTGAAAACCATTTGAAAATCAATCCGATACTTGTGATATATTATCAAATCATTTTGTACTGGATTATTTTGATATTTTTAGAAAAAGAGCTCCCCTCAACATGTGCATCATGTATTATAAATCGCTTTAGCACACGGAGGCAAGAGGAAGAATTAACTTTGATTACCATTTTCTAAAAGATATCAACTTCACTTCCCCGATCAAATCAAGTATTTAAAGCATATTGAGGAAGGATGAGGTTTTCATAAGTTTGCTCCCCTTAATATGTGCCTTGAGGTTTCAAAGAGTTTTGCACATATTAGAAGGAACCCGCACTTAGAGACAAATCAATCACGCTTTCAATTCTTTGTGGTTTTAAAGGATTCTCCCCTCAACATGTGCATGGAAAATTTGAAATCGTTTGGCACATGTGGGAGGAAAGCTTGCAAAACATTTGTGAAACCATTTATCGAATCATCGTTTAAATCCAATTTAAATCACAAATTCTCCCCGATCACAATTTTCTATTCATTTGAGATTTGTGATCTCAGAGATTTAAATTGATTTTGAAAGCTTTTGAGGAGAATTGTCACTTGATTATGAAAACATTTTAACTGATAAGGATCGGATTATAAGACTTTAAACTCTATTGATTCAACATGCATGATTATCTTTTTGAAAACAATTGTATGACAAATAACCTTTTGATTTAATTGAAATCATTCTCCCCTCAATCAATGACATAAGTTGTTGATTGAGAGATAAATATTTTGACAAACGTTAAGTCCGATGATTTTCAAAAATAGAGTCCGAGTTATTTTTCAAAGCAATTAGTTTTCATTGGATAGTAAGTAATTGTTTATAGAATCGAGCATGAGATTTGAAAACAAGATAAAGCATGGCTCGTTTCTTTCTTAGAAAAATGGGTTCTTGCTGAAATGACAATAAACCATTTTTCACTTTCTCCCAAAAATATTTTGATTTTTGATTTTTTTAGGAACATTCGAACAACATCTAAAATCCGTGTCATTCTTTGAATGACAACACAAAGACCGAGATATTATCGAATCGAGAAAAATCATGACAAAAGACAATATTTTTGAAATTTTCAAGATTTTCAAATTTTTATGGATTTTGAAAGTTTTATATTTTCTATTTGCTTTTGAATAAATATTTATCGAGATGGATGAAGAAAGACCTTTACTCCTCGCCTTCCTCTTGAAGACGCGTTTGAGTGTTTCCGGTTGTAGACTCTTTAGACCAAGTCGAAAAGGAACTCCAAAGGGAGGATAAACCTAAAACGTTCCCCTAGGAAGAGCTTTGGTGAAGATATTAGTACCACCCACAATCATAATCAAGGGTTCCATTCTATTACAAGCCCGTAATCCAAACCCCATAGACCACCACCCACACCAAATACTACAAACTTAAAACTACCCATCATCAATATTCTCTTTAAGCAGCTTCTTCCACCATTCTTCTATAATACACATTCTTATGAATCTTCAAGTCCCATATCCTAGTAGACCTCCACAAGATTGGAATTAATATTAAGCTTTAATCCCAACAACTTCATTCTAATGTAATTCCCCACAATTATTTTAAAAGTACTATCCTCATCTCTAAACTCCTTCTTAAAGCACCTAGAGTTTCTTTCCCGCCACACAAAATAAACACAAGCTCCCCATACCAACCTCCTAATAATACTCCAAACAAAGGTTATTAGTCGATTTATTGAAATGTAAGAAACAATACTAGCCCATTCATTAGAAATACCATCCATTTTAGCCATAGGTTTTAACCTCGCTCCACAACCCCTTAGCAAAAGGACATAAGAAGAAAAGATGTCTATGTGTCTCACTATCCCGATTACATAAATGGCAAGTCATGCTCGATATCCATCCACTTAGATAGTCTATCAAGAGTTTTCAACCCACCCTTAATAGCAACCCATAAAATAAAAGCATGCCCTCAGATACTTTGATTATACCAAACATGTCTATACCAAATAACCTTGGGGCATTCATTACTAACAAAGATACCAAACTTTTATGTGAAAAATCTTTAACATTACCCTTTTATCCACCCACAGCCCTATCCTCCACATCAAAGATCCAACTTAGGTACAGGAATATCACCACTTTCTAAATCTATCCTCCCACCAATAGGCCACATCCATTCATCGCCTTGAATCATGTCCACCACTTTCATTTTAAAGCACATATTAGCTTGTTCAAGAATTCTATGACTAACTAATCTACTTAAAGGACCATTGTGATGCCATTTATCAAACCAAACATTACATTCCTTTCCATTACCAAGCTTGACCGAACAAAATTTTTGATCTTGTCTCTTAAATCCAATAACCTGCTCCAACACCAAGAATAACCTCTATTCAACTCAAAGATCCCACATACTTCTACCTTTAACCAATAAATATTAACCCATTTGACCCATATAGAATCTTTCCTACTCACAATATTCCGTGATATGTTTCGCCATCAAAGTTTCATTCCACAACTTAATGTGATTAAGCCCTAAACCCCTTGATCTTTTGGCTTGCAAACCTCTTTCCATGAAACACTAGTCATACTCCTAAGATTACTACTCTAGTCCAAAGGAAATTTTAAATGCCTATCAATCGCTTACATATACTAGTGTAACAAAAATAATAAGACCAATAAACTTGTAAAGAGTACAAAATAGAAGAGATAAGTTGTAACCTCACAAGAAATGATAGATCAAAGTTTCTCCAGCCAGAATCCGCTTCTTGATCATCTCAACCAATGGCTTGCAATCCATATCGATAACCTTTGGAGACCATTGGAACACCAAGATATTTAATAGGTAACACCCTTCATTAAACGGCATCACCAGCTTGATATTAGCCACAACATGATCACCACATTACCAAAGAAAGCTTCACTCTTGGTCATACTAGGGTGGAGCCCAACTCATACGTAACTCATCCAAACCTCTCTCGTAATGAAGCATAGATTAAATCTCGTGGCAAAGCATAAGTAAGTCATCCGCAGCACATATTTGTGATTTTAGCTCCTTGCACCCCCAATGATATTTAAACCCCTTTTCAACCTTAACATGTCTCTGAATCATCAAATTCAACACCTCCATAACTAAAGTAAATAGATAAGGGGACATCGGATCCCCTTGTCTTAACCCTCTACCCGCCTTAAAGAAACCATTTGGCTCACCATTAATGCACACGTAAAACGAAGCAAAGGTTAGATGTAACTATAATCCAATGCACCATAACCGATGGAAGCCAAATTGTTTTAAGATGAACTCAAGAAACCGCCAATTCACTTGTCATATGCCTTTGTATGTCAATCTTAAAAGCACATCTACTAGATCCCCCAAGTTTTCCAATTATAACCCTCATAAGCTCTCGTGTTAGCAAAATATTATCACAACTGCCTTTCCCGAATAAACGACTTTGGTACTCCCCCACCAGCCCACTCAAAACCACCTTAATCCTATTAGTTATAATCTTACTAATAGTTTTATAAACCACATTACAACAACTTATAGGCCTATAATCACTTACTTTCTTAGGCGCAATAATTTTAGGAATTAAAGATATAATGTATGCATTAACCTCACCAAGCATTTTCCCATTAGCGAAGAACCTTAATCAAGAGACAAGTATCTTCCCCACTACACTCCAAGCACTTTTAAAAACTGACGATAGCCATCGTGACCGTATGCCTTGTTATCATCAATATCAAACAGTGCAGATTTAATTTCTTCATCACCACCTTCTTTATCAATTCAACAAAGAACATCAGACTTAACTTGGTAATAAAAGAGAACCGGTCTTCAATAGGAAACGCCACCTCACTAGCACCAAAGAACCCTTCAAAATGATTCACAATTTGCCCACCATATCATCCCCATGATAAGCAATCCCATTTTCATCATACACCACCTCTATCCTACTTTTAACAATTTGCTTTCACCATATTATGAAAGTACGACTATTAAAATCCCTCCTTAACCACTCAATCTTCGCTTTTGTTTCAAAAGCAACTCTTCATCCAATACAATTGCTTATAAGCATGAGCATAAATGCTTTTCTTCCTCTAAGCATCACATTGAAGGGTCATTCCTCAAAGCTACTTTCACACTATCCAACCTCTTTCCGCTTTGCTACCTTATCACTAACATTACCATTCTTTTATTCAAGTTCCTCATATGTTTTTTCGTAAACTTCAACCTTTAGCTAAAACATACATAGCATACCCTTTAACCGCACCTTCCAATTATCTCTCAAAGATCAATGAACTCCTTCCTAGTTGTAAGATAATTCAAAAACCTAAACGCCTATTTTTCTTACCCTTCTCATCGTGCATCATCAACACACCGAGTATGATCCAACTAGCAAATGCCATAAAATTAGCAAAGCATTCGAATACTCACTCACAAATATGTCATTACCCATAATTCTATCTAACTTCACTTAACACCACTATTCGATCTCCTTTTGAGCCCAAGTAAAAGCAACCCAAGAATCTTGATATCCTCAATATTTATACTATCAACACAATCTCTAAAACTCAGACACCAAATGTTTTAATCCCTGCACTACTAGAGTCCTCAAGATAATCCAAAATCACATTAAAATCACCAATTAGAACCCAAGGAAAAGCACCAAAGAACACCATAATGTTCCTCAAATTCTTCCAAAGAGTTCTCCTATCTTTAACATTAGTCTCCCCATACAAAAAGAGACACATCTCCTTGTTTTTACTTATTCTCCTAACCAAAAGTGCATCACCCGCTATTTTGAGCTAATAGCTGACGAAAAAGATGTTTTGATCCCATCCCACGCAATCCTATACCCCTTAGGACCTGCTCTACGCATTAGAAACCCAACCCAATTACCAAAACATCATTACAAACTTTATTCACAAATTTTTACGTAATCGTGATTCAATAATACCAAACATACTAATACCATTCTTACAAATGAAATCTTTAACCTCCTGCTTGTCTATGGCACTACACATCCTTGGACATTCCAAGAAGCAATTTTAATCACCATTAATTAAGAGAAGATGAAGATGCAACATTACCTTGCATCCGAGAACAAGCCACCTTCCATATCCTTGAAACCACATTCCTAGCTATGAATCTTGCGCCATTTGTATCCTCTCGAACTTCATTTTTAATACCTTCCATAACATCCTCATAAAACTGGTCTTGCATCATCTTATCCACCTTATGACCCATAATAGACTCATAATGGTGCACCATATCTCGGGCCCGCTTCTCCATAATAGCATCAAGAAGCTCTTGATCGACATACAAAACAACTCAACTTCAAAGAATTGCTTTTCCTTCACCCACTGTCAGGTTATTTTGGTTAACTCATTCCTATAAATATCATCATATACCTTCATAAAGCTTGGTTTTGAGTAATATCATTTCCTTCATTAATTCCACACTCTTCTTCTCGCCTTCATCTTTAGCAATCATTGCCACATTTCTATTCCCATATACTATATCCTTTTGCGCTTTGAAATTCTCCCTTTAGCTCATTAATCTTACTCCCTTAGCCTTTGCCGCCTTCAATTCCTCCTAAAACACAACCAAATCATCGACCATTTGCTCCTATCCTCATCGCATATATCCATACCCAACATACATGCCATATCAATCTTCTTCTTCATATCCTCCCACCCCGACTTCCTTTTCTATTTTCTCATTACCGTAACATCAAATTTATTACTTGTTTTAATGACCTCCTTTACCACCTTCTTAGTCTTCTTATCACCAATTATACCAACATTCTTTTCTCTGCAGACTCATTATCACCCCCATTCATCTTGTTTCCCATCACACTTTCATCTAATTTCTTCTCAACAAAGGCTACAACAGAACACTTCTATTATTCATGTTATTATTAAAACCACCTCACCATTCATTCCACCCCTACCCCGCAGATACCTCCTCTACCTCTCCGCCATTATAACCACCCTCACACCATATCCATTCCCATTACCCCGATTCACCATAAGACCTCATTGTACTAGCTGATACTTATCATTCTTCCTCACCTCTTGCCATACTTCCTTTTCCTTATTCTTTTCACCATTATTAGCAACTATAGAGCTTTAATCGCCTCTTCCTTAGCCAACTCTTCTTCAAACCCAAACTCTAACCTTACATACTCTATAATCATGCCCAAATACCTTACAATGAGTGCACAACGTGGCTTCCAATCATATCCAACCCTCAAACTCATAGACTTACCCAACTTGTTATAACAGATCTCAAATGTAATCAACCAACTCTAGATGCATCAACTTCAACAAGCACCCTAGCAAAACTAGCTCACCATAAGCCCTCGAGCACATTGATGTAGTGATCCTATCCATAATGATCGGTTACCTACACCGCTTGCAATCCTCGCTATACCATCAAGATTCCATGCTTCAAGAGGAACATTATAAATCTTAACCCATATTGGTACTTTAGTTGGCTCCCGCCTCCATACAAAGACTCGCTCCCATTTCGAACAAAAACGGCTTCCCATCTACCAACCAAGGACCATTTTCAAGTACATAATTCATGCCCTCATCAGATTTAAACTTAATAAAGTGAAGCCCACACTCATTCACTATTATCTCATCAACCTGGTATGACCTCCACATCCTCCTCAAGTGCCCCGAAATCTCCCTATAACTCATATTAACACCAACAGTAACCAACCAATGTCAAAACCAATTCTTACTTCCTTCCTCAATGATCGATCCATGTCCACCACTCTCCGCCAAACTCATTCACCCTCAATGGTATTGCGCATAACTTATTTCCTAGCCCACCAATAGAACCTTGAAAAGCATTAACAAAGGACATTGGCTTTTTACCATTGTTGCGATCCAACATCTCAAGATTCATTATCATTACCATTTCCCTTTACTATCACTACCCTTACCAACAACTTCATTCAAGCTAGGCCACTTAGTACCCCCACTATTACCACTCCCATTAGACTCATTCACATTACTCCTAGAACTACCACTTTCATTCACATTACCCTTCAAACTATTATTAGCATTCTCATAAACAAAATTACTAGCATTCAAATTAGGTTTAGCACTAGCATTTTCAAAATTCTTAACCAAACTATCAACCATACCATTACCTTTGTTGTTATCCACACCAACTTGAGCCTTCCCCTGCTCCCCACCTTCACCATCGATAACCCTTCATCTCCTTTCACCGCTCAATCGACCTTCTCACTACCCACATTAACCTCATCCTGCACCTCAACTTCCTCATCACACCTCACGCTTTCTTTCCCTTCAAACTCCACATCCTCCATATCCTTCATAGACTCTCTAAGCTTGGTGTTACCTTTCTTTGACCCTTCTTAAACACACCTCCAAAGAACTTAGCAACATTAATCCCATGTTTCATGAGACAACTTAACATCATTACTTGAGCTTCTAGTAGCTCTTTTAGGTCTAATCACTTCATCCGATGGCCTAGGTGGCATCGTGTTGTGGTTTATTGCAATAGGTTCTTTCATGATTGGATTAGAGTGGAAATGAACACGAAATGATGTGGTGAATCTACATAATCAAACGTTTGATTAGTAGAGATGAATTGGGAAGAGATACGATGAACAGTGTGTGTTTTGTTATGTTTGTAACGGTAAATTGAAATGAATTAAATGTAAAGATCAAACGGTTGAAATTTGGTGAAGATGTCTGCTAATTGGTATTCAGTTCTCACAAAATAGAGTTCCACCACACCATTTTCTACTTGCTCCTTGATGAAATGATGTCGAATGTCGATGTGCTTTGCTCTTGAGTGTTGAACGTTGTTGCATGAAAGAGCAATAGCACTTTTATTATCACAAGATAGTAGGAATTTTGTTGAATTCAAAGCCATAGTCGCTAATCGAGATCTCATCCATAGGATTTGAGCACAACAAGATGACATGGCTATGTATTCAGCCTCCGTGAGAGGAAATAGAAGTACTCATTTGTTTCTTTGAATACCACTCAAGCTTATCACCCAAAACCGAGCACCTCCGCACGTATTTCGACGTTGTATTGATATCCCTCGATGATCAAGATTCCGTGATAGGATGTTAGTGACATACCGGTGTCCTTCGTACCAAAGACCCATATTAATGGTTCCTTGAGATACCGAAAGACCCGCTTAACCGCTTTAAGGTGCTTTTTGGTAGGCTTAGCTCGATATCTAACACACATGAAAACAACGAATGTAATGTCTGTCCATCGTCATGAGGTACATCGTGGATCCAATCATACTACGATATTTCGCTTGGTCTACCATGATCCCCGAGTGGTCCTCATCCAATTTAGTACGCCTATCATGGGAGTGTCAACAGGTCACAAGAATCAAATCTAAATTTCTTTAAAATTTCATTTCATATTTAGATTGATTTATAAAATGCCTCCGGACTTTGTGAAATTTGTAATCCCAAGAAAATGACATTTGTCCCATCATTGACATTTGAAATTTGGAACCCATTTCACTTGAAAACGGTCACATTCATGGGGTCACCGAGGCAAAAATGATATCATCAACATATACTTGAACGTGAATTAAATGTTTACCGACTTTCTCGTGAACAATGTCGGATCAACCGCCTTTGTCGAATACAATAGATAGAAGAAACTTTGATAGCGATCATACCATGCCTTGAGCTTGCTTCACACCGTGAAAGAGCCTTCTTCAAACGATAGACGCGAGTAGGATGCTATGGATTCACAAAGCCTTCGTGTTTGCCGACGATATGACTTCTTTAAGATCTCCATTAAGAAAAGTCGCCTTTACATCCATCCGATAGACTACCATGTTCTTACTTGCAGCATTAGCTAAGAAGATTTTGATTGCCTCGACACGAGCAACTGGAGCAAATGATTCTTCAAAGTCAATACCCTCTCTTGACGGTATACTTTTGCAACCAATCGAGCCTTGTTCTTTAAAACTTCACCATGCTCATCAAGTTTTACTTTGAAGATCCACTTTAAAGTAATGATGAGCGTGTACTAATTCTTATACATCTAGTCGATCAAACTCATGAATTTCTTCTTGCATGGCATTGAACCGCTATCTTCATTCATGGCGCTTTCACGCCTTTTGGTTTGATCTAGAGAGTACGGAGTTGAAGAAGCACCATAAGGCATCTGCAAGTTGTTTCCGTGTGGATACCGGACGAGAGAGGTTTCCAATGATGTTGTCCAATGGATGATCATGTGTCCATTTTCTAAGGTGTTCATGTGGTTGTTGTTGAGGAACCAAGTAGCAGAGTTGATATCTCTCAAGAAGATGGTTCGATGATGACCAGAGCAAATATGTTTTCAAAGGGTTCATCTTCTCGCAGAGCAAAGGGTTTTCATCATCTCGTAATGCCAGCTGAACATTTTCATTGTGTACACTCGATGATTGATGATTTGTTGATGAGACAGTGATCGCCAGCAGCGCCTTGACTTAATGACATTGAAACCAAGGGTTAACTTCATTAACAGTGATAGAGGCAGCCTCTATTGATGGAACTCGATATATCATTAGCACTTGCTCATAGTGTTCATCAAACATTGGATCAAATAATTTTTCAAATCATCTTCCCAAGGAGGTACATAAGGAGTTGTGGTGAGGATTAGAAACAAGAGTAGAATCGATAGGACTACTTGATAAAGGTTGAAATGCGGGTCCAGAATTGGATTGTCCCGAGCCATTTGACCTGGCCACCATCGAACGTAATATGAATTGTTTCCATGATATTTTCGTTCTCTTGTTGTAGATTCTTGTATCCTTTTCTGCTTGGTGCATAACCTACAAATACTCTAATGTCCACTTTAGCTTTTAGTTTACCTAAATCTTGACCGTCATTAGTCATAACATAAAGCACCAAACACACGTAAGGTAGGATAGATCTGTGTTTTCGCTTATGGACAAGTTCATATGGAGTTTTCCATGAGAGGTGTGAATAAGGGAACGATTTTGGGTGTAGCAAGCAAAGTGGCAACGGCTTCAACCCATAGAAACATTGGAACCTTTGAATAAATTTGCATTGTTCTTGCAGCTTCCACAAGAGTTTGATTTCGCCTTTCAACTACACCGCTCGTTGAGGAGTTTGTGAACATTTCTTTGATGACCGATTCCAACACTTTCATAAACCGAATTAAGTCTTTGTTAACAAACTCGTGCTATTGTCTGCTCAAACAATTCTAACAAGATTGTTGAGTCGAACTCGGTTATTTGATATGTTTGATGATGACACTGTGAGTTTCATCCTTTGTCCTCAAAAACTTTACCCAAGTAAATTCGAGAGTAGTCATCAACAACTACTAGAATGTATTTCTTCCCATTTATCGCTTGCACTCTCATTTGTCCGCATGCATCCATATGAATGGTATGAAGAACTTCCATTATCGAAGTTTGTGGGTTTTGGTTTGTGGGCATATTTTGTGCTTTTTCCCAATTGGCAAGTCGAACAAAGATGATCTTTTTCATACTTTAACGGGTAATCCTCTTACTAAGTCCTTTTGGAAAGATTGTTTATGGTACCAAAGTTCAAGTGATTGAGACGACGGTGCCATAGCCATGACTTAGTTTTGGAAGCCTTGATGACAGAAGCGATGGGTGAAGATTTCATCATATCTTCGATAAAGATGGTGTATAGGTTTGAACCACCCAGTTCCTCCGAGAAGTTCCACACCATCAAGTTCTCTAACAAAGTAAGTATGTTTTCAAGGCCACTTCTAAACCGAGTCACAAAATTGTCCGATGTAAAATAGATTATGTCCAAGACCTTCAACATAATATACCCGAAAATCACACTATCTCCAACCACGTAATCTCCATAACCCATAATAGCACCAAAATGATCATTTCCGAATCTCACAGCTCCGGCGAATTTACTCACGAAGTTTATGAGCCGTGATCGGTCTCCAAATATATGTTTGGAACAACCCGAGTCCAGTACCACGTAACGATTTGCGCTGAACATAGATAAGAATGGATAATCGGATAATTGGGATCCCCATGCAAGAATGGGTTCCATTTGTTAGTAATGTTGATTGGAACACCCACATCGTAAGTAGAAACAATGGACTCATTAGAAATAGATGCAGTGTTAGTGTCCATATTTGACCTATTCAAAGTATGTTCACTTTAAGGGAATAGTTCTACCAAGAGGGCATCCATTTTCTAGTGGGCATTGACTTAGCAAATTTAGGCAAAACTCATTAACCTTACGCCCAAGAGGTATCATTGATAACCTATATTACTAAATTTCCTTCCCTGGTTTCCACTATTTTCTAACTTTCTTCGCTCTTTCCCTTTAGCCTTCTTAGCTTGATTTTTAGCATTACCGCTTTAACAGGCATTTGACAAGATTAGACAAAACATTTACACCACATTCATGATTAGTAATGTAAATCAGCAATATCATTACATGGTTTGCATAATAGTAGCAGTAATCTCAATTAATTACAAAGATTTTATAGCTAATACTAGAATCAACACGATTCGCTTTATTCAACTCAAACTTAATATTCCTAGGGTGATCTTCTACTTTCTTCCAATGCACATTCTTAGCTCATCAGGTCCTATCTTTCTTGGTATTGCCTAGAGGCTTTGACCCGCTTGCTTTAATGTCACCGATTACTCCCTGTAGAGGGAATTATGGGAACATTAGTTGGTTGATCTACTTTTGCATTCCCGAATTAGAAGTGCGTGGATCTCGAACTACTTGAGGCACATTAGAGTTCACTTTCTTAATGGTGGGCATAGAATGGTTTGTATGCTTGGCACTAGGCATAGAACAAGGCATCACAGCTTTTTCCTTTCGCACCTAAGGATTTAGGACATGCTATTAAACATTCCGCAGCTCCCGAGATCGCTTTGGCCCGAATGCAAGCAAACCCATTTCTCTATCAAGAGGCTTATTTATGAAATCCTCTTCCACAATCTCATGGAGACATTCTAGACTATCTTTAAGGTGAGCACAATAGTTATGAAATACAAGTTCATTATTCCTAAGATGAGGAGGAATGTATTTAATAAATACAAGATATTTGGCATCCGAGGATGACTTTGATGCAACATTCTCATTAAAAACAAGTGGCGCTTCTTTTCATGACTCTCGATTCTCAATTTCTTTTGTAAAGAAGTTATTTTTTGTTGTTTTGTCATGAAGTGACTTTCATTGAATCATATAACCTTTAAAGTGTCGCTTAACTTTTCATTTTCTTCAAGAAAACTCTCGCTTTCCTTTTGTAAAGCATTAACTAAGTTTTGAAGATGAAAAGTTTGAGAATATCGAGAATCTAAATGAGGAGGCATTTGGGAGCCACCACATTGTTCTTTTCACCCTTTAATTGAGAGATTGGGCTTTCAACTTTTGATCGTGTTACAATGAGCTTGAATCGTTTCGTCACGCTTGTTTATCTAAAACCGTGATCAAACTCGAACATCCGAGGATGTCTTGATATTTTGTGTTTTGACATTTTCTTTAAGATGTTGATATTTTAGTTGTAAATCAAATGTTCAACTTCTAGTTTAGAAAGATGTTTTACCAAATTATCGTGATCATCCCGATCAATTTTCTCATTTAGTTCTAAGTTTTGTTTTCAAGCTCAATCACACGATTATGGGAAACTTTCAATTCAATAGATAATTCATGAAATCGAGAGCGTGAATAGAGTGCTTAGTAACAAGATAAAACACATCTTGAACAACATAACTCGAATCAAATTCTCATTTAAGATGTGCAAGTTCTTCCTTTCAACTTCATTATATTTGAGTTCCTGCTCATAATCATTGACTTCAACTATCATTGCATCAAATTCTATTCCATTTCTTTAATATCTCGAATTTATCCTTTTGAAGATTCTCAAATTGACCTTTTAATTGTTTAAAGAAAGGCATGACTTCGCTAAATAACATTCTTTAGTTTGCTCAAACCCTTTCCCCCGCTTATCCCAGAGTGTGATCTCTTCTTACATGTCTTCAAAATCAACGAATAGTTGATAAACAAATATATAAATGATTAAGGTTTTGCTATTAGTGGCAATCGATCTAGGAACTAGATGCATTGGTGTATTTGGAGGATACACGTAGTCAGCAGTAGCATTTTCCTAATGGTAGTGTTTGTTTCAACAAGTACATTAGCTTTTAGCTTATCCATATCTTTCTTCCAAAAGATCTATTCTCAAGTTAATTGAGTTTGAGGCTTAAACATGTTCGTGGAGATCCAATTTTCCTTAGTGTAATCGTGGGTTTGATAGTTATGTTATTCATTTTACATGCATGATCGTTAAGCTTCTTATCCATTTTCTCCTAGATGCATCATCTAGTTTTCTATCCTCTTCCATGCACCAAAGATAGCTAGGTTTCCGCTTAGGCTTAAGGATTTCATTACCATCATAGATCACATTTTGAGCAGCTTTTGCAATCTTACCATACTCGTGATTAGGTTTCTATAATGGGAATGCTATGCTTATCACGAGAACTTTATGCTTAGTGATCATGAAAGCAAATTCAATGGTATTCCTTGCACGCATAACTTATTTTCAAGCTTGTTTTCAAAGTTTTAAGATTAGAAAATCATTCAAAAGTTTTGATTCCTTAGCACCGAATTTTGTTTAAGCACTTTAACATTATCTTGCGCTCTTGGTTTTGCTTATCATGCTTTAGAAAGCTTTTCTTGTAAGGAGTTTAACTCTTGTTTTAACACTTCTTCTAAAATTACTTTTTCTTATAATTCAACGCATTTGGTCATCCATTTCCCGCTCACGGTAGTTAGCTCAAACTTAGCACTGCTCATAAATAGCAACTTGTTCTTTATAGGCATTCACCAAAGATAAGAATCATCAAGTACATGCAAGTGTATTCATCAAAATATAGTCATCATTGACGCAGAAGATGCATCACTTGGTACAATCTCACTTTCACTTTGTTTCATATTGATCATATGGACAACATTGATATTACCCATATTTTCAATATCTCGATTCAAAAGTTTCAAGAGATTATACTTTATTATGCATGTTTTGCTCATCAACATCATCATATAGTTTTAATACCTCCAAATGATTTTGTCTTTGGATGGACCAAGCTTGTTGTGGTGAGGGACCTTTGAGAGACCATCGAGAAATGCTAGCCATGAAAATTGTCCATGCGAGGGTTCATCATCGACGCCAGATTCGTATGCATCACGCCTGCAACTTGAAAGGCATTCGATGATTATGACCTAACTTCAATTGGTCGCCATCCACATCCGCAGATCATATGTCTTGGCATTGCCTCAAGAAGAAACAACAGCCCCTCTTCATCCAACATAGCTCCATTATCCTCGAGCTTGCACAAGTAACATCTTGTCTTTGAAGTACTTCAGATTTGAGGGCATTTTAGAGAAGTGTAGTTCCTTGCTATGTGTCCATCACCACCACAGCAGTAGCACTTAATTTGCTTTGCTTGTCCTTGATTCGGATTCCTTCCACGATTCTCGACACATATCCTCTACCAACTCCACCTCTTCCCCGCTCATACACGCTTTCTTGAACAGTTACACCATAACCTTCCCATCTCGACAAAGAGCTTGATTGTGTGGATTGGATGTCGCTCGAGGTTAATGTTGTGTGTGGTAGAGTTCATGTTTTGACTAACCATGAGAGATGTTGATTGATGAAGTTTTCCATGAATGTGTTTGGGTCGAGGCTTATATGTCGGATCGTGATGATCTTGTAATTACCATTACCCATGGGTATGACTTGAGAAGCTTTTGTGGTAATTCCAACATTGGTGTAAAAGTTGTAGAGTCATTTGACTAACTTGTTTCTCCCTGCTTGGTTTTGAACTGCTCAAGAACTTTTTCAAACATAGCATGTCTCTCATTTTGAAGAAGGAATACATAAAGTTGCTCATAGTTGGTGTTCTTAAATCCTTTGGTTAGCTTCACAGAGGTGACAAACTTATGCCATTTTGGATTCATGTTGTTCACAAACTTTGAATTCAGCTGAATATTTGGCATGGTCATTTTGATATTCCTCATATCATTCACAAGCTTGTGGAATTTCACGTAATAATCATAGACACTTTCTTATGGCTTCATCTTAAAGTGCTCAAATTCATCATACAACTATGATTCTCTGTCTTCCTTAGTCAATTCAGAACCTGAGAGAAGCATCTTGACATTAT